>BSBM01000085.1:1595000-2172500 GCA_027924585.1 Larix kaempferi
TGTAGCTCTCTTACCTGATTCTTTGAAGTTTTCTTTGAGCTAGTTGTCAAGTTATTGCATCGGTTTTGTTGGACTTGGTCCCAGATAGAATGTGTAGTCAACAAGGTGCTAGAGTCTATTTGAATCTATCTAAATTAACCTGCCCCCCTTGACCTCAACAAAGGGGGCAAGGGGGAAACCGAATCATACAGTACTCAGATCCCTGTGCATTCCATTTTTTCTATTATCTATCCTTTCCTATCATTCTTTCACCTCTAGCGATAAAGGGATTTCTCTGAGCCGTCCATCTTGCATGATCGATCTGGCACCATTGATATTCTTCCATGCTTAGCCCCATGGTATTCCACAGTCTTCAATCTCTCAAACGTCGCCTTCCTCGCACCTTAGATATGCGTAGTTATTATCAATTGTTGATCTGGCCCCTATCCGCATCCTTACCATCCAAAGGTGCATCCTTTACCGAGGTTCGTGAATTTGGAACATGTCAATACTCTGTGCATGTTCAATCTAGGAACTAAACCTCTACCACTGATGCCTTTCCACACCAGATCTACGCTGTAGAAACATGCAGTCCCTACCAAAACATCGCAAATCTGAAAATTCCATTTCCTCACACATCTCAAATCACCAAAGTACCTGTCATCCATAGATCTTTCCTTCCACCCATCGATCTAATTTCCTACTTGCTCGCGGACTAGCAACAATCCGCCCACGCTTAAACTGTCCTATCTTACTTTAGCGAACAACGCTTGTGGCCGTCGATCTCTGTCAGATTGCAACACTCACACATTCCATGTCATCACTTCCTATGGTGTCAATTCTCTCTTTGAGGCTCACACGTGTGAGATTTTGGCCTGCCATAACAGAGATCAATTCATGTATAACCAGAATGGTCAATACTGGAAAAATATAAATCACAAGAAGGGTCGGCCGATCCTTCGTTTAGTAGATAATTGTGAACACCAATATCTAGCAATTCACCTGTATCTAGACTGGTGAACACAAGAAGGATCGGACGACCCTTCTGGTAGCCTAGAACAAGTATGAAAATAATATTGTGCAGAAGAAGGATCGGCTGCCCCTTCATTTATGAGGGAATTGTGCAGATATTCAACATAGACAGGATAGGATGTCAATTTATATATATCTAGAATGGTGAAGACTGGAAAAATACTAAGGACAAGAAGGGTCGGCCGACCCTTCATTTAAGCTGTAAAAAATGGCGAAAACGACCGCTGGTAAAAACTCGCAATATAATCCACACAGTAGGTAATTTTTGAAGATGAAAAATAATAAAAGGAAACAAAAAAAATCAACATATTTATTAATTCCGTCGGGTTAAATTTGGGCCGTAAGATTAAGAAAAATCGACGACCGAGATCTAATTTGTGGAATGCGGAAGATGTGTTAAGCAGGTTTATTTTTTGGAAATATATACAACGTTCCCGCAATTCGCAATCTGTAATTGCGGGTTGCGAGACTACAACTCGAAATAAAAACAAACCTGATTTTCTGCAATCCGCAATCCGCGTTGTGGGTTGCTGGTTGCGGAAACGTGTGTCGCAAATCCATTATTCAAACACTTCCCGCCAGCTATTGTATGATATGATGGTGTGTGCATTTTTTTCAAACCATGAATTATGGTGGGCATTCTCTAAGAGCAGTTTTAACTACTTTTTCCATACTTTGTTAATTTCCAAAGTTTCACAAACTTGTCATACTTTTCCAGAATGATGTCAGATAGCACCAGAACACCATCATGTGTCTTTCCAACCGCATCACACATTCCACGTCATCATAGATGCCATGTCATCACTTCCTATCATGTGAAATGTTGGCCTGCCAAAATATAGATCAATTCATGTATAACTAGAATGGTCAAGACTAGAAAAATATAAATCACAAGAAGGGTCGGCCGACCCTTCGTTTAGTAGATAATTGTGAACACCAATATCCAGCAATACACCTGTATCCAGACTGGTGAACACAAGAAGGATCGGACGACCCTTCTGGCAGTCTAGAACTAGTATGAAAATAATATTAGGAAGAAGAAGGGTCGGACGCCCCTTCATTTATGAGGGAATTGTGCAAATATTCAACCTAGGAAGTATAGGCTGTCAATTCATGTATATAATGAATGGTGAATACTGCAAAACTACTAAGCACAAGAAGGATCGGTCAACCCTTCATTTAAAAGAGAAATGAAATTGTTTTTAACCTACGAAAGTTGGGACAACAGTTCCCCACTACCAACTACCGCAGAATATGGTAGGGATCAAGACATTGCCTATGTTATAACATGTAAACAATATTTATCCCTACTTTTGACTACTGAAAAGATGGATCGGCCGCCGCTTCTCTTAGTAGATAATTGTGAACTCCAATAAACGACAAATCACCTGGATTCACAATGGTGAACACAAGAAGTATCAAACCACATTTCCTGCAGTCTAGAACTATTCTGAAATAATATTGGGCAGAGGAAGGGTTGGCTGTCCCTTCATTCACTTATCTTGAGCCTCATTCAAAAATGGGGTGTTGGTTAATGACATTCAACTTCAAATGAAAACAACCAAAGTTTCCACAATCCGCATTGAGGGTTGCGGAAACGCATGTCGCAAATACATTATTCAAATAGTTCCCACAATTTGCATTGCGGGTTGCATAAAGGAAGAACGCAAACATTTACAATACTCTTCCCACAATCCGCAATTGCGGGTTGCGGGCATCAAATCCTCGATTATTGGAAAACATTTACAACCGAAAACCAGAATGGTCAATCATGTAAAAATACCAAGGCTAGGCCATCATTTCATGTATAACCAGAATGGTCAATAATGGAAACCTCCAAAGTACAAGAAGGGTTGGCCAACCCTTCGTTTAGTAGATAACTGAGAACACCGATATACAGCAATTCACCTGTATCCATAATGGTGAGCACAAGAAGGATCGAACGACCCTTCCTGCAGTCTAGAACTAGTATGGAAATAATACTGGGCAAATCGCATGAATGGGGGGGACCATCGAAGGAGAGAATTGGAGACACTCTGTACTTAAAGACTTGTAATCTTTTACAATCTTTAAAGAATTTCAGTTAGTTTCTATTTTACTTTCTTTTGTTATATGGATCAAATTTCCTTGATTCATTTTGGTTTTTCATACATACATCTACTGACTCTGTTTTGTATTGTTAAAACATAAAACATATAAATCAGTGTGCTTGATTTATCATTCATATGATTTATATGCAGGTTATGCACCAGTCTATTTCTTTCCTTGATTCATATTGTTTCACATTCTGCAATCACAGCGCAGTCATTTTCGTCATAATTTAATTTGTTAATTAACAAATCATTGACAGGATAGTCACATTCTTTTTAATCCTTTGAATAAAATAACACAGGAATCTTTACTCTTGAAAATATGCATCAACTCTGTTTGGGAATATTATTTCAGAATTGAAGGGCTCAATACAAAACGATTATAATATCTTCACGATTTCCAACCCTTACTACATTTACCAAAAAAAATCTAATCCTTTGAATAAGATAACACCGGAATCTTTAGGCTTGAAAATATGCATCAACTTTGCTCGGCCATCTTTATTCAAAATTGAAGGGCTCAATACAAAATGAATATCTCTTCACGGTTCCAACACTTACAACATTGCCAAAAATTGTTTTTTATACATTGTAAAACCTCTCGGGGTAAAATCCCAACTGCTTCATAACTAAAAATATAAAATTATAAACTAACTATTACATTCCATTTCTGTCAAAATTTATACAATTTCCAAAATTTCTCAGAATATAACATTTGATGTCTTTCTATTGGTTGTATCTGCTGATAGGGCTTCTTTCTCGAACAATAGTCTTCAAGTGTGTAAGGTGTTACTGTTACTTCATTTTCCCATATCTCTCCACTGTCTTCCATTTATCTGTAGAAGGTACCTCATAACTAGTCATCTCCTTGACCAGAACTTTCATCTCTATCTGCTCTGCAATGGAAGTTGGAGGAATCGTTTTAGCTATCATGGCCAGTTCGTTTAGAATTTCAAAGTCAAGGGAGAGTTTCTTCAGTAGAATTTTCCCTGTTAGAACATGAGTCAAACCTTGAAATTGCTCATGGTTCCTCCCGATGTTATATAGTAAATCCTTATAATTGTCCTGGGAAATTAATTCATTATTTTCATCCCAAAAAGAAGGCAGTCCCTTTTGTATTACCTTTTCAAATCCGTTTTTGAAAGCTTCAACCTGTTCCTTCATTTGTTCTGCACTAGCATGAACATTCTCAATGTGAGAATGTTTGCCAAGGACTCTCCTAGCCCAAGTTATGACTGTTACCCTGTTTTCGATAGCCATTGATTTCTGATCACCTCCTGTCAGAGTATTTAAGAAACTTATGGTACCTTGGGCTGTATCTTTTAGTATCTTATCTAAAACTTCTCTCATTGCTTTACAGCTTTGTAAGCTATAATTTGCTATGGCTTAGTTTGTCTTTATAAAATCTAAATTAAGGCCATAATTTTTTAGCCTCATCGATGATTGAATCCCAAATCAAACGCTTTGCACCTTGCAATGCTAGTTGTCCTATCGCTTGGCCTATCATCCTCTGATTTTTTCCTACCAAATCTTTATTGTTTTTTGTCAACTCTTTTATTTCATTTTCCTTTTTCTGATTTTCCTCTTATAGTCTTTGTTTTTCTTCTTTTAGTTCTATGATCTCCACCTCTTTCAAGCTAACTTTGGACATAGCTTGAACTATATCATCTGTGCTTGCTTCTTTGTTGCCTTGATCTGTTCCTTGCTTCTCTTGTGTTGTATTTGCTGATTTGGCCTTTAGATCTTCAATTTCAGTCGTAAGACTCTATCTATCTTTATCCCAACTTTCCTCTTTTTCCTCAAAATTAAGCAATTTAGCAAGATAGTCATCCAATTCTCGAGATAAAGTTTCTTTTTCTTGTTCTAACACAGTTAATTCAAAGGCTTGAATTATCTAAGTTGGCATATTTCTAACCTTTTGCTGAAGTAATTGGATATTCTTTTCTTTCTCAGCTAAAAGATTTTTAATTGCCTCCCCTCTATTTGGTTCATCATTGCTCTTCACCAGGTCATCTTCTAATCTTTTTATTTGCAGTTGATGAGCTTTGTTCTCTATTTTCTCTTTCCTCAACTGGATTTGCATCCTATTCACTGTTTTCTATAGTTTTTCCACTGTTAAAGTAGCTTTCATCATATTAGCATAAATCACCTCTCCAGTCTGTCTGTGTAGGTGAATTTTATCAGGGACTATTATCTTCTGCAAATTCAATTTCATTTTTGTGACCTTATCATCAAACGATACAGCCAAATTCAAAGTATTTTTGTCTGGATCTCTGTTAGTCATCAGAGTAATTTATGAATCAACAACATTCCTGACTTCTGGAAACAACTTATGCATTGCTTCTGCTGCTGTTTGTCTGTCTTTGCCATATTTTACACATATTTCATCTCTTGAATGAAATTTGCTAGAATCACATGCAGCTCTTGCCTCGTCAAATTCGTATTCCTGTACTTGAATTCCTAGCCCTTGGTATTTTTCTTTCTTCATTCCCTTTTCTTTGTCAGATACAACTACTTCATCTTGCTGGCTTTATTTTAATCTTTTGGCTTCTCTTTCTTCCTCCACCTGCATATCAGTACTTTCATAAAAACTTCTTTTACTTGTTGCTTCAACCTTTCCTGGGGTAGGTACCATCTCAGGTACAACCTCAGCTGAAATTTTATCCAAGTTAGAAGGATTAGCATGTGAACTTCTCGAAACTTCTGTGTATGATTCATATTGTAGTAAATTTGCCATCTTCGCCAATCCTTCAACCTCTTGGTGATCAAAGGCTTTATTTTTGTTCTCTTGTCTTCTGTCAGAAATAACATGACAAGGATCATAATTAATAGCTGTCACTTTCCTAAAACGCAGTGCTTCTAAATGTTTTTGTATAAAAGGGAGAGCATTCTTGTTCTTGATGAT
The DNA here is from genome assembly GCA_027924585.1 of Larix kaempferi. Classification (NCBI taxonomy): domain Eukaryota; kingdom Viridiplantae; phylum Streptophyta; class Pinopsida; order Pinales; family Pinaceae; genus Larix; species Larix kaempferi. Next base: position 1,601,007 of record BSBM01000085.1, read on the forward strand.
AAAAGGACCAATTTTTAAAGGGAACTTTATATTTGTAGCTTTCTTGAAATGTAGAAAATGGTCATTTTGTACTGTCAAATTTTGTCTGATAAACTCCAAAGCAAAAAATCTCAGAGTCAAAAAGGCTGGTAGAATACAGGTCTCCTGAAAAAATCCATAAAGTCTTATTACTGCATCTTGCTTCCCTAAAAACCAGTCTCCAATTGCTTTTTTTGGGCTTGATTTCATCAGGGTCTTCATCTCTGATAATACTCTAGGCAAATTTTCTCCAAACACCAATCTGTATACTTTCGATAAAATAAATATCATAAAATTAAACATATTGTCTTCCACTGTTTCATGACAACACAGACTGTGGGAAATGTAAATCTTTTCGATTGCTAAATAGGAGCATTTTCATCAGGTGTGTCTGGAATCTGAAATGTCTCGAAGTGTGGAAATTCACTAACTGAGAGTGAATGTTCCGAGCCAATAATTCATCAAATTTAAGGCAAGGTACTTGACTGTAATCCATTTACTGTATACCAACACTTAATCTAAAAATAAAACTTAACTGGACCTCTGTGACTATGGAATCATCATCAAACCCTAAAAACTGTGAAATGACTGACAAAACTAACTGTGAATTTTCATCAAAGATTTAATGTCAAGTGGATAGGGAGTGCTATAAATGGAAAGGCCAGGTTTCAGACAACTAGTCATGAAGGTTTGTTTGGTCTCAGGGGATGACTCTCTATACTAGATAACTAGGGCTTCTTCGGCAAAATCTTCCTGGTGGTGGGAGGAAAATAGGGGTACTGCTAGAGCTTTCGTAACAGTAGACACATTTACATGGCAAATAATTTTTTTCATGATGAATTCATAATGAATCTTTGACTCTGACAATAATTTGTTGCACACCACGAAACGAATTCCGGAAACCCTGAAGGTTGTTTGGGACATAAATGGATAAAATGGGGCTTATAAACATTGTGCACATCCAAATTTTGTTTATATAAACCCTCCAACTTGCTTTTGATTTCTGAAACTAAGCATTTAACCATTATGGGGTCATGAATGTCAGTATCTCTGTCCACTAGGGTTTCTCCTATCCTCATAGTTTCAATGTTTTGATAGACAGTTTCACTACTTCCTTCCATTATGTAAACAATTCTAGTTACTTTCATGGGTTAAGAGGACCTACCTGGCACGGTCAGGTTGAATAAACTATGCTCTGTCGCTTTCAAGCAGCACATATATGTTCCAATCCTCCACTGTTCGCAACAAAAAAGTCAATTTTTGACCTTCCCTTCTCTTTTATACACCACCAAGGTGGTTTCGCAATGCAAGATGGTGGTTTTCCTTACCACTTTCTCTGATTGCAGAATGATGTGGAGATGACATGCGTACAATTGTATGGTATTTCGCAACTGCTCAGACCTCCATTATATCGGGTATGTTGGCAGTGCGGAAAGATTATGGACCATCGATCTAACCGCCCTTTATCGAATAGAAGTTGATCTAACCGCCCTTTTATCATTCTCCCATGAGGTATGGCGGGCATTTTCCCAAGGCCACCTCAACCAGTTTTCCAACACTTGGTCATTTCCAAGATTTTCTCCAAGGTTGATCCTGAAACCCTATTTTGGAAGACTTATAACTTTCTCCTCAGAAATGATTAAGGAAAACTGAGACCATGACTAGATAGACACTTCAACAATCTATAGCATGATATGATAGTGCGTGCATTTTTCTCAAACCATGAATTATGGCGGGCACTCTCTCAGAGCAGTTTTTATACTTTTTCTATACTTGGTCAGTTTCCAAAGTTTCACAAACTTGTCATACTTTTCCAGAATGATGTCAGATTGAGACACTAACTTAATGATAGCACCAGAACACCATCATGTGTATTTCCAGCCTCATCACACATTCCATGTCATCATACATGCCATGTCATCAATTCCTATGGTGTTAGTTATCTCTCTGAGGCTCACACGTGTGATCTTTTGGCTTGCCAAAATAGAGATCAATTCATGTATAACCAGAATGGTCAAGACTGGAAAAATACAAATCACAAGAAGGGTCGGCCGACCCTTTGTTTAGTAGATAATTGTGAACATTAATATCCAGCAATTCACCTGTATCTAGACTGGTGAACACAAGAAGGATCGGACGACCCGTCTTGCAGTCTAGAACTAGTATGAAAATAATATTGGGCAGAAGAAGGGTCGACCGCCCCTTCATTTATGAGGGAATTATGTACATATTCAACCTATGAAGTATAGGCTTTCAATTCATGTATATCCTGAATGGTGAAGACTGCAAAAATACTAACCACAAGAAGGGTCGGCAAACCCTTCATTTAAAAGAGAAATGAAAAAAATTTAATCTACGAAGGTTGGGATGACAATTCCCCACTACTAACTTCCGCAGTATATGGTAGGGATTGGGACATTGCCTAAGTTATAACATCTAAACAATATTTCTCCGGACTTTCGACTGCCAACAAGAAGGATCCGCCGGCCCTTCTTTTAGTAGATAATTGAGAACAACAATATCTGACAATTCACCTGTATCCATAATGGTGAACATGCGAAGGATTGAACAACCCTTCTTGCAGTCTATAATTATTATGAAAATACTAGTGGGCAAAAGAAGGATCGTCCGACCCTTCAATCATTTATCTCAAGCCTCATTCAAAATGGGGTGTTGGTTAATGAAATTCAACTTGAAATGACTGTCATATTATACAGACACCGATTCATTTGATAATTTGTATATTTTTTACAACTTCAAATTGTCGTCATAATTATCATATCGGAACACACCAAAAACCAATTTCAAAAGTGGCAATATCAAAAGAAAAAGAATGGTTTTGGAACCTGGATTTGGCACTTTTGGAAATGGATTTGGCTCTTTAGGAACCAATTTTTTCACTTTTGGAACTTTGATTTGGCACTTTTGGAATCGGTTTTGGCACTTTTGGAATCGGTTTTGGCACTTTCGGAACTGGTTTTGGCACTTTTGCAACTGGTTTTGGCACTTTCGGAACCTTGATTTGGCATTTTCGAAACCGGTTTTGGCACTTTCAGAACCGGTTTTGGCACTTTTGGAACCTTGATTTGGCACTTTCGGAACCGGGTTTGGCACTTTCAGAACCAGATTTGGCAATTTTGGAACCGGTTTTGGCACTTTTGGAACTCGAATTTGGCACTTTTGGAACTGAATTTTGCTTGATTTTGGGGTTTAGAAAGGCTATTTTTTACCCTTGTTCAAAGTGACTTGGATTTACTTCTACAATCTGGATATACTTCTTCAAACTAGATATACTTCTACAATCGGGATGTACTTCTTCAAACTAGATTTCATATACTTCTTCAAACTAGCACAAGGATATTGAGTCCTCTTTGACATATTTAACATCAATGACAACCAAAGTTAAACAATATCCCTCTTTAGCATTGACGTCAACACCTCATGAAGTTTTTCTCTTATTGATCATGAGTTCCTATACTATGTTTGCACATAGCATAGTACTCCCCCTGTGTTCTTTCCAGTTTGAATCTTATTTCTTCTACGTAACCTGCTATCAGTACTTTTTTGCTATCTTTTGTTTCTGAATTCTCTTCTACTAATGCATGATTCATGATATTTCTCCTTTGTTCCTTTGCACGACCTTCAATCAATACTTCTTTGTTGTTTTCATTTTTGGGAAGATCATTGTCACTAATGCATGCTTCATGATATTTATCCCCCTTTGACTTCAATGGAAAATAGGTGATTTATGTATTTACACTTTAGATTTTCATTGCTTCCATGTAGTTCCTTGCTTCGATTACTCCCTCGGTCTTCGTGCCTTAATCCTTTCCTTTTGTTGGAGTTTGTGCACAGAGCTCAATTGCCTTCCAACCTATTCATTCAAAACTTTCTATGTAGTTGTCTCGAATATGCTCCCCCTGTATGGCCTCCAACTTCCTTTTATCTTTATCTTTTGTTCATGTCTCATATCACTCTTTCATGCTTCGTTATTCATCTTTATGTCGCAACAACATGTTCTACTTGCACAATACATGGTTCATTTTTCCTTTAGGTTTGCAATATCTTCCATGCTGACTTCTTCCAACATTCATCTTTTCATTTTTCTGCATCTACTGTGATGTGACATGTCTTCATCACATCTTGATATTAATGGAACACATCCCATTTTTTTTACTTCGCACATATTTCCACATCGTCTAAAGAATCTTTTTTAAGATCGCACATATTTCCTTCCATCATCGAGCTTGGCAATAAGTTGATGTGACTAATAACTCATGCAAAAAATCATTTCGATCACACGAAACAATGAATTGGATTTCTGTTTTGTCCTCTTGCCCAATATTATTAACTCATGCAATAAATTTTGACGTTTCTCTTGTTAGTTTCGAATCGCGCAGTCATGAATGCAATTAACCTCAATGTCTCTTCAATTTATTTTTGTGTGCGCTGTCAAACACCTTCTAACTATATATATGAGTTGCGTATGGCCCGGTTCTTCATCCTAGTTCATTCCTTGTCAATCTTGTTCTGAGTGTCACAACGTTTGAGTGTCTCATCTTCATCAGCCATGTGTTCTTACTTTCAAATATTTTAGCAACTTGTTTGACAGTCTTCATTCAATGGTTCAGTCGAAACAAGCTAATTTTGCGAGGTTGAAGGTAGACATGGGAATCTAGAAATCCCAAATGAAGGAATCTGACTTCATGCATTGGTATGTGCAGTCCCAAGTTAACCACGAAAATTGAGAGGAATTATCAAATTTGAAGAAGAGACTCGACTTCCTGGAGAAGCAACAAAAATAGATTCTTTACTTGCTAAATTTGATTCAGACAGAGTAGTGTAGCATCAACACGTCTTCTTTGACCCTCCAACTTTATCCACTGCTACAATATTATGGGTTCATTGAGCAAGCTCCACTGGATCTTGAACTTGACCTGTCTCAACAACCAACTAGTCATGTCGCGGATTTGGAACTCGAGATTCGGCTCTAAGTCCATTTTTGCAATTCTCAATTTTTTTTCAACACAACTCCCATCGTTGTAATGTACTTCAATTGTTGTTAGGACTTAGCATGCTTCCACTTGATACTTCGACTCTATTTTTTGTGACAGAAGTCTCATGTAATTTTGTAAATGCAACTTTTGAATATAATAGAAACTTTGATTATGTAAGAATGTCGTATATGTATAGAACTTCTGTTTTTCATCAACAATACTTATTTGTACCCTTCTTTCAATAGTCACATGTATGAATTCTTTGCGTGACAATGTTACTTCAACACATCTTCACAATAATTGATTGTAGCAGTATTTACTTTTCTTTATAAATGTATGCACATTTTCTTTGCAACTTTACATCAGTGCGATAACAAACCAACAAAATTCAAATGTTCTCTGATAGAAATACATACTAATATATTCCTTGAATTCCTAATGAATAACATGTTGGATTCAAGGATATCACTTAACCTTTTAAATATTATCAATATGGGAAGAAATTACTTGTTGCTTGAAAGTACTTGGGTCATTTGCTTTTACTGTACATTCTTGAGAAACTTTATTTACCCACCTCTTCATGTGTGCACACCCTTTTTGATATTGCGCCTGATTTTTTTTCTTTTGGGTCCATATGTTGTTTTTTATGTCATGTAAATTATTTCTATATCGACAATTTACTGTTCTTCAACAATATTGAGCCTTATGTCCAAAACCATCACAAGTATAGAATCTCATAGTATGACAATATTTTGCAATATGTCCATTGTATTTGTAGCTTGTGCACTTCAATGTATTGAACCTTATTCTAACAGTGTAATAGAAAGAATTGTAATCATTGAAGGAACTACCATACTTGGATTGAAATGGCTTCATTTGATTTGGACTGTACTTACTGTCGCAGATCTTCTTAGTTGTTTTTTCATAGCCAAGTACTGATTTGTCTGCTAGTGATATCTGATCGTTCAATATCTTGTCCAGGATTGATGTGATTTTATTGAATTTGTTCTCCATTTCCATTTCAAAAAAAGTCTTGTCATTTTCTGGATTTGCGCATTCTGGAGTATCGTTCAACAAGTGTTATTGAGCCTATTTCCCTTTTTCCATCTTAGCAAGTTATTATTTTAAGTGGGATATCTCTCTATCCCTTTCCTCAAGTTCACTTGTCAGTAGCTAATTTTTCTGCTTTGATTCTTCTAGTGATATCTTCAATGCATATACCTCTTCTTCTAGCTTCCTTATTTTATCTATTGTGCAATCTAGTTGTTTCTCAAGATCGATTTCGTTTTCGCTCCCTTGTTTTCCAAGTGACTCTTGAATGACCTTAGCTTTCTTAACCTATTCTTCATATTTTTCCAGCTGGTCCTGCAAAATTTGTTATTCTTTCTTGACTTCTTGAAGTATTCCAAGGAACTAACCAGTTCACCTTCCTAGTCAACTTATGCAACTTCTTCTTCTTCTTCAGACTGACTATTTGATCCAATTTTTGCAACAGGTTTTGGGGTTTAATTAAAGGTTCCACTAAATAAGTACTTATTTAGAGTTCCTGATTGACTTTTATGTGTACTTGATGTTTCTTTCTTGATAGAGGAACAACACCTTTTCTTATTTTTTTACTTCCTTCATCTTATAGAAAATCCATGAAAAGCACTTCTTTTGGATTGTCATCACATTCACTTTCTTTGGATGAACTTCCATCTTCCCTGGAGTAAAAACTATTCCTTTGTTTAGGGAACTTCTTCCTTCTCTAAGATCTGTCCTATGGGTGTGCCATCCTTCCATCATTGTCTTCTTTCTAAGGACACTTTGAAGCGAAAGTGCCTACTCTTCCAAATTTAAAACATTTGAAGGGTAACTTACCCTTATACTTGCCATTTCCTCTTTTCAAACATTTAAAACATTTTGTCATGCTTGTACCTTACTTTCTTGGTGGCTTTGAAGGCTACTTCTTTCCTAATGGGATTTCCCTTTTTAGTTATCATCTCATATGTAGTGAGAATCCCATGAAGCTCATCCTTTGTTAACCTTTCAAGATCATTTATGTCTTCTAACACCGACACCTTTGACTCAAATCTTGGACGCAGAGTTCTCATTATTTTCTGCACAATTGATTCTTCAGTTAGTGAAACTCCAATACCTTTTATAGCGTTGACTATCTCATTGACTCAAAGAAAGTATTATGCAATATTTTCTTCATATTTCATTTTCAAAGACTTAAATAGTCCACAATAAGTCTACATTTTTTCCTTCTTGACTTTTCATCTCCTTCATAGATATTCTTGATTTTTTCCCATACTTCCTTTGCTGAAGCACAATGCATGACCTTAGTGAGTTCAAAGTCTACCAATCCACATAATTTCTCATTCCTATCTCTTGCATTAAACTCATACCACCTTATTCCAAATGGATCAACAGGTGCAGTTGCGGGAACATTGTATCCATTTCCAACTGACTGCTAGACATTGGCACCAAGGGACTGTAGATAAACCTCCATTCTTATCCTCCATAAAGTGTAATTGGAACCATCGAATCTAGGTGCTCTGTTGGTGGAGATTCATTCCTACTTGTCCATATCTTCACAAAGATCTATCTTCTAGTTGTTAAAATATTACTGAAGACACCCGCTCTAGTACCAATTGGTGGAAATTTTATTAATACTGGGAGGGGGGTGAATCAATAATATTCGTAATTATGAACAATTTTCACTTTTATCACATTCAAAATTGTATTATATTAAGCATTCAACATAAACATTTTCATTCATCAACATATGTGCAAAAATAGAGAACACAAATATTTTACGTGGAAACCCAATTAGGAGAAAACCATGGAATGCTTTCTTATATAAAATATTATATTCATGGGAAGCGCCAACCTCCAAATTTCTCTAGCATTGATTGGAAGGAGGATCCCACCCCTTGTTTTACAGGCTACAACCTGAAGGAAACACCAACTCCCTGATTTACCAACACCAATTAGAAGGAGGCACCAACCCCCTAGTTTTACAGGGATCGACCTAAAGGAAGCATCGAATCCCTAATCCTTGCCTCGTCTTGCAACCATGATATGACTGTAGAAGATTGCTCTTTTCTTTCTACTGATATGCACACTCTTCATATTTACTACATTACATTCCTCTGTGTGCACCTGCTAAATACTCTAATCTTGCAATTGGTGTACTATATCATCAGTTCACCACACACTTTACTTCAGTGCTTCAATATCTTTAGTATTACACACTAGTTCTTCTATTTCATAACCTTTCGCAATCTACATTTTGTTTCAGTATACTGTTCTTTTTCTGTGCATCTGCAAACTCAATTGATACTATGCATCATCCATTGTTCTGAAGTTCCGTTCTTGTGCAACTATATCATATAAACTATAACCTTCTATGAACCATCTATGTGATACTGTGTTTCTTTTCTTGTGCACTTGGTCCATATACTACATCATCCTGTGCATCATTTGTTGTGCTACATTTCTGTCTTCGTGCATCTGTCGTAGATAAATCCAATCATCCTGTGCATCATCTACTATGCTGCATTTCTGTCTTTGCACATATGGCTCAAATAAATCACATCATCCTACACACCATCAATTATTTTTCTCTTCTATTTGTGCAAACTTGGCTCTCTGCTATATAATGTTGTTCTAGTTCAACAAGCCATTGATACCCCAATAATTATAAGATTTCCAAAGTAGAATACTACCACTTCTGCATCTTCAAGATTACATACAATTCTCTATTTTGGATTTTTATTTATACATGACTTGTGTAAACCATATGTCCACAAATTGGTCATAACATCCCTTCTTCCTTGCTTCACAGTCTGGCTTGCTTGTGCATCCACCACTTTTAATGATCTACGCAACAGAGGTATCATGTCTTGTGGGTCTTGCGCATACTTGGTCCTTAGTAGAGTGGGTTTTGTGCACTTTGGAACCACTTACCTGTTGGGCCTTACTCCCTTGAAGTACCATCACTTATGGGTTTGTGCACTTCACTTGTCCATCCATATCTTGCTTCTAAGACTCTTGTGCATTTCTGGGACTCGTATAATTCTTCTACTTGGTGAGTCTTGCGCACTTACGGGACTTGTCCATATGTTTAACCACTTCTTTCTCATGAGCCTCTTGCGCACTCCCAAGACTTGTCCAATCATCTCTTTGTATTTACCTTTGAAGTCTGACGACTAGATGGATTGGGACTTGCGCACATACCTTATGTACTTCTTCAAATTGGATGTACTTTTGCAATGTGGATGTACTTATTCAAAATGGATTTCATATACTTTTTCAAACTGGCATAATAATACCAAGTCCTATTTGACATCTTTGAGATCAATGACAACCAAAGTTCAACACAAATATCTTTTATTTCTTTTTATGATATCATTCTGAATGCAAATAGTCTTCTTAATGGATGTATGAAGATGATCAGTTTGTGAACTTTGTATTTTCATTCCTTGTCATGTTTTTTCTTTCATACCAATGTTCATACTAATGTCTAATATTCAAGTTCCATGCTTTGATCTATGAGGTATTACATAAATTGATGTAATTTACACTTGAGGATTTCCTTCCAATTACCCAAACTACTCGACCTAAATTTAACATAAGGCATATTAACTATGTAATTTCGTTTTCAACAATAAAATTACAGTTGTTTTCTATGGGAAAAAAAATCAATTACAATTCACTTTGAAGTCCTCGTTAAAATTCTAGGTGTTCTAGAAATTTTTAGTTGTTATGTAAAAAATAGAGTGTAAATATTCAAAACTAGACTTAGAAAAATGCACGCAAAATTTCGTTCAATTGTCATTAATTGAACTTGAGACCATGGGGTTGAAGATATATATATATATATATATATATATATATATATATATATATATATTTGACAAAAACATCTTTCTGATTCCTAAAATTCCGTTCAATTTTCCCATAGTTAATCTAACAAAATGACAACTTTTCTGTTTTAAACACAGTTTTACATAGTTCATAAAAATGCCCACTAAGACCTCATTATTGGGTCTTTTTTGGTGGTTTAAGTTTTAAATGGGGTATTTACTATTTTCCACATTCTTCTAGATATGGTTTTCCAAATTGGGTTTAGAAAGTGCATGTAATGTTTCATCTTATAGATATACAAGATATATTTTATGTAATGTTTCATCTTAAAAGATTCATGCCTTATAAACAAACGGTATTATCTATGCTTTGTTTTATGATTTAGACTAATTAAGATCTTGTAACTGTGTATCAATATTTAAAGTGATGAATACAATACAAATTCTATTTTATTTGCAGTTTTCTAGAAGTTATTCTTTGATGCATCTAGAAATTAGAACAATTTTGATGCTCTTGGAAGAAACTTGATGTAAACACAATATCTACTTTGATTGAAGTGAATAACAAATAGTGTTTTTTATGTGAAAAAAAATTCAAAATTACCATTCACATTAAATGCATCAAAGACATATACATCCCCGAGAAATACACACACAAATATATCAATTTATGCATTAAAACTTGAAAATTATTTCCTTACACATCATACATAAATAATGTTATTGCAGAGTTCTAGGTTGCTTGCGAGGTTTAGGTTGCAATCCCTCCTCTTCTAGACAAGAAACAATTGTACATTATCTCTTGCCTTGTCTAGAAGCTTCTGGTTCTTTAGATTCTGCAACATGTGCATGTTTTAATTTTTCATCTAATTCTTTCACTTTCTTCCTACAATTTACCAAATTGTCTTTCAATCTACTTTTATCTTCAATGTACTTCAATGTTTCCACATTCTTCTTATATTTCTACGAGTGTTCATTTTCCTTTTGTTGAGGAATACTCTTTGTATAATTCAATTGAGATTGAGCTTCAACCAAATTTTTCTTCAGCTACTATGCCTTTGTCTCCAACCGCTGTGCCCTCAACTCTGTATCATCTGGACTATATACAACTTCTACTTCCTGAAGAATGTTCTTTTGCTACAGAGTGGCAATTTGGTATTTCAGTTCTTTAATCTCATTCTTACAAACCAAATGTTTTGCCTATTTGTTCTCCAATATTTTCATTTTGATTTCTCTACTCTCAACATCCCTCTCATTTACCTTCTTCTTCAATGTTTCATGTATGGTTGATGAACCAAAAATATCTCCTCCAGCATTCATTGTTGCAAAAGCTTCCATCAAGGAATTCTCTCGCATTTTTAAGAAGGAACAATACTTTTTCAACCGCTCTTTGACTTGTTGACCAACTTTTATTGATTTAAAAACCTCCTCAAGTTCCTTCTCTCAGGTTTGTATGGAACACTCATAGTTAAATAAAACCTATTAGTGTGCATTGGGATCATAATTTCTAGTAGAAATCAGACCCGTACTCTGTCCCTTACAAATTTTAGATTCTTCTTCCATCTTAGAAATTTTTTTTTTCATTTTTTCCTCTTTTCTTTTATATTTATCTATCTTAGCTACATGTTTATTGAACTCTTCACTCCATTTGTTTTCAAACTCTTTATTCAAACTTTCAATTAATTTGTCTCTCTACTTGAGTTCATTCTTCAGTCCTGCTTCCTCAGTAATAACAATATTTACAGGCGGAATGTTCAAAACCTCCAGTCTTTTTCTCAGCTCATTTTCCTGTCTCTGTATGGTTTCTGCATCATTCTTTAGTTCAGTCTCATATGCTACTTTGGATTGTGCATTTTCCTTTTTTTAAATCAGCTACAGTTCTATAAAATTATTTACACATAAAATCAATATCTCAGATGTTTCCATCTATTATGTTTCTTGAATGGTGCTTGGTATCCACAAGTGATTTTTGTAATATTGAAAATTCCTTTTAAGCAGGGAAAATTTTAAGGATCCATACTTATTTAAAAGTATATAAACCTTGTTGAATATTACAAATTCTTAAAATTCCAACTACAAAATAGTTAGTGATACAATTCTAAAAGTATTTTAATTTCTAAGGATTTTATGATATAGCTCATAGAAAAAAATGGTAATTTTTAGAGTAAACATTTTTTACCCCATCAAAATTGGGCAAAAGGAGGATTCAAAAAATGGAATTTGGCAACTTTTATTTTGGAAAAAAAACATTAAAAAATAGCATTGAAAAATAGCCTAAATGTTTAAGAGGTCCAAAATTTGCAAATCCTTAATCGTACATAGTTCCTCCTCCATGGCATCTTTTTATTTGAAATGAAAGATTTCATCGAATAGCTTAAAAACAAATCCACTATCAAAAAATTATTTTGGAGATGAATTTTTGTCAACTGGAAACTGTGGAGGTGTAACTATACCAAGTTGAATTTCTATTGTAGTAGAAATATCATCATCACTATGTTCATGTTCATAATTTTCAAAATCGTGTGTCTCGTTTGCATTCATTTCAGTTCCTTTATGTAATACTTCCACAATTGAGATAGCATCAATTTATTCACCGTTGATTAAACTAGGGTCACTTCCCATACCTTCCATATAGTTCTCCAAAGGCTCTTCAGTTACTTGTACATTGTCCTTTCGAGAATGTTGAGGAACTTCCTGGTTAATTTTTTCCAATTTAGACCTCCTAATGTATGTCTTTTTAAAATGGCTTGCTTCTATAGTGTTGGGTCGATATAAATCAATAATGTTTTGTAATGTACCAGGGTAACTAAACTTCGCTCTTCATTTTTCTCATTTGCAGTGCAAAATGCAATTTTTTTCCAATAGATGAGGTACATCTATGGCCATGTCTTCAACCCAGTGAATCACCAACTTCATACAATCACCCAAAATATATTGATTTTGGTGATTCATAATTGTCTTAAGTAAAATTTGAATCAAGGTTTTATATAGTCCCGGGGGAACATCTTGGATCCTTAAACCATTCCTGGGAACATAAACCTTTTTCCCACATACTTTGTTTTCCATCTAACCCTTTTCTACTTTAGGGGTTTTCTTGGAGGTTAACATTACTCCCTCCTTGCGTGGAATTTTTGTTGCTCTGGACACTAAATCAGGGTCCAGATAAACACTCCTCCCAAAACTAAGCAATTCCTTGGACTCATCGTCATAACTAGAGATGGAATCGTCTATCTCTTCATTTTTGAAATTGAACTGACCGAAAATAAAACGATGCACTCCTACTCTTAGTAGGACATTTAACATACATGTTGGCCAGTTGGTTCTATTACTCCATGCATAAGCACTCTCTTGGAAGTTTTTTGACAGTGAACCTCTCAACTCAGGAACCCTCTGCTTCAACTGATGGCATGGAATCTAAGGTTGATGTTTCTATTGTTTCCATTTAACAGGATTCCCCTTTTTCAATTGATGCTAGCATTGAATTGTTGGTTAGGAATGGTGAATATGTATACAAAGTATGATGGCATGCTCATAATGTAGGAAGGGGATTCACGCACACAATGCACACATAGGATGCACACTCAGGACGTATGCATAGGATACACACTGACCTATCGAAACTATAATAAAAATAACAAAGTGTTTGAAGTCAACTATACACAAGTTAAGTTTTCAATTTTGATATTGTTAACTTTTTATCATGTTAAGTATACTTATTGAAAATAATAGAGTAATAGAGTAAATAATAGAAAAAAAATTGGCATTATAATTGTTTTGGAAAAATAGTGTGAATATAGTAAATAGAATAATAGAGTAATAGAGTAAATTTAGCATTCTAACTATTCTGGAAAATGAATAGAGTAAACATTTGAGTGAGGAGTATCATAATATATGTATCTAACATTCTTGGTCAAATTCATAATTAATGACTAAAATTCTAAGTTGTTATGTCAAAAAACAGAATGCAAATATTCAAAACTTGGTCTAGAAAAATGCATGCCATAGTACGTACAATTGTCATTAATTGATATTAATACCATGGGTTTGAAAATAGATATATTTTTGACAAGACCCTCTTTCAGATTCCTAAAATTTTGTTCCAGTTTCCCACAATTAATTTCACAAAATGGCAAATTTCTTGATTTGAACCCAGTTTTAACTAGTTCTGAAAATTGCCCGCCTAGCCCTCATTATTGGGTCTTTTTGAGTGATTTGAGTTGGATATGGTGTGTTTTTATATTTTCCACATTATTATATGCTAATTATGTGCTATGTTCTTAGGGGCATATTACTTGACACAAGTGTCCTCTTGACCGATTCATACTTGGACTTTGAGTATCATCTTCTTATCAGTGTTCTAATTGTCTTTCATCCATCCAATTTTAGGGATTTTAGGACTTCATTCGAGGATTGAAAAACTATATTCTATATTATATCCAATATTTGAGGTCATAAGGGCTTCAAAGAGGCCTCCAAGCATCATGGAATGTCAAGAGGGTTAATGTACTTTTAGTATTTTGTTAATGGTTTGCAAATGTCATAAATTTGTGTCACCAAATCTGATCACTTTCTTATGCTCTCATCTTCACGGAAACTTGGTGTAAAATGCAAGCCATAAGCATAAAAAATCATGTTAAGAATGCATAATCATATATAAATGAATGAGTTATGCTACATCTATGTTTTTAGAAAGTGCAAGCCCTCAAAGGATATGTTTTTGTTGGTTAGGAAACCTGTAATAAGTAGGTATTAAGACTCTAGTTTGAAGACACAACATATGTATCTTCTCAAGGTCCCATAGGATAACAAATCTATATTTTTATTTCAAGCTTTGAAATTTCAAATTCAAAATTGATGACTAAAATTCTAAGTTGTTATGTCAAAAAGCAGAGTCTAAATATTCAAAACTCGGCTTACAAAAATTCACACCAAAGTTTGTACAATTGTCATTATTTGATCTTAAGAACATGGGTTTGAAGATATATATATTGTTGACAAGAAACTCTTTCGGCTTCCTAAAATTTTGTTCCAATTTCCCACAATTAATTTCACAAAATGATAATTGTTTTGATTTGAACCCAGTTTTAACCAATTCAGAAAAAAGCCCACCCAACCCTCACTATTAGGTACTTTTGAGTGATTTGAGTTGGAGATGGTGTGTTTTCATATTTTTCAGATTGTTCTATTCTAATTATGTGATATGTTCTCAGGGGGAGATTACTTGACAAACGTGTCCTCGTCACTGATTCATACTTAGACTTTGATTATCATCTTCTACTTCGTGCTTCTAAATTGTCTATGAGTCCAATTCGTAATCAATGTTCTAGTTGTCATTCATTCATCCAATTTTAGGGGTGTTAGGACTTCATTCAGGGCTTTCAAAAATCTCTTCTATATTATATCAAATCTTTGAGATCATAAGGGATTCAAAGAGGTCTCCAAGTGTCCTGAACTATCATGAGGGTTAATGTACTTTTCGGATTTTGTTATGGTTCGCAAATTAAACCCTTTTGTTAATGGAACCCTTTTTGACATGAATGACAACTCACCTCTAAAAATATGATGTCTAGATATATTGAGAAGAACATCCTCATTTTGATTTTAGATAGCCTAACCTCATATGCTCACAGTCGGCCTATGAAAAGTGCAATTTTAACCTTTCTAGCCATTATGGACACTTGGTGTAAAATGAAATCCATAAGCATAAAAATACATGCTAAGAATGCATAATCATATTTAAATGAATGCCTTATTATACATCTATGTTTTTAGAAAGTGTAGGCCCTCAAAGGATATGTTTTTGTTGATTAGGAAGGCTGTAATAAATAGGTATTGGGACTCTAATTTGAACACATAACAAATGTATATTTTTATTTCAAACTTTGAAATGTCAAATTCAAAATTATTGACTAAAATTCTAAGTTTTCTATGTCAAAAAATGTAGTGTAAATATTCAAAACCGAGCTTAGAAAAATGCACGCCACAATTTGTACAATTGTCATTAATTGATATTAAGACCATGGGGTTGAATATAGATATATTGTTGACAAGAACCTCTTTCATATTCCTAAATTCTATTCCATTTTCCCACAATTAATTTCACAAAATGGTAATTTCTTTTATTTGAACCCAGTTTTAACTAGTTGAGAAAATGCCCACCCATCCCTCATTATTGGGTCTTTTTGAGTGATTTTAGTTGGAGATGGCATGTTTTGATAATTTCCACATTATTATATAATGTTTTTTTTGGGGGGGGGTTCACAAAGTGCCTTTTGTGCAAAAATAATTCATGGTTGTCTTGTATTTATTAAATGTCCACCTAGAGTTCACTCTTGCTTTTAGGGCCAAGCTGGTCATGTTGTTTGGTTATCCAATGAAGCCCCCAAACCTTTCTTGAGATGAAATAAGATTTTTTTTTAAGAACTTAAAATTTATTTCAAAGAACTGTTTATAGTCTTAAAAGAGGTTTTTCTTGAGGTGCCAGGGCTTGAAGTTTCAAACCTTCTTAACCCTTTTTACTGTTCAAGAACAATGAATTGTTCTTTAAGGTTGTTTCTTTGTTGCATTCGCTGATTATGTGATCTTTTCTCAGGGGCATATTCCTCGACACAAGTATCCTCATGACTGATTCATACGTATCATCTTGTTCTTCATGCTTCTAAATTGTTTATGAGTCCAATGCCTTATCAATGTTCCACTTATCACTCATTCATCCAATTTTAGGCCTGTTAAGAATTCATTTAGGGATTGCAAAAACAGAGTATGCTTTGAAGTGATGATGTGTGAGTTCATGCCTTTGGATTTTCACCTTAGTGTTTGTTCAAGAATGTACTTTTTTTTTGGCTCTAAAATGAAAAGTATGATTTTTTCCTGGGAAAATAAAATATATTTCACCATACATATTACACCACATATTTGTCATACATAATTCACCATATATTTTTTTGATTATGGAAGACTATAAAAATTAGCTATTAGGATAGTTTGAATACAAAAATATATATATATTTTCAATATCCAATAATCTAACAAATGCATATTTTGATTTCAAACTTTGAAATACCAAAGATAAATATTTTTCCTTGGAAAAGAGAAACCATTAATAAAAAATCAATATGTCATGACACAAATGATTGTATGTAACAAATAAAATATTCATATATATTACATAAAATATTTTACCATAGATATTACACCAAAGATTTGTCATACATAATTCAATTTATAATAGGTATAATGCTTACATCTCCAAATGGGGTGCACCAGTCCTCATCCCTAATCTATAACAATGATTGATAGAAACCCATTGGTGTGAATCCCATGAAAAGTGCACTTGCACACAAGGAAGTAGGCCATTTTACAATTACAAAAATGAAAATATTGGTCCCACTCTCCATTTACAAAGAGGTTGATTATCATCGCTTGAGCCTGAAGATAGTTGATATATGCCAGGAAAGGTTGACCATGTATAGAAAACAACCTCCTTATGATTCGCGTATTCCTCTATGTTGAACTCAATTGAATTGTTTTCTTCACAATCATATGAGGTATGGACTGCATTGTAATAAGCTCAAAAGTAACCATGAAACTTTCATCTGAATAACGAATTTCCACAAAATATTCACTATGTATCATGTTATGATACTTTATGTGGCTGAAAATTTTGTAGGAAAGAAGATGGATGTTGTGACGATGGATTCGATGCGGCTTCAATACTCCAATATATGATGGTAATGCATCGTGTGTTCCATATTCTATAGAGGAAACTAATCTGGCAGTCACAACTTCATCATCACCTTTTGTTGAAAGAAGTTGGAAAGTGGTTTGCTTATCATCTTCCATAGCAATAAAACGGAAGAAAAAAGATTCTCCCTTTCGAGTGTGCTTGCCCCACCTTTTGATATAGCTCATAGTAAAGAAAAATTCAACAATTCCTACAATAAAAATAAAGATAACATTAGTTACAATAAAGAAATTTATGTGATATGAATTGAAAAATATGAATTAAAAGATACACATGTATACTCACCATCAATGATTTTAGTTAATATCAATAAACTTTGTTTTGTATAGAACACCTCATGTGGATTTAAATACACACCTTCGGGAATATGGTGGCCTCTACCAATAAAATCTACATGATTTAAAAAAAATCTTACCCAACTGAATGTTCAACCAGTGGAAACATCTACTAAACAATTCAAAACTTCGACAGGATATGGAATTTTCAATGACTCTTCTTTAGACATACCAAGCAAATTTTCATAATAAATACATACATATATGCCTACCTTTATGGTAAAACAAAATCAATTTTTTTTGTGCACTAGAAGCCCATCCATTTGAATGAATTCCTTTCTTCCAATCTTGATAAGACGATCATATCCTAGTAAGGGAGTCACATATGACCTAGATCCCATGTAAAACCCTCGCTTGATGACTGCACTGGAATGTTTTTTGTGATATTCATATGACCTTGAAGATAACAATGATTTTATTTCAGATAATGAAGGATGGTGCGACATAAGTTTTCCATTATCATCTTCATACACAATTAGAACTGGAAAAACATCATCTATACTACGCTTCCATGTGCCACTGGTACCAATAGTGTAAATAATTGGATCATTCCCACAAGGATCCAAGCATGTCAACTCTACATTTCTTGTATGGGACTCATCAATAACTTTGCAAATAATGATCTCTTCTAAATCATTTTCTTCTTTAATAAGGGAAACAGTATCAAAGTTTGGATCTTTTCCCCTAACACAATGCATAGATGAATGAAAATGTAATTGATAAGGTATTTATGTATGGTTAAGATGGACTTGATCATCATTACCACTAGACTCTATTTTATCATCACTCCAACAATAATTTTTAGCCATTTTACCTAATTTCGATGACTTTGTTCGTTGTATAGATCATTCTTGCTTCATTTGTCGTCATTTTTGTCATCTAGCATCCTCTTCTGCAATTATTCAGAATGCTTCTTCCACAACTTCTGAAGGCAACAAATTCTATTCTTTATGTGGCAATGGATTAGGGAATATTGGACATGATTAAATTATAGAAATTTATGATCTGTAGTCATGAAAAGATGCCCAAATGGGCTACATGGGTTAAATAGGGGATATCTAAATAGGAAATCAACACTAAAAAACCAATATATCTTTATATCCATGATATAAATTCTACACTAACGTTTAGTAAGAATATTTGATTTTGTTTCTCCTTGAAACCAAGTTTATGATGATGCATACACAACAAAATTATATCTTCTAAGTCCTATATGATCTGAAATCAGAAGTCGCATCTTATATGATCTAAAATTGTACAACAAAAATTGAGAAAGAAATTATACAAGCCTGATAAAAATATATAAATGAAACAAAAGGTATTTTCATCAAATACATTCATTAAAATTCATGAAACGTGGGTAAAGGTCCTCAGAATCACAAACAGAAATACAACCAGATCATGACAGGATGCCCAAATGTGGCTACACAAGTTAAAAAAAAGGGATCTCTGAATCAGAAATCAACATTGAAGAAAACAATCTAGCTCTATAGCCATAATATGAATGACACACTAACCTTTAGTAAGAATCTTTGATTTATTTTCTCTTTGAAACTAGGTTTATGGAGTTGCATACACAAAAAAAAAAAATATTATGAGTCCTATATGATTTGAAATCTAGAATCACGTCTGATATGATCTGAAATTGTACAACAAAAATTAGAAAAGAAATGATACAAGCGTTATAAAAATATATAAATGAAACAAAAGGGATTTTCAGCAACTACATTCATTAAACTTCATGAAACCTAGGTAAATTTCCTTAGAATCTCAAATAGAAATACAACCAAATCATGACAAGATGCCCAAATGGGCTACAAAGGTTACACAGGAGATATCTTAATTGGAAATCAACTGTGAAAAAAAAATCTAGATCTATAGGCATAATATAAATGCTATACTAACCTTTAGTAAGAATATTTGATTTTTTTCTCCTTGCAACCAGGGCTATGGTGTTTTTTTTTCCTGGGAAAAAGTCCGTAATTTTATTTCAAAAAGATGATTAAAATTACATTCTGCAGATGTAGTAGAATCACAAGGATCCCTACATTTTCACATATTTTTGTCCCATATAAGCAGATACAACAGCTTATAAAGAGCTGAACCAAAAAAAGATAAACCCAATAAAACTTCGCCACAAGAAGATGAATCTTGAACAGTAAAGAGAAACCCAAAAGACGTCTTCAAACCGAAACCCTCAGCAGAAAAAACAGCAGATCCAAGTCTGTGGACAAGCAACAAACTTTGGATCTCCCAAACGGGCATCAGCCAGCAACTACTGATGAAGAAAACGGCCAGACACCCTACGCACCAGGACCAGCGATGCCTCCACCGCACGCTGTCCTTCATCCTGCAGAAACAACAATCAAAATATCGCTCCAAGAACCCTCGCCCCTCACCACTCCCTCCAACTCATTGATAATATTTAGCTGGCCCTTGCTGCTGCGGGCTGCAAAGAAAGACCCTGCTCAACCCACGTCCGCGGAATGACCGTCGCCGCTCTGGAGTCTGCCCATACACCGCCACTAGGTCGCTGTTCTTGTTTCATCCACTGTAGTTCATGACCGCCCTTCAAGAAATCGTTGAGCGAGCATGAAGCGCAGAGGAGCGAGTGGATTGGGGACGACTTCAAGAACAAGAAACAGCCTGGGAGGCCGTCGTTGCTGGATCGACAAGAACCCTGATAATATCCAGGACACCGTAGGGCACTTCTGTGGGTGAGAGGGCTCTTCCATCCCACAGGAACTGCAGATGGCGAGAAGCCCATTCGCTGAAAGCACCACCGCCAGAAGCCCACTCTCGGACATCACAGGGCCGCCGCCACTAATGCTGGGTCGTCGCCAGGAACCAGAGGGAAAAGGGTTGGCAGCCATGGAAGGAACCATGGCCGCCTCCTCCAGGGCTATGGTGTTGCATACACAACAAAATTAAATCTTCTGGGTCGTATATGATTTGAAATATGGAATCGCGTCCAATATGATCTGAAATTCTACAACATAAATTAGAAATGAAATGATACAAGCCTTATAAAAATATATAAATGAAACAAAAAGGGATTTTCAGCTATAAGATCCATTAAACTTCATGAAACCTAGGTAAAGATCCTCAAAATATCAAGCAGAAATACAACCAAATATAAGAAAAACATTATACCCTCAAGCAAAAAAATTAAAATTTAGCTTACCAGTAGACTGCCACCATCCATTACCTTTGTTTAGAAAATTTACATGCAATCTGAAATGCTTTTATCTGGAATCGTAATAGATAGGATTTGATCAATACCTTTTTTATGTGTGGGATACAACCTAGGGTTCACAGGGTAAGTTCTCTTGCTATTTTTTCTCAAGAGGGACCTAGTATGTTAACAGGGTTATCTTATAGGATTTGTGAGTGAGGTCAAGTAGGGAAGACAAGCTAGTTTGATCAGAGGTTTTGGATAAAATTGACATGGGGAAAAAATTTGGGGAATTTTTCTGATTGTTACTCGTGCGCATGAAAAATTCAAAATCACTAGTTAATCGCCCATCATTATATGTGCAAGATCGTTAATCGCATTAATTTACCTCACATTGTTTCACGTGCAATCGAAAAAGAATTATGGTGGAATTCTGAGTTTGACGAGCTAAGTGATTAACAACACTAATTATTTTTTAACTAATTTCTAATCCATTTCTTATTTAGGATACATTTAAGGGGTGGTTGTTTCTTATGAAGTTGGGAAACACTTTTTGCTTGTATTTTATGAAGAAAATTGTAAAATTTTACCTTTTTCCAACTTCAACCCCTATAAACTCATATTTTCTTTGATAATTCACTTTGAGTTAAAAAACAGATTGTAAATAATTGTGTTACCTCCATACTCGTTTTTTTTTTAAATTATGGATATATATTGGGATAAATTGTGTGTTTACTAACTGCATATAATTTAAAATTTTACGTCAAGATAATGAGTAACTTACTATTGTTATGTTTGTTATATATGGATATTCATTTAACTTACTATTGTTATTTTATGTTTGTTATATATGGCTTTACTTATGGCTTATTATTAGCACCCTAACCCTTAAGTAAAGTTAAGGGTGCTAATAATAAGCCCGAGTTAAGTTTAATCACAACAGATATAGATATATTATGGTTAGGCTAACTAAACATTCACCAAATAATTAAAAATTCTATCTCTAGAAGTTGGTTTATAATTAAAGTTGCGACACTTAATTATTAATTTCCAATGTGCGATCTAAGGAGCATAATTGCAACATTCACATGATTATGACATGATAAACATCATCTTCCATGTGAATAATTACTTATGCATTTTTGAATGTTTGATAACATAGTTAATAAATAATCCAAGTATTGTTGTCATCCATTGTTTGCAAATTAATCTATTTTCTAGTGTTGTCATGTGTGTGTTGTTAGTGAGGCTATAAAGTAAGGAAAACCACATATCATGGAACATATGTAAGCTTCAATCTAGAAACACACTGAAACCATAACAAATAGAACGCAACTACAACCCTCAAAATATGCACATGATGACTGTCCCCTACAGTAATCTCTTACTAGTAAAAATAAGAACGCATGGCTGCTACCCTCCATCCATCGATCACTTTTACATATAGAATACATCAATCAACCTTGGATATACAACAAAGAGCATATTTGTAAACAAAAATTGTACAATCTAATGACAAGTGCGCTCATCTTGGCACCGAAAAACTGTTGGACCAAAACATTGTTAAATTTTGAGCATTAATTCACAATACTCTAGGATCTTCACTGAGAGAATAACATGTATAGTATATCAATGCATAACAATCACAATAAGCATGACAAGCATCACAAGAATCAAAAGCATGAGAGACAAGAGACATAGAGTTTCCATGGGGAAAACCCTAAGGTGAAAAACCCCACAATTTCCTCAGAGATAGAGAGAGCAATGTCTCAACCAAAGTACAACCAAAATACACTTAGATAGTTTCCTAGTAGCAGATGATCCTCCTCCTCACTAGTGTGCCACTTTCTGAGCGAGAGAAGTGTGACTTTCTGAATGATAAAAATAGAGATCTCTCGATCTCTATTTATACTAACCTATTTGCCTAGTTACACTATGGGGCCGACTTGTCTATCTAGATACATCCACAATATAATATATATTACAGGGCCGACCCCACACATGGTGGTCTAATAACCCATCGGAAAGTACACACACTTGCGACACTTGTCAATCCACATGACGACACTTCCTTATAGAGGAATAACACATCTCTAATAAGGGTACAATAAATATATATGAAATACATAGATGCAATACATTCCGAAGTTACATATACATCAACACTCCCTTTTAACTAGGAAGGTATTTCTCGACACAGATCTGCTTAGACAAGTCTTCTTCTCGGGATCATCGTCATCATTATCGTCACCACTGATGCTATCTCAACCAATCTCTGACTCTACTCGTCATAAGAATTTCTACAGAGCCAGTCCTTCTTCATACTTGATGTAGGCCCACCACCTGCAAGTCTTCGTCATCACTGGCCATATTGTGGAATCCTCAGGAATTATTACGTGCATCACAAAACCTCGAAAGAGCATCCCAGGTTGTTATGAGCACATGGATCTATCTATAGAATCTCCCAGGGCTAGATTATATGTGACCTCACCACAAAACCTCGCAAGAGCATCCCAGGCTGTTACGAGCACACAACTCTACCTATAGGATCTCCCAGGGACAGATTATATGTGGTCAAGGCAAAACCTCACAAGAGCATCCCAGGACTTATTACGAGCACACAGCTCAACCTATCGGATCTCCCAGGGATATATTATATGCCATAGGACAAAACCTCGTAAGAGCATCTACCAGATATCCCAGGGCCAGATTATATGCCATAGGAAAAACCTTGAAAGACTATCTACAGATCTCCCAGGGCCAAATTATATGTCCTCCCAGAGCAAAACCTCGAAAGAGCATTTGCCAGATATCCCAGGGCCAAATTATATGCCATAGGAAAAACCTCGAAAGACTATCTGCAAATCTCTCAGGGCCAAATTATATGCTCATCTGCACAACCTGATCCATGGCCATAGAGTATCAACCTGATACTCACCATACATCATCCTGATGTACACATGATCATCCTTATCATCATCACTGCAACATCCTGCTGCATATCATATGGAGCAACATCCTGAAGCTCATCATCCATGATCATCCTGATCATACAATGCATCTACCTAATGCATACCAAGTATCTACCTGATACATATCATCATACATGATCCACCTGATCATACAATGTATCCACCTGATACAAATACAAATACATGATCCACCTGATCATACATGATACATATCAACATACATGATCTACCTAATCATACAATGTATCCACCTGATACATATACCGATACATGGTCTAGGAATCTAACATGCTGCATATACAAAATACATACACATGATCCTACTAATCATATACAGCATCCAACATGATGCGTACATACATATAAATGATCCAACTGATCATATCTAGCATCCAACATGATGCGTACATACATATACATATAAATGATCCAACTGATCATATCCAACATCCAACATGATGAGTACATACATATACATATAAATGATCCAACTGATCATACAAAGCAGAAACCAGAACATCATCCTAATGCTCATCATCCAGCGCTTACATCCACAGCCATGTGAAGGATCCTCCTTCCAACATGCTTGGAATGGCTTCAGCAAATGTGTCCATCACTTCTTCCTTGAAGTTTCATCAATCTGAAGAACGCCAAGCCTCTCCCTGAAGTACTCAAACTTCACCCTGGCTAATGGCTTCGTCAACACATCTGCAATCTGCTCATCCGTCGCAACATACAGGAGCTTCACAGCTCCTCTCTGCACCATATCCCTGATATAGTGATATTTGATCTCTATGTGTTTCGACCTGTCATGAAACACTGGGTTCTCGGATAGCTTCACACAACTCTGGTTATCACAAAAGATACTAGTTGCATCCAACGGGAGATCAAATAACTCAAACAGTAGCTTCCGTAGCCATACTGCCTCTCAACTAGCTAAACAGGCTACAACATACTCTGCCTCAGCTGTACTCAGTGCTACGCAGGACTACTTCCTACTAAACCAAGAGATCACACCTGATCCCATACTGAAGCAACACCCATATGTGTTCTTCCTATCTGCAGCACTGCCAGCTCAATCTGAATCAACATAACCCTGCAGGTTAAACTTTTGATTCGCTTCATACTTGAGCCCATAATCCACTGTACCCTTCAGGTACCTCAGAACATGCTTTACAACAACCAGGTGAACACTCCTCAAATCTGTCAGGAACTGACTCAATGTTTTCACAGCAAAGCAAATATTTGGTCTCGTGTTCGTCAGGTACATCAAGGACCCAATCATCTGACAATACATAGAGACATCAACCGGCTCAGATGAAGCATCACATAGAAGCTTCAGATTTGATGCCATAGGTGTGGCCATGGCCTTGCAATCCATCATCCCGAATCTCTTCAAGATATCTACTATGTACTTCCCTTGACCAAGGAAGATCCCACCTGCACTCTGCCACACCTCCATACCTAGGAAATAATGCATCATTCCCAAATATTTAATATCAAACTCAGTAGCAAGCTTCCTCGTAGTATCTGCAATCAATCTGTCATCTCCTGTTACAAATAAGTCATCCACATACAGGAGTAGAATCATAGGATTCCCTTCCTCAATCTTGTAGTAAAGGTTGGAATCCGCTTTACTCTTGGTAAAGCCCAAACTAGATAGAAAACTGTCCATCCTACCATATCAAGTTTTGGGAGCTTGTTTCAAGCCATACAAGGCTTTTTTCAATCTGCACACATATGACTCTCTGTCATGTATTTCAAAATCGAGTGGCTGCTCTACATATACTTCCTCTTCAACTACACCATTCAAGAAAGCAGTCTTGACATCCATCTAGTGTATTTTCCATTTCATTGTTGCAGCCAGGGCAAGTACTGTTCTGATGGAAGTATACCTGGCTACAGGTGCAAAAGTTTCCTCATAATCTATTCCCTCTTTCTGAGAGAAGCCATGAGCTACAAATCTTACCTTGTATTTCTCTACACTGCCATCTGCGGCATGCTTGATTTTGTAGATCCATTTGGAAGTCATAACAGACTTCTCTTTAGGTCTTGGGACAACATCCCAAACATCATTTTTCATTATTGATTGGTATTCCTCAACCATGGCATCCTTCCATTCTTTCTTTTCTGCTGCTTCTTCATAACTGGAAGGTTCTTTGTTCATGATGTCACAGAGTAAAGAAACATAGTTGGTATGTGATCTGGTTCTATTCTTTGCTCTGTGTTCTTCTTCTGGAATGCCAAATCTTTCTGCATATTGAATGAGCTCTCTAGCCCATGCAGGTTTCCTCTTGTGAGAGTTATCCTCACGGGGTGGATTTACAGGTTCTTGCAGATCTTCAAACTCACGAACAACTTCTATAACTGCTTCAGTCATGGTAGTGTCTTGAAATCTAGTTTCCTTAGGTTCTTCATAAACTTCGATAGGTGCTTTCCTTGATTTGATGAATGCTGATTTTTCATCAAATGTTACATCCCTGCTAACATCAATCTTCTTGAACCCTAGAAAGTATATTCTGTAAGCCTTTGAGCTTTCACTGTATCCCACAAAGATACCCTTCTTTCCTGAAGGATCTAGTTTGGTCCTCTTTTCCTTTGGGACATGAGTGTATACTGGACAACCAAATATTCTGAGATGGCTGACTTTAGGTTTCTTACCATAAAATACCTCTTATGGTGTCTTGTTGTTCAATATCTTGTGGGGTGTTCTGTTCTGCACATATACAACTTTTCTAGCTGCTTCTGCCCATAGATGCATAGGTAGATCCTGGTCATGCAGCATTTCCCTTGCTGCTTCCATGATTGTCCTATTCTTCCTTTCTGAAACTCCATTCTGTTGAGGATTATAAGGAGCAGTCAACTCCCTCTTAATCCTTGAATCACTGCAAAGCTTATTGAAGTCACCTAAGGTGAATTCTCAACCATTGTCAGATCTGAATGTTTTGATCCTTTTGTCAGTTTGATTCTCCATCAAAGTTTTGAATTCCTTGAACTTATCAAACACCTCATCTTTGTTCTTCAAGAAGTATACCCAATTCTTCCTGGAGAAGTCATCAATGAGTGAGACATAGTAAACATACCCACTCAGAGAACTGGATGACATAGGACCACATACATCTGAGTGGATGATTTCCAGGCTATCTTTTGCCTTGCTTTCACTGCTTGGGAAAGCCTTCTTAATGTTCTTACATTTTGCACATCCTTTGCAAACACATTCATGTTTGGTCTTGATTTCAGGAAGACCCTCTACAGCCTTGCTTGCAATTGGAAGTTCCCTATAGTGCATATGAGCAAGTCTTCTATGCCAAAGTTCACTTGGCTCCATGGATTCATGCACCATGGCATGTTCAGGTTGTCCCTTCAATTTATACAAACCTCCCTCTTGCTCTCCAATCACTACTGCATCATCTATGGTCTTTCCCTTTGGCCACATTAGGACTTGGCCATCCACAAATGAAACCCTCATACCTTTTGCATCCAATGCAGAGATGGAGAGTAAGTTCTTCTTGAGCCCAGGTACATAAAGGACTTCTTTCATCTTCAAAGATTTTCCAGAATCTAGGTTGTAGGAGGCTTCACCACTTCCTTTGATTGGGTATTGAAAATCATCCCCAAGTTTCACCTTATGAGGTGATTCATGTTCAGATAGGTTTACAAAAGATTCCTTAAATCCAGTCATGTGTTTGGAAGCCCCACTGTCAATCAACCAATCATTATAACCATGGGAGGTAGTACCTGTGAGAGCAGAGATTAGAACATACTCTTCTTCACTTGATGAGTCATCATCACTATGATCACTTTCTGCCCTAGCCTTATTCTTTGGAGGTTCATCATCCTCGGCAGCATGAGCATGGAACTTTCTTTTGCTGCCCTTCTTCTTCTTGCTGGAGTTGTTGTTATTATCCCTTTTGTTCTTGGGACAATCTGAGGCAAAGTGACCCTTCTCATTGCATGTGAAGCATATTAGATCCTTCTTATTCTTTTGATAGGATATCTTTTAGCGAGAGTGCTCCTTCTTGGGCTTGCTTCTTTTGGTGTGAGCTGTGAGAGCTTGATCTTCACCTCCCATCTTTTCCTCATGAGCTACAAGTCTAGCTTCTTCTTGAGAGCATTCCTCCCACAGTTTACTGAAAGAGATCAATTTCTTTCTTGCATAGATTCCTTGAATAAAGGAGTCCCATGACCTAGGTAGGCCATTCAAAGTGGTCATAACAACTTCACCATTGTCCACTACTTCATCCACAGCTTCAAGTTGCTCCTTGATCTGAGAGACCTTGGAGAAGTAAGATTGAATGGTTTCTCGATTCAACTTGTTGACCCCTTTCAATTGATTCCACAGAGTCATCTTTCGATTTATGTTCTTCCCTTCAAATAGCTTGGTCAAAGAGTCAAACATCTCTTTGGGTGCCTTTAGAGAAGACACATGGGGTATGATATGGTCTTTGATAGAATCAACAATGATTCTCTTTTCCTTGACCAAGTTCTTCTTATGCAATACCTTAGCCTCTTCATCCTCTGGGATAGGGATGTCTTCTTTTATATATGAGTCCAACTCATTCTCTTCTAGGATTAACCCAATCCTATACTTCCAAGCTCGGAAGTTATCAGCCCCTTCAAGCTTATCCTCAAGCTTGGTGTGGTGAGAGATCTTAAAGGGTACTTCAAATGGAAATAGAAAAGATTTAGGTCTTACCACTTGAAATGCTGAAAACTGGATCTGGTCCTGGATTAGGGTTTGTCGAAAAAACCTTAAAAATTCAAAAAGTGAATTTCAATTTTCTGAAAGGATAGAAAGATGCATCTTGATGAGCTGATTAGCCTGGTGTATTCAGAAATTGAGATCAACAAAGCTTTACCCTTCAGATTTGTCCTTTTGTCCTCCTGGGTTCACTAGGGAGAGCCCTGAATTAGGGTTTGAGTTTTCCGGAGATCTACCCAGCCAAAAGCTCGATCCAAAACTCTAAACTTCGAATTTTCCAAGGAGATTACAACTATGTCTTCAAATTTAAAAAATTCCTATTTTTGTGGAAACCCTAATTTTTAGGGCCAAATCTGAAAATGCTCAGAATTGAATTCTGATTGGACAGATAGATTCTCCTTGATGAGTAGAGTCAATATACTATACTTCTTCTCCAAAATCGGTGAAGAGAAACCCAATAAACAAGAAACTCAAGTTTCCATCACTGCAAAATGTCTTCTTCTCAGGTTAGCTCTGATACCATGTTAAATTTTGAGCATTAATTCACAATAATCTAGGATCTTCACTGAGAGAATAACATGTACAGTATATCAATGCATAACAATCACAATAAGCATGACAAGCATCACAAGAATGAAAAGCATGAGAGACAAGAGACACAAAGTTTCCATGGGGAAAACCCTAAGGTGAAAAACCCCACAACTTCCTCAAAGATAGAGAGAGCAATGGCTCAACCAAAGTACAACCAAAATACACTGAGATAGTCTCCTAGTAGCATATGATCCTCTTCCTCACTAGTGCGCCACTTTTTGAGTGAGAGAAGTGTGACTTTTCGAATGATCAAAATAGAGATCTCCCGATCTCTATTTATACTAACCTGTTTGCCCAGTTACACTATGGGGCCGACTTGTCTATCTAGATACATCCACAATATAATATATATTTCAGGGACGACACCACACATGGTGGTCTAATAACCCATCAGCAAGTACACACACTTGCGACACTTGTGAATCCACATGACGACACTTCCTTATAGAGGAATAACACATCTCTAATAAGGGTACAATAAATATATATGAAATACATAGATGAAATACATTTCGAGGTTACATATACACCAACAAACATGCATATCTTGGTCATCCGGAAAGCTTTTTCGATGAAAATAAAGGAAATCCTTAATGGAAACGCTACTCCAGACACAATGGAACAGTTCTTCCGACTCATAAATGAGAATAAATGGGAGAAATAATACCTATGGTTACGCCCCTCTCAATACCATTGAGCCAAAATTGATTAAGAGAAAGAAGAATAGAAAGAAGGTAAGGAGAGTAGCAACATATTATTTTAAATTAATCCTTCCTGCATATAGATCCTGGAATACAATACATGAACATGCAGAAAACCAATTTAGCCACCATTGTACATATACCAAATAAAAACATGTAATAAAAATGAAACATAAGAGATATACTTATCTCAAAATAAGGGAAACTCGCTGCAATAGGACAACTTTCCTCCGCCATAGACATAGCCAAGCCTTTCTCACTTGAACGGGTAACCCTCGATCTTAGACCATGGATCCATAGGTAGAGGCACACTTATTATAGAAACTTTCAAAACTACCTCTTTCGAGAACCACAATGCTTCCCACTACTACTTTCCTGTCTGTCTCCACTACCTATGGGATGTGACTCCTCTCACCAACCCATTTCCTGGCTTCATGTGCGAGAACCTGGACCAGTAGAGTGATATAATGGAAGCAAAGGGAACAACTGGACTAGTTCTAAGTCTCAACACACCCTCAATACTAACAACATTCCCAACATGGTGATATAATACAAGACAAGTGATCCAAAGCTCAACATTAACTTCAACAAGGAGAGAGTGCATGTAGAAATAGCTTAAGGAGGGAAATTCGAAACCAACGTGGCCAACTAGAATGGGTTTTGAGTGTGGTTGGGATTCATAATGGAGACTTAACTCAAATTAGTGGAGTGGTGGCCTAGTTAGGAGACTCCCTTTTCCATATTAGCACCATGAGTAGGAGTTACCAAAAACCAAGGAGTGGAGCCATGAATATCACAAGGAGGCGCACTAATGCATAAGGGGGGTTACAAAACATAAATTAGGGTGAATTAGGAGAGAGAGGGGATCCAATAGGGTCATAAATTTCATGGAAGCAAACAAATAGGGATGAATGGAGGAGTGGGGTGCACTTATGGAGGTGGAGGCACAAATTAAGGAGGTGGAAGCTAAATTTTAGCTTACAACTCCTGAAATCTAGGGAGAGGGCTTGTAAGTGAAAAAAACACATAAATAGGAGTGAATTTGTCCCAAGGAGGGAGCACTAGGAAAAAGGGGCCCACTAAAGTATGTATAAGGTGCAATAATAAATCTATAGTTCATAAAAATTGAAAATGAGTTTCGTTGTACAGTGTTTGGGTGGCCAACACTATTAAATTCACCAAGGAGCAAAATGAACTAGGATGGACAAATACCATCCAAAAACAACCTATAATGTGATAGGGATGTCCCCCATTCCCCCTCACTCCATGAGATCCATGGTCTCCCATACTCTTTTAGTTGCATTGCTCAACCAATTGTTTATTTAATTAATTATCACAATCATTCAAAGATAAGAATAATGACAATAACAATAACAAAAACAACAACAACAATAATAATAATTCCAAATTCCATAATCACATCATCAAACAAATGAACATAATTCCATAGTCACATTAACTAATAGAACATAAGTCCATATTCAAATAAAATATCATAATTCCAAGGCTTAACAACCGAGGTATTACATCCCCTCCCCCCTTAAACAATGCATCGTCCTCGATGCATATTTATTACATACATGTCGTAAACACCAAACTTTCAAAATAGATGAGGGTATGATTCCCTCATAGCATCTTCCAGCTCCCAAGCCACATCCTTAGGGTTGTAATGGGTCCATTGGACCTTTACCTACCTAATTTCTCGATTCCGGAGCAGCTTCACCTTGCTGCCCAAAATGGCAACAGGTTGTATTGGAAAATCCCCTTCTGATTCCACCAAGATCATAATTCCATTCAATCACAGGATTAGTACCATGTACACACATATATATATATATGAATAAAGAAAATAACATCACTCTAATTACAATATCGCATTCCAATCAATTACATGGTTAGCATCAGGTATATACTTTTTCAATAAAGAGACATGAATTACATTGTGTACTCTAATGCAAGCAGGTAGAGGAAACTCACAAGCAAACAGGTCCTATTTTAGATAAGAACTCAAAAGGTCCACAATATCTGGCAGCTAGCTTGGTTCAATTTCCCAAGTTTAAGAAAATCTTCTTGGGTTTCAAGAACACATGATTTCGAACTTGAAACTATATGGAACCACTTATACTATGAAATGAGAACTATATACTATGAACGAGAACTCTACCCATAAAAACGATGATTTTTGCAAAAAAAACACCAAAAACACCCCCCAAATAGAAAAGTGTTGATACCAGTATACACGTATTTTTTTTAGGGTAAAAAATAGAGCCATGGCCTAAACATCCCATATTGTTGTTTAACAAAACTTTAAAATCAACCTTAAATTGGAAAATTTTTTTTTCTTGAAGAGATAAATTACAACTTTCAGGAAAATTGCATATTAAACAAAAAAACAAATTTCTCTAATAATTTCACCATTATAACCATATAAAAACAAAGGAATTATGATGCGATTCATAATGAGATAATATATTAGACCATACAAGAACAAATGGTTCATATAAATATTCAAAAACTCCCCTAGAGTTTCAATTACAAAAATCATACTAGTAAAAAGCATCTAAACTGCTTCTTCAAATTCATCCATGGATTCTAACACCCCATCATCAAAAACTCCTTTAGAGTTTCAATTACAAAAATCATACTAATAAAAAGGCTCTACACTGCTTCTTCAAATTCATCCATGGATTCTGACACCCCACCAGAATCTACATTTTCTGCAGATGAAGGACTTGATGAAGATGTAGATGACCCATACTCTTCTCTATTATCAATGGGCGCACAATCTGAGTCTACATCTATACCCATCATTTTAGATGTCATATTCCTTCGGGATCTATGGCTTGGTTTAACACACTCCCATATTGCACGAATGCTCCCTATTCCACAAATATTAGCTTTGGGTTTTAAAAAAGAAATTAAAAACAAATTAAACTAACAAATTTTAACTAATGTTATAATTAAAAATTTAAAAAAAATAAAAACAAACTAAACTAAGATAAAATTATAATTAAAAATTTAAAAATACATTAAAAAAAAACTAAGTATCTATATACTAACCAAACTAACATTATAAAATTTAAAAAAAAAACTATACAAAAACTTAAAAACAATTAAAACAAAAATTTAAAAACAATAAAAAAATCAAACTATACAAAATTTTAAAATAAATTAAAAAACAAAATAATAAAAAAAAAAATTAAACTATACAAAATTAAACAAACTTTAAACAAAATTTTAAAAAAATTAAACAAACTTTAAACAAAAAATTAAACAAAATTAAAAAAAACATAAACTATACAAAATTAAACAAAATTAAAACCAAAATAAACAAAATAAAAAAAACTGAAACAATGCAATGGTGGGGAGGTGGGCGGTGGCGGTGGAAGGGAGGGCAGTGGGGGAGGAGCGAGGAGGAGGAAGGGGAGGGTGACAAAGGGATAAGGGAGGAGGAGGAGGAGGTGGTGGGTGGCGGCGGTGGAAGGGAGGGCGGCGGGGGGAGGTGGAAGGGAGGGCGCGGGCGCGGGGGGAGGGGGAAGTGGAGGGGAGCGGGGAGGAGGAAGGAGGGGGAGGGCACCGCCAGCTTGGGCGCAAAAGGGAAGCCCTCACGGCCCCCGTCGATGCCTGGCATCTACGTCGATGCCGGGAATCGATGGGGGCCGTCAGGGCTGCCCTTTGGTGCCCAAGTGAGCGACCTCCCTCGCTTGGGCGCCAAAGGGCGGCCCTCACGGCCCCCGTCGATGCCCGACATCGACGTCGATGCCGGGCATCGACAGGGGCTGTGAGGGACGCCCTTTGGCGCCCAAGTGAGCGACCTCCCTCGCTTGGGCGCCAAAGGGCGGCCCTCACGGCCCCCGTCGATGCCCAACATCGACGTCGATGCCGGGCATCAACGTTGATGCCGGGAATCAACGTGGATGCCGGGAATCAACGTTGATGCCGGGCACGTGGATGCCGGGCATCAACGTGGATGACGGGCATCAACGTTGATGACGGGCATCAACGTGGATGCCCGACATCGACGTTGATGCCGCGCATCGATGTAGATGCCCAGCATCGACGTGGATGCCCGACATCGACGTCGATGCCAGGCATCAACGTTGATGCCCGGAATCGACGTCGATGCCCGGGCATTGACGTCGATGCCAAGCATCGACGTCGATGCCCGGCATCGACGTGGGCATCAACCTCGATGTTGGGCATCGACGTTGATGCCTGGCATCAATGTTGATGACGTTGATGTCGGGCATCGAGGTTGATGCCCGTCATCAACGTCATCAACGTTGATGCTCGACATCGACGTTGATGCCGAGCATCGACATTGATGCCCGGCATCAACGTTCATGACGTTGATGATGGGCATCGACGTTGATGTCGGGTATCAACCGGCATCAACGTCGATGCCAGTGGATGCCCAGCATCAACGTCATCAACGTCGATGCCCGGCATCAACGTCATCAACGTCGATGCCCGGCATCAACGTCGATGCCCGGCATCAACGTCGATGCCCGGCATCAACGTCGATGCCGGGGATCAACGTTGATGACGTTGATGCCGGGCATCAACATCGATGCCGAGCATCAACGTTGATGACGGGCATCAACGTCGATTCCCGGCATCAACGTCATCAACGTTGATTCCGGGCATCAACGTTGATGCCGGGCATCGACGTTGATGCCGGGCATCGACGTTGATGACGGGCATCGACGTTGATACCCGTCATCAACGTCATCAACGTTGATGCTTGGCATCGATGTTGTTGGCGGGCATCGACGTCGATGCTCGGCATCAATGTTGATGGCGGCATCAATGTTGATGACGTTGATGCCCGACATCGACATTGATGCCCGGCATCGACGTCGATGCCTGCCATCAACGTCATCAACGTTGATGCCCGGCATCGACGTTGATGCCGGGCATCGACATTGATGCCCGGCATCAACGTTGATGCCGACATCAACGTTGATGACGTTGATGCCGGGCATTAACCGGCATCGACGTTGATGCCGGGCATCAACGTCATCAAGGTCGATGCTCGACATTGACGTTGATGCCGGGATCAACGTCATCAACGTTGATGCTCGGCATCGACGTCGATGCCCGGCATCAATGTCATCAACGTTGATGCTCGGCATCGACGTTGATGCCCGGCATCGACGTTGATGACGGCATCAACGTTGATGACGTTGATGCCAGGCATCAACCGGCATCAACGTCGATGCCCGGCATCTACGTCAATGACGGGCATCAACGTCATCAACGTTGATGCTCGGCATCGACGTTGATGTCGGCATCAACGTTGATGACGTTGATGCCAGGCATCAACCGGCATCAACATCGATGCCCAGCATCAACGTCGATGCTGGGCATCAACGTCGATGACGGGCATCAACGTCGATGCCGGGCATCAACGTCGATGCCGGGCATCAACGTCGATGCCCGGCATCAACGTCATCAACGTTGATGCCGGCATCCACGTTGTTGCCGGGCATCAACGTTGATGCCCGGCATCCACGTCGATGCCGAGCATCAACGTTTATGACGTTGATGACAAGCATCAACGTCGATGCCCTTCATCAACGTTGATGCCTGGCAACAACGTCGATGCCCAGCATCAACGTTGATGTCGGGCATCAACGTCGATGCCCAGCATCGACGTTGACACTGGGCATCGACGTCGATTCCTGGCATCAACGTTGATGACGTTGACGCCGGGCATCAACGTTGATGACGGGCATCGACGTTGATGCCCGTCATCAATGTTGATGTCGGGCATCGAAGTTGATGCCCGTCATCAACGTCATCAACGCTCATGCTCGGCATCAACGTTGATGCCCGGCATCAACGTCGATGCCAGCATCAACATTGATGAGGTTGATGCCGGGCATCGACGTTGATGCCCGCCATCAACGTCATCAACGTTGATGCCGGTCATCGATGTTGATGCCGGGCATCGACGTGGATGCTCGGCATCGACGTTGATTCCGGGCATCAACGTTGATGACGTTGATGCCGGTCATCGACGTTGATGCCTAGCATCGACAGGGATGCCCGGCATCGACGTTGATGCCGGGCATCGACGTTGATGACGTTGATGCTGGGAATCAACTGGCATCGACGTTGATGCCGGTTCATGCCCGATATCAACGTTGATGCCGTCATCAACGTTGATGCCGGGCATCAACGTCGATGCCCGCCATCAACGTCGATGCCGAGCATCAATGTTGATCACGTTGATGCCCGGCATCAACGTTGATGACGTTGATGCCCGGCATCAACGTTGATGACGTTGATGCCGGGCATCGACGCCGATGCTGGGCATCAACGTCGATGCCGGGCATCAACGTCATCAACGTTGATGCCGGCATCAATGTCGATGCCTGACATTAACGTCGATGCCGAGCATCAACGTTTATGACGTAGATGACGGGCATCAACGTCGATGCCCGGCATCAATGTGGATGCCCGGCATCAACATCGAGGCCGGGCATCGACGTCGATGCCCGGCATCGACGTCGATGCCGGGAATCGACGTCGATGCCCGGCATCAACATTGATGACGTTGATGGCGAGCATCAACTTTGATGCCGGGCATCGACGTTGATGCCCGTCATCAACGTCATCAACATTGATGCTCGGCATCGACGTTGATGCCCGTCATCAACGTCATCAACATTGATGCTCGGCATCGACGTTGATGCCCGTCATCAACGTTGATGCCGGCATCAACGTTGATGACGTTGATGCCGGGCATCGACGTTGATGCCCGTCATCAACGTCATCGACGTTGATTCCCATCATCAACGTCATCAACGTAGATGCCCGGCATCGACGATGATTCCGGGCATCGACGTTGATGCCCGGCATCAACGTTGATGCCGTCATCAACGTTGATGACGTTGATGCCCGGCATCAACGTTGATGCCGACATCAACGTTGATGACGTTGATGCTGGGCATCAACTGGCATCGACGTTGATGCCGGATGATGCCAGGCATCAACGTTGATGACGGGCATCAACGTCGATGCCCGGCATCAACGTCGATGCCCGGCATCAACGTCGATGCCCGGAATCAACGTCGATGCCGAGCATCAATGTTGATCACGTTGATGCCGGGCATCAACCGGCATCAACGTCGATGCTAGTTGATGCCCAGCATCAACGTCATCAACGTCGATGCCGGCATCAACGTTGATGCCGGGCATCAACGTCGATTCCCGGCATCGATGCCCGGCATCAACGTCGATGCCTGGCATCAACGTTGATGCGGGGCATCAACGTCGATGACATTGATGACGGGCATCAACGTCGATGCCCGGCATCCACGTCATCAACGTTGATGCCGGCATCAACATTGATGCCGGGCATCAACGTCGATGCTCGGCATCAACGTCGATGCCGAGCATCAACGTTTATGACGTTGATGACGAGCATCAACGTCGATGCCCGGCATCGACGTTGATGACGTTGATGCCGGGCATCGACGTTGATGCCCGTCATCAACGTCATCAACGTTGATGCTCAGCATCGACGTGGATGCCCGGCATCAACGTTGATGCCGGCATCAACGTTGATGACGTTGATGCCGGGCATCGACGTTGATGCCCATCATCAACGTCATTAACGTTGATGCCGGGCATCGTCGTTGATGCCGTCATCAATGTTGATGACATCTATGCTAGGCATCAACTGGCATCGACGTTGATGCCGGTTGATGCCCAGCATCAACGTTGATGCCGGGCATCAACGTCGATGCCCGGGATCAACGTCGATGCCGAGCATCAATGTTGATCACGTTGATGCCCGGCATCAACGTTGATGCCGTGCATCAACGTCGATGCCAGTTCATGCCCAGCATCAACGTCATCAACGTTGATGCCGGCATCAACGTCGATGCCGGGCATCAACGTTGATGACGTTGATGCTGGGCATCAACGTCGATGTCCGGCATCAACGTCATCAACGTTGATGCCGTCATCAACGTTGATGCTGGGCATCAACGTCGATGCCGAGCATCAACGTTGATGACGTTTATGACGGGCATCAACATTGATGCCCGGCATCAACGTTGATGGCATCAACGTCGATGCCCAGCATCAACGTTGATGCTGGGCATCAACGTCGATGCCCAGCATCCACGTCGATGCCGGGCATCGACGTTGATGGCCGGCATCGACGTTGATACTGGGCATCGACGTTGATGCCGGTCATCGACGTTGATGCCGGGCATCGACGTTGATGCCCGGCATCGACGTTGATGCCGGCATCAACGTTGATGACGTTGATGCCGGGCATCGACGTTGATGCCCGGCATCGACGTTGATGCCGGCATCAACGTTGATGACGTTGATGCCGGGCATCGACGTTGATGCTCGTCATCAACGTCATCAACGTTGATGCCCGACATCAACCGGCATCGACGTTGATGCCGGTTGATGCCGGGCATCAATGTTGATACCGGCATCAACGTCATCAACGTTGATGCTCGGCATCGACGTTGATGCCGGGCATCGACGTCGATGCCCGGCATCAACGTCATCAACGTTGATGCTCGGCATCGACGTTGATGCCAGGCATCAACGTCATCAACGTTGATGCCCGACATCGACATTGATGCCAGCATCAACGTTGATGACGTTGATGCCAGGCATCAACCGACATCAACGTCGATGCCGGGCATCAACGTTGATGACGTTGATGCCGGGAGTCAACGTCGATGACCGGCATCAACGTCATCAACGTTGATGCTCGACATCGACGTTGATGTCGGGCATCGACGTTGACGTTGATGCCCGGCATCAACGTTGCTGCCGTCATCAACGTTGATGACATCGATGCCCATCATTGACGTTGATGCTGGGCATCGATGGGGGCCTCCCCCGTTGATGCCCGGCATCGGCATCGATGTCGGGCATCGACGGGGCCCACGAGGGCCGCCCTTTGGCACCCAAGCAAGCGACATCCCTCGCTTGGGCACCAAAGGGTGGCCCCCCTTGATGCCCGTCATCGACATCGATGCCGGGCATTGACGGGGGCCGTGAGGGCTGCCCTTTGGTGCCCAAGCCAGGGAGGTCGCTCTCTTGGGCGCCAAAGGGAGGCCCTCACAGCCTCCGTCGATGTCGGGCATCGATGGGGGCCGCCCTTTGGCGCCCAAGCGAGCGGCTCGATGCCCGCCCCTCCCTTCCACCTCCTCCTCCCTTCCCCCGCCCAGCTCCGCCACCTCCTCCCCTTCCCCCTCCACCGCCCTCCCCTTTCCCCGCCACCGTCGTCGCCCACCTCCCCCCTCCCTCGCTGCAACCCACCTCCCCGACCATTGCATGGCTTAGTTTTTTTTTTAATTGTGTTTAATTTTTATTTTTTTTTAATTTTTTTTTATAGAATAATTTTTTTTTTAATTATTTTGTTTTTAATTTTTTTTTAGATTTTGTATAGTTTGGTTTTTTAATTGTTTTTAAAATTTTGTTTTAATGTTTTATATTTTGATTTTTTTATTGTTTTTAATTTTTTTTTTTAAATTTGTTTTTAAATGTTATATAGTTTGATTTGTTATTATATATAGTTTTTTTTTTTTTAATTTTTAATTTTTAATTTTTTATAATGTTAGTTTTAGTTTGTTTTTATTTTTGTTTTTAATTTATTTTAAAATTTTGTATAGTTTGTTTTTTTTTAATTTTTAATTTTTTATAATGTTATTTTTATTTTGTTTTTAAGTTTTTTTAAATTTTGTGTAATGTTAGTATATAGTTAATTAGTTTTATTTTTTAATTATAGTGTTAGGTTAGTTTATTGGGTTTTTATTTCTATTTTTAATTTTTAATTATAAGAACATTAGTTTAAATCTATTAGTTTTAATGTTAGTTTATTTTTATTTTTTATTTTTTTTGAAATGTTAGTTTATAATGTTGTTAGGTTAGTTTAAGTTGTTTTCAATTCTTTTTTAAATTTTTTATTATAATGTTGTTAGGGGTTAGTTTGAATTGTTTTTAATTTTTCTTTAAATTTTTTATTATAATGTTGTTAGGAATTTTTTATTATAATGTTGTTAGGGGTTAGTTTAATTTGTTTTTTAATTTATTTTATTATAATGTTAGAGGGGGGAAACATGCAGCAGAAGAGGACATGAATTTGGCCTACATGATATTGTTGATTAGTTTCATGTTTTGAAAAAAATGCTAAGTTTGACAATATTTTGATAAGATATATTAGTAATGTTTTGACTTTCAGACTTAATTTTAGAAATAAAATTTCTATATATAATGTTTGAAATATGTTTTTTACAAATAATTTGTATAATTTTTCTTGAATTTATGTGAATCAACACTTTTCGGAAAATAATATGAAATAGTATCATTTTTATACAAAACATATATGAAAATTGATTGAAAATGGTTTTAAATGTCTATATTTTCTAGAATTTTTAACAATTTTGTCAATAAAAGTGTCTTATTTTGTCCATTAAAATGTCTTATTTTATAGAAAAAATTGCAAAATGTATATGTTTTTCATTATAAATTGCTTAAAAATGTATGCTATTTTGCTAAATTTCTAAAAATGCACTTGAAAATAGAAACTAAATTTTTTTTATGATCAAGATAATCCAAAGGTCCCAAAAAATGCCTCGAAATGAAAATGTGTGATACTGGCATCACCCCTTTTTGAAACGGAGCTAAAAATACCTACTAAAATTAGGAGAGAGAAAAACGAGAACTGTGTCGAGTTCTCGTTTCATAGTATAAGTGGTTATGGCAGTCCTATTTTGATTTGCATAGATTTTCTGCCTATATTAAGCTTCCTTTAGATTTTGCTTTATATTAACCATTTGATCCTCCATATCCTTTAATAATTATAGTCCAACAATGACTCTGTCTATTGGGTTATCCCAACTGATGGGAGTATTTCACTTCCTTCCATACATGGCCTCGAAATGACTCATCTTCAAACAATAATGATATCCTCAACATATCTTCAATCACGTGGTTAACTCTTTATGTCTATCCATCTGTCTGAGGGTGGTATTTTGTAATCATGTTTAGACTTGTTCTCAACCCCTTGAACAATCCTTTCCATGTTGATGTATATGTAGCTTCGGAATGTATTTCACATATATGTATATTGTATTCCTATAGAGATGGTATTATTCCTCTATAAGGAAGTGTCGTCATTTATATTGTAAGTGTCGTAACTTATACTTGATGGGTTATTAGACCACCTTATTTGGGGTCGGCCCTGTATAAGTCATGTGGGTCAAAGGGTTATTAGACCACCCTATTGGGGGTCGGCCCACTCAGCATTATGTTATGTGGTTAAGTTCGAGCCTACATGAGTTAGGTAAAAAGGCAAGTCAAGTCAAGTATAAATAGAGTGCGGGAGGCACTCTATTTACTCACTCACTTCTCACACATGCACTCAAGGAGGAGTGGCGCACTTATGGAGGAGGAGGATCTGCTGCTAGGTTATGGCTATCTCTGTTGGTTGGTTGTATCATTGCTCTATCTATCTCTGAGGAAGTTATTGGGGTTTTCACCTTTATGGTTTTCCCCAAGTAAATCTTTGTGTCTCTTGTGTGCTTGCATTATTGTTTCCATGATTGATATGCTGTAGATATGCTGTACATGTTGTTCTCTCAGTTAAGATCCTAGATCATATTGAAGTAAATTCTGAAAATTTAACATGGTATCATAGCTAGCCTGAAAGAAGGCATGATATGGCATGTATGACACTTGTTGCACTTACGATGCTAGGGCTTGATATAGCAAAAACTAGTCATCGTAGCACTTTCGCTATAAATCCGTTTTCGTGAATTTTTCGGATCTGAAATTGTTACAGGCCGAAGCTAAGATCCCCATGTACCTTGTGTCCAAAGGACAACCTCTAATTCATTGTACTTTGTGATTTATGATCTGTACAATATAGGGTTTCGGCCTCTTCCAGATCTGAGTCAAAATCAGGTGACCTTGGGAAAAAGGTCATAACCTGGGCTAGGAAGATACAAATGAAATTTCGTAAAAAGTGACAGGTAGTACACAGTCTGTACTATCTCTGAAAACGTTTTCAGATGCCGAAGTTGAACCAGTGACACGTGGCACTCCGTACAAGTTAGCTCTCCTGAATTATCCAAAAACAGGTCACGTTGCGACACTTGGCATAACTCTCTCTCAGAGAATCCAATTGAGGTCAGACCTTTCAGGATGGAAAGATAATAGGCCGAGCTATCTCAGGAAACGTTTTCAGAGTCTGAAGTTCAAACAGTGACACGTGGCACATAGTACAAGTTCGCTCTCCTGAATTATCCCAAAACAGGTCACGTTGCGACATTTGGAATAACTCTCTCTCAGAGAATCCAATTGAGGTCAGACCTGTCAGGATGGAAAGATAACAAGTCAGGCTATCTCAGGAAACGTTTTCAGACCCTGTGGATCAAAACTTTCAGAGTTACACCAGAAACAATCAGGTACATATTTCTGTCAAAACATAATTATTTTTTAGTACCTTCATTCATGG
The DNA here is from genome assembly GCA_027924585.1 of Larix kaempferi. Lineage (NCBI taxonomy): Eukaryota > Viridiplantae > Streptophyta > Pinopsida > Pinales > Pinaceae > Larix > Larix kaempferi. The sequence goes on from BSBM01000085.1 coordinate 1,643,597, forward strand.
CTTCCGGAATTTAGGGCTTTGGAGAAAGTTGGAATTTTTGTAATCGGAGACCACGGCTGGATGCTACTCATCAAAATATAAATTTAGAGACCAAGATCAGAATTTTTGGTTGGGCAGAAGGCCGGGCTTGATTAGACCCTAGTTCGGGACTTTGATCAGAAAAGTGGAAAATAAGGGCTTCTGTAAAAATGAGAATTTTTGAAATCTGTGACCACGGCTGGAAGGTCCTCAGAAAAATAGAAGCTTAGAGCTTTGGATCAAACATTTTGATTGGGCAGAAGAGTGGGCTTCATCAAACCCCATTTCAGGGTCACGTCCAGTGAATCCAGAAGTTTCAAAGGAAAAATTGAGGACTGAAACTTTGCAGTTTTCAAATTCTGAATATACCAGTTTGATCAGCTCATCAAGGCGCATATTTCTATCCTTTCGGAAGTTTGAAATTCAAAGTTTGAATTTTTGGGGTTTCTATGACAAACCCATATCCAGCTCGAAGTCCAGTTCTTGCAAATCAAGTGGATTGGGTTAATCCTAGAAGAAGATGGATTGGTCACGAGGGAGATAAGGCTAAGGCTTTACATAAGAAGATTGCAAGCGATCTCGACAGGTATGACTCATCGAGGTATGTTTTGAGATTTGTCTTGATTAAGTTTATGGTATGTTTGTCTTCATGTTATTACGGTTAGTATAATCTTGATTTTAGATTTGTCGTATCACCTTAACAAAATTATGAATGCATGATAGAAGATATTCATTGGTTAGGGTGTTGACACTTATGATTATACTAATGCATTATGGTGTTGTATGAGGTTTATGTTGTCTACTAACATGAAAGGTACACCAAGAAAGACAAATCATGTTCTTCTTCAAGAATGTATGATCATGGTGACATGAAGACAAGGATTCATCCATTGTCATGGATCACATAGAAGATCTACTCTCAAGGTATGTATAACTTGTTTATACAATGGTTAACTTATGAGACATGCAGGTTACTAGCACAAGTCACTGAAGAGAACCAGAAGACATCATGTGAGTATGTTAGACATAAATAGCTAGCATGCTAATCCAGGTATGTTTTTCCTATATCAAGCTAGAATCCTACCTTGTGTTAGGATCTTATACTGTTGTTGATAATGATTATTCCTGAAGAGTCATAGGTTTGAATAATCATGATTGTATGCATATTATGTTTCTTACCATAATTGATGATATGACTAACCAGAAGAATCATGATGGTATAGGTTTGAATAATCACAGGTTTTATGCATTTTATATCTCTTATCTTGATTGATGATTCAACTAACCTGAAGAGTCATAGGTTTGAGTAATTATAGGTTTAGACATGTTATGTTTCTTATGATTTGACTAACCATAAGAATCCTACATAAACCTTGAATGCTAATGCTTATTATTTCTGTTTGAAATGATCATGACTATACATGCTTGAGATTATTGTGTTTTAATAGTATACTAATGAATGTATGATTTTATATGAGATCACAAGGATAACACATTCATGATACTAATAAGCATGCATAGGGACCAAGGATGAATATGAGATTCAAGAACAGGTAATCCAGGAAGCAAAGATCAAGAGGGAGTACACTCCAGTGGTTTATGCAAGGATGCAGATATTCAGAGGGAGTTGACCATCTCTCTACATACCACAATAGAAAGGTGTAGAAGAAGCTACTTCAGATTAGGACTCCAGCAGCTCCTGCAAGGAAGCGAAGACTCAGAGGGATTCCACCCAATGAACAAACAAAGATAAGTATTTGAATTGTCATTTCTTAAATAATACTGTTCAATAATGTATATACTGATGTTCCTAGAATTAGGTTGTGTATTATGCATATTAGAATAATTGCATTGATGAACAGTATACTCCTAATATGCATGGGTAAGTGGCCCATGGCACTGTACAACATTCCATTGCTACTTATCTAGAATGAAACCTCTTTGCTGACATGTTGGGAGTTGTGCACACTCTTAACAATGTTCTGGTAGAGATTGGAAGGCATCTAGAAAGTTACGGAATATGGATAAATGTTGTATTGAAACATTGGCTAAGATAATTGCATGACTGTATGGCATATTTCTTTATGTGTAAGAATTTGTTCTAAAAATTATGAGATGTTTCTAATCATGCAATTTAACCTGTTTTGTAGGAAAGACCGTATATCTTCACCTACAAAAGGACTACATCATTTGTTCCAGCAACAAAGATATCTATTGAAGATATTGAAGTTCCCAGGATCTGGGATGAAGAAATGGAATGCCATGATCCGTCGATCATGAAGAATGATGTTTGGGATGCGATCCCAAAGAGCTAAAGGGAAGTCTGTTGTGACTTCCAAATGGAACTATCAGATCAAGCATGTTGCAGATGGCAGCATTGAGAAATATAAAAGTGATGAAATAGAAGATACACCAGGTGGATTCAAGACAGCTTCCTTGAATGGTGTAGTTGAAGAAGAAGTGTATGTAGAGCAGCCACTTGGTTTTGAGACACATGATAGGAAATCATATATGTGCAGAACTTGGTATGGTGAAAATAGATTGATTGCCGACACGCAGCGGAAGCTTACTACCGAGTTCGAGATGAAGAACTTGGGGATGATGCACTATTTGTTTTTGGCATGGAGGTGTGGTAGAGTGCAGATAGAATCTTCCTTGGACAAGGGAAGTATGCAGTAGATCCCAAAGAGGTTCGGGATGATGGATTGCAAGGCCATGGCCACACCTATGGCATCAAATCTAAAGCTTCTATGTAATGATTCATCTGAGTCGGTTGATGTCTCCATGTATCGTCAGATGATTGGGTCCTTGATGTACCTGACGAACACGAGACCGGACATTTGCTTTGCTGTGAACACATTGAGCCAGTTCCTGACGGATCCGAGGAGTGTTCACCTGGTTGCTGTAAAGCATGTTCTGAGGTACCTGAAGGGTACAGTGGATTATGGGCTCAAGTATGAAGCGAATCAAAAGTTTAACCTGCAGGGTTATGTTGATTCAGATTGGGCTGGCAGTGCTGCAGATAGGAAGAGCACATCTGGGTGTTGCTTCAATATGGGATCAGGTGTGATCTCTTGGTTTAGTAGGAAGCAGTCCTGCATAGCACTGAGTACAGCAGAGGCTGAGTATGTTGCATCCTGTTCAGCTAGTTGTGAGGCAGTATGGCTACGGAAGCTACTGTTTGAGTTATTTGATCTCCCGCTGGATGCTACTGGTATCTTCTGTGATAACCAGAGTTGTTTGAAGCTATCCGAGAACCCAGTGTTTCATGACAGGTCGAAACACATAGAGATCAAATATCACTATATCAGGGATATGGTGCAGAGGGGAGTTGTGAAGCTCCTATATGTTGTGACGGACGAGCAGATTGCAGATGTGCTGACGAAGCCACTAGCCAGGGTGAAGTTCGAGTACTTCAGAGAGAGGCTTGGTGTTCTTCAGATCGAGGACACTTCAAGGAAGAAGTGATGGACACATTTGTTGAAGCCATTCCAAGCATGTTGGAAGGAGGATCCTTCAAATGGCTGTGGATGTAAGCGCTGGATGATGAGCATCAGGATGATGTTCTGGTTTCTGCTTGGATATGATCAGTTGGATCATTTTTATGTATGTATGTACGCATCATGTTGGATGCTGGATATGATCAGTTGGATCATTTTTATGTATGTATGTATGCATCATGTTGGATGCTGGATATGATCAGTTGGATCATTATGTGTACGCATCATGTTGGATGCTGGATATGATCGGTTGGATCATGTGTATGTATTTTGCTTGTACGCATCATGTTGGATGCTGATGGATACATTGTGTGGATCATGTATCTTTGTATGATCGTGTGGATCATGTATCTTTGTATGATCGTGTGGATCATGTATCTTTGTATGATCAGGTAGATCATGTATGTTGATGGATACATTGTGTGGATCATGTATCTTTGTATGATCAGGTAGATCATGTATGTTGATGGATACATCATGTGGATCATGTATCTTTGTATGATCAGATAGATCATGTATGATTGATGGATACATTGTGTGGATCATGTATCTATGTCTGCATCAGATGGATGCATTGTATGATCAGGATGATCGTGGATGACGAGCTTCTCCAGATGACATGCAGCAGGATGTTGCAGTGATGATGATGAGTATCAGATGATACTTTGTGGACGTGGATCAGGTTGTGCAGGAAAGCATGTAATTTGTGCCCTGGGAGATTTGCAGATGATCTTTCGAGGTTTTGCCTATGGCATGTAACTCAGTGCCCTGGGACATCTGGCAAATGCTCTTGCGAGGTTTTGCTTGGGAGGACATGTAATTTGTGCCCTGGGAGATTTGCAGATAGTCTTTCAAGGTTTTGCCTATGGCATGTAATTCGGTGCCCTGGGATATCTGGCAGATTCTCTTGCGAGGTTTTGTCCTATGGCATGTAATTTGCTCCTGGGAGATCTGGACAGGATGAAAAAGGCCTCAGATGTTTCAGCCAGGTTTTTCCATGACCACATGTAATTTTCTCCTGGGAGATCTGGACAGGATGAAAAAGGCCTCAGATGCTTCAGCCAGGTTTTGTGGTGAGATCACATGTAATGTGCTCCTGGGAGATCCGACAGGTAGAGCCGTGTGCTCGTAATAGCCTGGGATGCTTCAGCCAGGTTTTGTGATGAGATCACATGTAATGTGCTCCTGGGAGATCTGACAGGTAGAGCCGTGTGCTCGTAATAGCCTGGGATGCTTCAGCCAGGTTTTGTGATGGGTCACATGTAATGTGCTCCTGGGAGATCCTACAGGTAGAGTTGTGTGCTCGTAATAGCCTAGGATGCTGCAGCCAGGTTTTGTGACGCACGTAATAAGTCCTGAGGATTCCACATTATGGCCAGTGATGATGAAGACCTGCAGGTGGTGGGCCTACATCCAGTATGAAAAAGGACTGGCTCTGTAGAACTTCCTATGACGAGTAGATTCAGAGATTGATTGAGATAGCAGCAGCAGTGACGATGATGATGATGACTCGATGACAATTATCCAGTGACGATGATCCAGAGAAGATGACTTGTGCTAGAAGAACTGTGCTGAGAAATACCTTCCTAGTTAAGAGGGAGTGTTGATGTATATGTAACTTCGGAATGTATTTCACATATATGTATATTGTATTCCTATAGAGATGGTATTATTCCTCTATAAGGAAGTGTCGTCATTCATATTGTAAGTGTCGTAACTTATACTTGATGGGTTATTAGACCACCTTATTTGGGGTCGGCCCTGTATAAGTCATGTGGGTCAAAGGGTTATTAGACCACCCTATTGGGGGTCGGCCATGTGGGTCAAAGGGTTATTAGACCACCCTATTGGGGGTCGGCCCACTCAGCATTATGTTATGTGGTTAAGTTCGAGCCTACATGAGTTAGGTAAAAAGGCAAGTCAAGTCAAGTATAAATAGAGTGCGGGAGGCACTCTATTTACTCACTCACTTCTCACACATGCACTCAAGGAGGAGTGACGCACTTATGGAGGAGGAGGATCTGCTGCTAGGTTATGGCTATCTCTCTTGGTTGGTTGTATTATTGCTCTATCTATCTCTGAGGAAGTTATTGGGGTTTTTCACCTTTAAGGTTTTCCCTAAGTAGATCTTTGTGTCTCTTGTGTGCTTGCATTATTGTCTCCATGATTGATATGCTGTAGATATGTTGTACATGTTGTTCTCTCAGTTAATATCCTAGATCAGATTGAAGTAAATTCTGAAAATTTAACATTCCAAAAGTTATAAGTAAATTTAGAATCTCTCTCTAATACTATAGCATTGGGAATACCATGCAATCTGGATACTTCTCTCATGTAAATATCTACAATGTTAGTTGCTTTATGAGTTGTCTTTATTGGAATGAAGTGTGTTGCCTTAGTCAACTTATCTACCACAACCATGATGGCATCATTATGCAATCTTGTCTTAGGAAAATTGGTGATAAAATCCATCGTCACTACATCTCATTTCCATTCTGGTATTGGCAAGGGATGCAACAATCCCACTGGATACTGATACTCAATTTTAACATTTTGGCATTCCATTCACCTAGATATATATTATGCAACATCATTCTTCATCCCTGGCCAATAGTATTGTTTCCTTAGTGTTGTTACTATCTTCTGATAACCTGCATGTCCAGCATAAGGAACATCATGCATTTCCTTCAGAACCATCTTCCTTATATCTCCGACATTAGGAACATAAACTCTATCTCTATGCATGAGGATCTCATTTTCTTTCAACTTATACTTATCAAATTTATGTGGAAGTTTCTATTGTTGCAATCCTTCTTTTACCTGTTGATAAAGTTCATCTGTAACACTAGCTTCAATGATCTTATCCTTTAGATTTTATCTACTAGTGTTGATAGTTTCTACATGCATCACATGTATCTTCCTATTAAGTGCATCAAATACCTTATTTTCCTTACCTTTTATATGCTTGATTTCAAAGTCATATTGACATAATAAATCCATCCATCTCCTTTGTCTTGCATTCAAATTAGGATTCTCAAACAAGTACTTTAACCCATCATTATCAGTTCTTAACTCAAAATTCTTACCCATTAGATAATGTCTCCACATATTCAAAGAATGGATGATAGCTGCAAGCTCTAAGTCATGGGTGGAATAGTTCTTCTCATGTTCCTTTAAATTTATAGATTCATAATTGATCACATGTCCAACCTACATCAATACTCCACCAATTCCTTGCTTACATGCATCTGTGCACACAAAACATTTTCCTTCTCGATCTCCAATGTTTAGAACAGGTGCACTAGTAAGCATTTCCTTAAGTATTTGAAAAATATCTTTACACTTAGGAATCCAATCAAACTTCACACGCTTATTCTGTAAAGATGTGATAGGATAAGGTGACTTCATGAAAGATATTACTTCTAATACATTCTTAGGTGTTGGCCATTCCATACTGTCTCTTATCTTTTCAGGATCTACTGAAACACCTTCTTCATATATGATATGTCCTAAGTAATGAATTTTTCCCTGATATAAAGAACACTTGCTTAGCTTGGCATACAACTGATGTTCTCTAAGCACTTGCATTACTAGTCTTACATGTTCTTCATGCTCTTCTTCTTTCTTGGAATAGATAATGATGTCTTCTAAGAATAAAATCACAAACTTATCTAAGTATTTTTTTTAAACTCATTCATCAAGCTCATGAATACTGCAGGTGCATTTGTTAACCCAAAATGTACCACAGGGAACTCATAATGTCCATACCTTGTTATGAATGTTGTCTTACTGATATCTTCATCCTTAATCCTAATATGGTGGTATCTTGATCTCAAATCTATCTTCGAAAACACTTTGGCTCCTCTCAATTGATCAAACATGTCATCATTCCTTGGCAAGGGGTACTTGTTTTTAATTCTTGCTTTGTTCAACTGTCTCTAGTCTATGCAAAGTCTTACAGTTCCATCCTTCTTCTTCACAAATAACACAACAGCTCCCCAAGGTGATACACTGGGTCTTATGTAACCTTTCTTTAGTAGATTCTCTAGCTGCATCTATAATTCCTTTAAATATGGAGTAATCATTCTATAAGGTTCTTTAGATGAAGTTACTGTCCCTCGTACCAAGTCGATTGAAAAGTAAATGTCCCTCTGAGGAGGCATTCCTGCTGGTTCTTGAAATATATATGCAAATCCTTGTAGTATTGAATAATCCTGCAGTTTTGGATCTTTTCCTTCTTTTGACTCTTCCATATGAATGGCATATAACTAGCATCCCTTTCTTAGACATTTATTCAATTGTAGAGTTGTGACTTGCCTTAGGGATATGGCTCAAGGTATACCTTTGATTATCACTCAGTTTCCTTCTTCATCCAAACAAGTATAAGTTTTATTATGAATCCAATATGGCATGGTGTGGATCCAACCAATCCATGCCACTCAATACAACATATGACCCTAAGGGTATGATGTTTAAGTATGCAAAGGTTTTCAATCCATTCATTTATAAGGTACACACTTTCACAAATTCTATGATTTTCCTCTTGGCTCATGTAGCTAACTGTACTAGACTTGCTATTTGAAGTTTAATTTTCTTCAAATGACATTTCTAAACTAGATTAGGTGCAATGTAATTAGAGGAAATTTGAGGTCTAAAATGTTCCTTATAGGAAAACGAGCCAACCATAATTTCTTGATGAATTGGAATTCAAGAACCAATAAAATTTCATTAAAATGAGTTAAGCATAATGGATGACTTGAGATATTTGTCATAAAAAACTATTTTTTTGTATTTTCAACATATCTCTCTATGTTTTTACTCAAATTTTGAGTGAGAGCACTTGTTGGATGCGAAATTTAATTCCGCATCCAAGGCGTACCTACACTGCATACTTTTGACGGACCCCGATGCCCCAAAAATAAGAAATACCTGAAAAATGCACATCATCATCACATTTTTCAGGTATTTCTTGTTTTTTGGGCATCAGGGTCCATAAAAAGTATGCAGTGTGGCTATGTGTTGGATGTGGAATTAAATTATGCATCCAACGAGTGCTCTTGCTCGAAATTTGAGAAAAAACACAGGGAGTTATGTTTAAAATACGAACAAAAAAATAGTTTTTTTCTTTCTTTCTCCAAAATTAATAATATTATTTTATTATTTTAAATATTATTTCATTATTTCAACTATTATTTTATTATTTTCCTTAGGAAAAAATTTGGGGGGTTGATTCTTCTCATCTCTCCTACTAGTTCATACCAAGTAGACCTCATCTTCTTATATCTCAGCGAAGATCTTTAAGGACTACTCTCTATACTGCTTGATGCATACTCCTTCCACCTCTCTAAGTGATTAGGTCTCCTTGGAGATGATATAGATCTCACATACCCTCTTCTATGACTCTTTTCAACAGATCTTTGGATTGTATTCAATGATTTTGGATCATTCATAATTCGTTCCTGGATATGAATTATCCTTTCATTATCCTCCCTACATTTCCTCATTGAATCCTCCAATATTAATGGTTCACTACTACTCTTATATCTATTTGACCTTCTTCCTTTAACAAACTCTTCTTTAGGACTGTATGGTCTCTGTCCTTCCTCAAAATCCATCTCCAATCCCTAACTTCCTACTACTGAACTTGTACTTGTTGAATCTCTAGTCTTCACAAATTTGAGTAAGATAGTATTTTAGTGGCCACCCTGCTTGCTCGATCATTTACTTGGTGTAGCTAGGGTTTTCACCCTAGCTTGTGCAAATGAGCACCTACTAAGGAGAAGGGACTCCTTAGTAGCATTTCAGAAAAACATTAAATGAATGACAATACAGTAAAATGGTAATTATTCTAAACATGTGCATAAAACAGAAAAGAAAAGATAATAAAAAGGGTTTTTGTATTGATTATACCTCCAATGTGAAGGTTGGTGAAGCCTTTGCAGCAGTCCAAGAGGGTTGCTTCCAAGCTTCCAATTTTGCTCCTTTCTCTTTCTCCAAAGGGTTGGAAATGGGCCAAAGGGGCACTCAAATTTGAAAGTAGCTCAAGGGTGAGCTAGGGTTTCGGGAGTGATTTTAGCAGAGTAAGGGTGTGTTTGATTGTGGATATGAAATGAGGGGCCTCCATCACCTATTTATAGGTTTTTAGTGGTAGAGTGCTGGCCCATGGTTTTGGGCACCATATGGTTTAGGTCAGCTATATAGGGTTTTTGCCTCCTTTTTCCCTCTTTTTCCTCTTTTTTTTGTATTTTTATTCCATTTTTAGAGGGTTTTTGCTATTTAGGAGGAATTTTGGATTATTTCAGGGAAAAAAAGGAGTTTTTTTGGCCTTTTGGAGGCTTTTTAATGGGATTTTAAGGTTTTGGAGGCAAATATGCTAGGAAATATCGACAAATGAGTCATGTAGTGGGGTAGATGAGGTAGTGAGCACTTTTTGGGTGTTAAGATATTGCCCCCTGATGTGTGAGGGAAGGATCTCATCGTATGGCCGATAGACATCATAAGTCTTTTATGGTTTTCCTGGGGTGTGGAGAAGAGAAGAAACAAACTAGAGCCTGGAACAACGGTCCTGAACAAACTGCAAAAACTGAAAGTACATGACCTCAATAATGAATGAGGAATAATCTAAACATATGGATGAGGCAGGAATTCCCATGCTTGTATCAAGATATAGAACAACAATAACAATGGGGTCCAAAATATGGGGACCTGACATATACATGGCCTCAAATAATGAATGAGGAAGAATCTAAATATATGGACGAGGCGGGCATACCCATGCTTGTATCAAGATACATAAAAAAATAACAGTGAGGCCCGAAAAGGGGGACCTGTAGGATACATAGAGAACCACTATGTACATCATAAGGGTCCAGAGGGGACACAAATCTGGGACATAATGCTGGGCTGACCATGTCTGAGCTGAAGAACTGGTACACTGGAATAACAACAGTGCTGCTGAGTGTGGTACTAGAGGAACTGATGAGCTGCTGGATCATAGTGATGGGGAGTCATACCCTCAATGTTACACTGAACTAGAACTGAACTGGGTATTCAAGGAAGCATATAACTGGATGGCTTCTGAATACAATCACCAATGCAACCCGGACATCCACTGGAACATATAACTGGGCGTTCCGAAGTGACTCACCAATGTGCTAGAGTCGGGGGAAATCTGGGGTCTTCGACCAATAATTGAAGGGATATAAACCCTGCGCGATTCTCAACGATGCAATCAAGGTGTTGAAGTCGAGCATGTGAGAAACAACCACTCAGAGAGGCAACGATGACTCCTCTCAAAATGTTCCGTAGGAACTCACCACAGATGGTGATGGGTCCAAGGCGCAGGGACCTCTCGGTCTATCCTCTGGAATAGAGGGGTTGTCGTTGATAGAGGGAGACCGGAAACTAGCAAGGCAATGATGTTTCCTTGATAGGAGAGCGAGGTGGAGAACCGAAGTGTGAGAGTACTGATGGTAGGACTGTCATATTGTGGGGGATAACTGGGCAATTAGAGTGGGTGGACTCAAACTTCCTTTGTTCAGATTATGATGGCAGGGATGATCGGGTAGCATATGAAACTGACTGGTGGGAAAGGGATCATAGCTGTAATGGATCAAGGATAGTGACGGGGATGAGTGATACTCAAGCTAGTGTAAAATGGAAGGAGACTGCAGAATACTCTGAACAAAGGTGACCTGATTGGGGGTGTTGCCGAGATGATCGATCATAGTGCCAAGAGGCACGGGGGGACGTCTTCATGGGTTAAGGAACTAGAAGAAGTGTGTGTAAAATGGTACTCTCGTGTGTATTTATACGAGCCCAGGACAGTTCATGCTCGTGATTGCTTTCAATTTTAAGGAGTCTAAAAGCGATAAGAAGAATCTGAAATAATGGAATGGTACCGTCGTGTGGATTTGTACGAGCCCAAGATGGTGCATGCTCATGGTTGCTTTCAATTTTAGAGAGTCTGAAAGTGATAAGAAGACTCCAGGGGGGTGCTTTTTCGTGTGTTAGTCTCCAAGGCCCAAAGAAGCATAAAAGGATGCAATGAAGAACTCTTCTAGTCGGTGTGACTAGAGTATTCCTTTTTCGTAATTAGTCTACCAGGTTCAGAAAAGGGTTAAGCTTATACCAGATAGATGCCCTTTCAGGTACTTTAACGAGCATGAAAGGAAGCAAGATTGCTCGGTGATCTTTTCATTATTTTAGGAGTCAGAAAAGAGCTTAACAGAAACTCCCTAAGTGTCTTTTTCATAAAGGACTTGTCCGGCCCGAAAAAGGGATAAAATTATACCGAACAAAAGGAATGGTCAGGCAAGGAGGAAGTGCTCAATCAAGGAACATTGATGATGACCAAGAACGAGGGTAGGGGGGAACACTTGTGGGAATCCTTATGGGATAATGAATGGTGGAAAAATAATGAAATAATTGCAGTATGAAAAAAGTGAAGGGCTCATGTAAAAAAGTGGAACAATCCGATGGCGGCCGATGTGGTGCGCAAACCGAGGCAACAATGTGTCGAGACACAATGTTGAAACTGTACCTGGTGAGAGTGAGAAATGATCTCAAGCATCATCACGAGCTCAAAAAAATGAATCCGGCGATATAAAAAGTGTCAAAAATGGAGAATGGATGAAGCGGTACGCAAACCGAGGCAACGGGGGCGTTTTGGAAAAATACCCAAAAAATATGGGGGTGAGAGTGAGAAATGATCTCAAGCATCATCATGGGCTCGGAAAAATTAATTCGATGATATAAAATATATCAAAAATGGAGAGCAGCCGAAGTGGCACGCAAACCGAGGCAACTAGTGGTGTCTAAAAAATGGTCAAAAAATGATGTGGAAAAAATAAGAGAACAAGTTGCCCCGCATGATGGTCTCGTTGTGCTGATTCCAGTGGTGGAAACGGTTTGAAAAATGGACTCCGTATGGGTTCATAATGGCCAAAACAAGAAAAAGTCAATGGGCTATAAATAGTAAGTGGGTCCAACGTGACAAGTGTCATTTGGACTTGTTGACTTTGACTATTAATCAGAGTGGACTAGAGCTGAGTTTTTGTTTCTGGACGATCCGACCAGCCATTTTCAGATCCGGGAGTTACAGGTATTCCGATAAACTCATACTTGCATTTTCATTGGGTTTGGGGGGGTAGTGGGTCCCAAGGGAGTGTTTGTACGGTCCACGTGGGGTGGACCGTGGTTTTGTGGGGTGGAACCGCAGTCAGGTACCACGGGTTACGGGGTGGATCATGCAGATGGGGACCGCAAGGTTTGGGGTCGGAATACACGGTTCGGTACCGCGAGTTTCGAGGCTGGACTCGCAGTTTGGGACCGCGAGTTCTTTGACATGAGTCTGATGAGTTTGCCTTGTGTGATTTACAGGATGCCATTGGTGCTTTGGCGAGAAGGAAATCTTTGGATTCAACCACAAATTGGGTAGTTGTGGTAGAGGAGGATTCTTCTGGGAGGAAATAGGAACGATGGTGCATGTCTTCCCAGGGATAATCCGGGGCAGTGAGAGCCTCTAGAATCTCCTCATCATTGCAGAAAATTTGAGTTGTCAAATCAGTTGATGAGGGAGTGGTAGTCGAAGAGATCATATAAATAGTGTTAATCTCTCCGCATGAGGGTGATGCTGGGGGGTGGATCTCCTCAATTGTGGGAGGTGCCGTCTCAAGGTCCAAATTATTCATCTCGTAGAGAGCTGCTTTGTAATCTGGGAGATCAGGACAGTGATGTGAGTCATGGTCGTAAGTACCGCATATTGCACAAGGGTGGTTGGTACGCAGTGATTTATCATGAGACCTAGGGGTTGGATCGAGTTCGACAACCAGGATGTTGGGTTCGTCGTCAATCATTTGCATGTGTTCCTGTAATGCAGGTAATTGTGGACATTGATGACTTGGATGGCCTAACTCATCACACAGCGAGCATTTGGGAGGAGCATGAAACACGGGGGGGGGTTAAACTATTTTGGGCGGGGGTATAGCAGTGTATGGTTGTGGGCCTCTGCCCCCAGTGTGCTTGATAAGAGGGGGGGGATTCATAGATGACGAAGGGGTAGTGACACTAAGAGGTGGTTGACTAGTAGTGGCAATGGGTTGCACTGGTTGTAGGACGACATTTGATGTCGGCGGGGGAACGGGAGGCAAAATATACCACACGGGTAATCCCAAGGTTAACCCAGGGAGGCTAAGAGTAGCCATAACTGGGGCACTTACTACGCTTGAGGGAGGGAATAGGAAGGGGATTGTGTGGATGGGTGTAACACCAATGTGATTAGGTACCAATGGTGGTTTGGGTAACAAGGGTGGTTGATTGTTGGGTGTTTGTGTATGGTGGGAAAGGGTACATAGGTCAGATACTTTGATCGCGGGTGACGGGGGTGGAATGGATTGGAATGTTGAGGTCATCAGCGTATCTGAGTAAACTCCGGGTCCCACGGAGGAAACAAACGAGGTAGTTGCACCACCAACAGGTTGTTCAACCATGGGGAGAACATTCTCGGGTGCAGCAGGGGCATTGGGATCGTAATAGGTGAGTTGGTCGACCTTGACCATGCGTCCGTCATGGGGGAACATCATGGTATGAAAAATGGATGAGGAAACCGCCCGCATGGCATACCTGTAGCTGCGGCCAAGTAAGAGGTTATAATCAAGTTGGGCATTGATGACCTCTATGTCAATGAGCACAGTTTTACCAGCCAACTGGATGGGGACATTAGCTAAGAGACCTTGGGGTTGAGCCGAACGGCTGTCGTAGGCTCATAACGCAGTGGTGGATTGCTGGAGTGTAAGGGATCCCAACTGCTGCCAAACAAATGTGGACATAACGCATGTAGAGGCACCTTCATCGATAATGCACCGATGGATGACAAGATTTCGAACGGAAACAAAAACTTGGAATGCTAAAGTGGAAGGCAGGCTTGGTTCGGAATCGTCCAAATCAAAGGCCATCAGTCGTGAATCATTTGGGTCAATAGCACCAATGGCGGAGAGAAAAGTCTTGCGCTCTGAATGACAGTTTTTTAAGACTTCTAACGCAGACATGGCTGCGGGAGAATGGGCTAAGTCATCTACAATGTTGTAATTTGATGCAATGCGAGCATTGGGGTTATTGTTAATGTGACGAAGTGGGAAGCGAGGTGTTTTGGAGGTTCCATCGAGTGGAGTCGGAGGTATACGTAATGTCTGATCAGTGGGATAAGCGTTAGTGTTTCTGTCGGCAGGAGAGGCTTCAGGGGTGGAGCCATATTGGTTCCAATGGGTTTGGAGGTTGACATCGACATATGACATCATTAACAAGTGGTGGGTACCTGAGCCTAATATGGGTTGATCAGGAGCATCATAAGTGATCTGTTGTTGTGGGGAAACATTACCTTGAGGGGGAGCCAACGGCTGAGTGTTCACTACGCCTTGGGTTGGTAAGGGGTTTTGCAGCACCAAAGGTTGATACTGAGGGGGTGGAGGGTTGGGTGGCGCCTGAGGAGCCGTGTTCCCTTGGCGATGGGCATCATCAGTCCAGAGTTGTCGAGCTCGCTCCAAATGTGGGCAAGCATGTGTATAGTGGCCATAGACCCCACAAATAGAACAAGGAGGCCATAGACCCCACAAATAGAACAAGGATGGTTTGTTTGCAAATTAGGATTTTTGGCCTGCTTGGGCAGCCAATTAGGGTTCTGGTTGGCATGTGCCGCGTTATTGTTGTTTGGGGGATTGGGAGGTTGAATGGCTTGGTCTGGAGGGGGGTTGTTCCCATGGTTATGGCCTTTGCCATGGTTTTGCTGGCCCTGTTGGCGCTGGTTATTTTGGTTCTGCTGTGAATTTTGTTGGGCGTATACTTGCCCTTGGGCAGTAGGTGGGTTCTAGGGTTGTGCAGGTGCGGGAGCAGGCTGCGGTGGATAATAAGCAGGTGGAGGTTACGCAGGTGTTGAACCTTGTGGGGGTTGTTGATACGTCTGCAGAACGGGTTGTGAGTTTGCCACAGGGGCTGCCTGTGGCGGTTAATAAGCGGGTTGGGCTTGAGAGGACACAGGAGCTAGTGCAGCCTGTGGGTGGTAATATGGCTGAGGTGCGACCAGGGAGGCGTAAGCGGGGGATGCATGACCAAAGCACCGAGGTAAACAGGAGGGTCCATGGGAATGGTGGTGATGTGCCATGGGAGAATACGAATTGGTTGCTTCGGATTGAGATGTAGCCCACGAAAGGTTGGGGCCATGGCTAGGACGTGCTATGGAAAAGGGTTGGGGATGCAAGGCAACATGGCCAATGATGTCATCTGCAGCATGGGATGCTCCCAGCGCATCGTGTCAGGAGGAATTGCCGCGAGGGGCATCAG
This sequence comes from Larix kaempferi, assembly GCA_027924585.1. Classification (NCBI taxonomy): domain Eukaryota; kingdom Viridiplantae; phylum Streptophyta; class Pinopsida; order Pinales; family Pinaceae; genus Larix; species Larix kaempferi. Next base: position 1,659,451 of record BSBM01000085.1, read on the forward strand.
GTATGATGGAATATAGATAACCCGACTGGGCATAAATGAGGTCAAATTGCTGGGCTTTGAGGATGGCATCTTCTTCGAACTTGGGTCGTTTGGATGCCACATCCTTGGCAATGACAGGAAGGAGGGATTTTAGAAACCAATCTAAGAAGATACGGTCGTCTAACTTGATTTTGCAGAGGCTGCGGCGTCAACACCACTCATGAATGTGGTCAGTGATGTGGGTAGCCGTGTTCTGTCTGCAAGATAGTAGGATCTCAACTTCCGCGTCATAGCGGATAGGTAACTGAAAGAACTGTAGGAAGGTCGAGGCAAGGGAAGTAAAGGTGGCATGGATCCCATGGGGCTGCTCAATGTACCACTTAGCTGCAGATCTAGTGAGGGCGCGCTGTAACAGACAGAGGCGGACAAAGTCATCCACTATGGAGTTGGAGGAACACCATAGATGGAAGGACATAATATGGTTAAGGGGGTCCTCACCTGCCTTGCCCTCAAACTTAGGGATGTCGGAGGGGAGCTTGGTGGGCATGTGAGGCCACGCAGGGTCATTTTTTATGGGATCGTTAGTCAGTATAGCTAGGTTAGGAAGGTTGAGACTAGCCATGAATGGCAAACTAGTAGAAGGATGTGACATACTAGTGGGTGTGACCATGTTGGGGCGAATGCCCCCAAGTGGAGGGGCAGGGTTTGGGATGTTGCCCCCAAGTGGAGGGACGAAAGTGGTATGGGACAGTCCTGCACCGCCAAGGGTAGTGTGAGTCATTGATGGAGTGGGAATAGGTATGCCAGCTACTGGAATGGGTACAATGATCGGAATGGTAGATGTGGGCCCCATCGAGGGCATACCCAAAGCAGGTGTGGTAGTTGGTGTGGTGGTGGATGCTCCACCAGGGGTCCCTACAAAGAAATGGGTGGAAGTCATGCTAGCCATGGGGCTGGTTGGTGCAGTGTAAATGGGGTTCTCAGACTCTACCTCAAAATCAGAGGTAAAATAGGGGGCGTCAAGATCGGGGTGACGGATTTCTATGCCATTGACGAGTGGAGTCAAGTGACAAAGCTCGAGATCTATGATGAGTGGTATCAAGTGATGAAAATCTATGTCTATGATGGGTGATGTTAAGTGAACTGTGGTGTAGGGGCTCGCCCCGGAGGCACCAAGAATGTCTTGGGGACTCAATGGTGACAGATGGTGTCAAATATCTGGGGGTTGTGTTGAGTGAAAAAAAACTCAAAAAAACCTAATGCAACCGAGTGTGCAGAAGGAGATCTAAAACAATATGGCACTCATCCCAACAACCAACTCAAAACACTTATTGTAATAGCTGTGCTACAATAAGCGGAGTATCAACAGAAATGGTCAAAATACCAACAAGAAGCAGATTTCCTAGAAAATAAAAATAGTGGACTTGCTAGACCAAAAGGAGGTAAGGGAGCATGCAAACACCTAGCTAAATAGTATTCTGACTCAACTAGACATATCCTCTACAAGGTGATGAAATCCAAGTCAGACAATATGGATAGTAGAGACAAGTGGCTAAAGATATCCCCCTACCGGGAGGGACACCGGGTAGTCAATCCTAGAAGAAAAGAAACTAAGATACCTCGTTCATGACACATTCTGTTGGGTGAATTTGCCATTTGGTTCTATCGCCGTTGTATCCCCATACAAGTGATACACCGAGAACTGCGAAAGGTATCCTTCAGTTACTGAATGGATTGCGGTATTCCACTCAGGCTTCTGGAACCAGTCTAGCGACTTCAACCCTCCTAGGGGAGAGGCCTTCTCGATAAATTGGTTTTAAACTGTGTCAAAAAATACTAGGGGATTTTGGTTCCCTAATGGACAACAACTATGTCTCAAGTGTAAGCAACCGAGGGGTGTTATTTGGATGCCTATCCCCCCGATCCTACCTAACTACAAAAATTCTTATGTGTTCCCCAAGTGGGGTTAGAATGTTGGTTGTGTTAAGTAGTATTTTAGGGCTCACTTGAATTAGGTGACAAAGTGTGTGCATGTAAGATGATGAACCCAAGTAAAAGTGCCATGGGGTGGGCAACTTTCTAACTAAAAATAACAATACAGAATTTAAACTTTGAAATGCAAAATTTTCTCTTTTTGATAAAAATACTGAAAATTAAAAAAAAAAAATTCTCTAAATGGAACAGAAATAATACTGCAAAAAAAAGGTTGTAGGGAAGTATGACTGCAGATAGGACAAATGGCTGTGCAGGTGCAGAAAATATTGCAACAAAGTGCTGGGTTCAAAATAGTGAAAAAAGTGCAGAAAACAGACCGTGGATCTATGGCAAATATAGGCGGTCAGACCGCAGGAAACAACTCAACAGTCGCGGATGGGTTGTGGGATTTTGGTCGAAAGACGCAGTCGGACCGTTGGAAAACGGTCAAAAGTCGTAGGCAGGTTGCAGGAAAACGGTCAAAAGTCGCAAGCGGGTTGCAGGAAAATGGCTGAAAGCCGCAAGCGGGACGTGGGAAAAAGGTCGAAAGACGTAGGTGGGTTGCAGGAAAGTGGATGAAAGCCACAAGCAGGACACAGGAAAAAGGCCGAAAGACACAGGCAGGTAGCAGAAAAATGGCTGAAAGCCGCAAGCAGGACGCGGGAAAAAGGCTGAAAGACGCAGGCGGGTTGTAGAAAAATGGCTGAAAGCCGCAAGTGGGACATGGGAAAATGGCTGAAAGACACAGGAGGGTTGCAGAAAAATGGCTGAAAGCTGCAAGCGGGACGCGGGAAAATGGTTTACAACAGTGGTCGGACCGCACGAAACAAGCTAATAGCCGTGGTCAAATCGCAGGTAAGAGACTGGAAACCGCCGGTAGGTCGCCGAAAACAGTCTGAGATCCGCGGTCGGATCGCAAGTAAATGCCTGAAAGACGTGGTCGGAATGCAACTGCGGGGGGTAAAAGACATGGTTTATGGTAGCCGAAAGGGACAGCCAAAAGGAAAAAACAGAAAAATATTGCAGAAAAATAAAAACATTTAAAACTTTAAAACTGTAACTAGAAATTCAAAGGAACACAAGGGAGTCGCCAAAACTGTAGCTAGGGTTTTCACCCTAGCTTGTGCAAATGAGCACCTACTAAGGAGAAGGGACTCCTTAGTAGCAGTTCAGAAAAACATTAAATGAAAGACAATACAGTAAAATGGTAATTATTCTAAACATGTGCATAAAACAGAAAAGACAAGATAATAAAAAGGGTTTTTGTATTGATTATACCTCCAATGTGAAGGTTGGTGAAGCCTTTGCAGTAGTCCAAGAGGGTTGCTTCCAAGATTCCAGTTTTGCTCCTTTCTCTTTCTCCAAAGGGTTGGAAATGGGCCAAAGGGGCACTCAAATGTGAAAGTAGCTCAAGGGTGAGCTAGGGTTTCATGAGTGATTTTGGCAGAGTAAGGGTGTATTTGACTGTGGATATGAAATGAGGGGCCTCCATCACCTATTTATAGGCTTTTAGTGGTGGAGTGCTGGCCCATGGTTTTGGGAACCATAGGGTTTAGGTCAGTTGTATAGGGTTTTTGCCTCCTTTTTCCCTCTTTTTCCTCTTTTTTTTGTACTTTTATTCCCTTTTTAGAGGGTTTTTGCTATTTTGGAGGAATTTTGGATTATTTTGGGGAAAAATGGGTTTTTTTTTGCCTTTTGGAGGCTTTTTTAATGGTTTTGTTGCCTTTTGGAGGCTTTTTAATGGGATTTTAAGGTTTTGGAGACAAATTTGTAGGAAATATGGACAAATGAGTCATGTAGTGGGGAAGATGAGGTAGTGAGCACTTTTTGGGTGTTAACACTTGGGACTGTGATGTCTTCATTATCGGCCATTTGTTAGAAAAATATATATTGGCATAAGTTCATTAGTATTCAAGCTACTTATTCTTCTTAATTATGAAATGACAAGCTAAATTTTCTATGTTACAATCTACCTAACCGGACAAGGGGAGTTAGAAATCCTTTGTTGATGTATATGTAACTTCGGAATGTATTTCATCAGTATATTATATATATATTTATTGTACCCTTATAAGAGATGTGTTATTCCTCTATAAGGAAGTGTCGTCATGTGGATTGACAAGTGTCGCAAGTGTGTGTACTTGCCGATGGGTTATTAGACCACCTTATGGGGTCGGCCCTAATTAATATATAATATAATGTGGATGTACTCAAGTAGACAAGTCGGCCCCAGTAGGTCACTGGGAAAAAAGGTGAGTATAAATAGAGATAGGAGATCTCTATTTTACTCACTCGGAAAAGTATCTATCTCTCTCTCCGAAAAGTAGCGCACTAGTGAGGAGGAGGAGGATCATCTGCTAGGAGACTATATCAGTGTTATTTGGTTGTATTTTGGTTGAGCCATTGCTCTCTCTATCTCTGAGGAAGTTGTGGGGTTTTTCACCTTAGGGTTTTCCCCACGGAAACTCTATGTCTCTTGTCTCTATGCTTTTGATGCTTGTGATGCTTGTCATATTATGATTGTCATGCATTGATATACTGTAGATGTTATTCTCTCAGCAAAGATCCTATAGTATTGTGATTTAATATTGAAAATTTAACATGGTATCAGAGCCTAACTGAGAAGAAGACATTTTGCAGTGACGGAAGCTTGTATTCCTTGTTTATTGGGTTTCTCTCCACAGATTTTTGAAATTCAGTATAGTAGATTGGATCTAATCATCAAGGCGCATCTTTCTGTCCAATCAGATTTCAGTTCCGAACATTTTCAGTTTTGGCCCTAAAAATTAGGATTTCCACAAAAATAGGAATTTCTGGAAACTGAAGGTACAGCTGGAAGCTCCTTGCAAAAATCGAAGGTTTGAGCTTTGGATCGAGATTTTTGGCTGGGTAGATCTCCGGGAAACTCAAACCCTTATTCAGGGCTCTCCCCAGTGAACCCGGGAGGACAAAAAGGCAATTCTGAAGGGCAAGACTTTGCTGATCTCAAATTCTGAATGTACTAGGCTGATCAGCTCTCCAAGGTGCATCTTTCTATCCTTTCGGAATTTTGAAATTCACATTTTGAATTTTTAGGGTTTCTCTGACAAACCCTAATCCGGGACCAGATCCAGTTTTCAGCACTTCAAGTGGTAAGTTCTAAATCTTTTCTATTTCCATTTGAAGTACTCTTAAAGATGTCTCTTCACACCAAGCTTGAGGATAAGCTTGAAGGGGCTGAGAACTTCTGAGCCTAGAAGTATAGGATTGGGCTAATCCTGGAAGAGAATGAGTTGGACTCATATGTGAAAGAATACATCCCTATCCCAGAGGATGAAGAGGCCAAGGTATTGCACAAGAAGAACTTGGTCAAGACAAAGAGAATCATTGCTGATTCTATCAAAGATCATCTCATACCCCATGTGTCTTCTCTCAAGACACCCAAAGAGATGTTTGAATCTTTGACCAAGCTATTTGAAGGAAAGAACATAAATCGGAAGATGACCCTGCGGAACCAATTGAAAGCAGTAAAGTTTCAGAATGGAGAAACCATTCAATCTTACTTTTCAAGGGTCTCTCAGATCAAGGAACAATTAGAAGCAGTAGATGAAATGGTGGAGAATGGTGAGGTGGTGATGACTACTCTAAATGGCCTACCTAGGTCATGGGATTCCTTTATTCAAGGAATTTGTGCAAGGAAGAAATTGATCTCGTTCAACAGATTGAGGGAAGAATGCTCTCAAGAAGAAGCTAGACTTATAGCTCGTGAGGAAAATATGGGAGGAGAAGATCAAGCTCTTGCAGCCCACACCAAAAGAAGCAAAACCAAGAAGGATCACCCTCACCCCAAAAGATTCCATCAAAAGAGTAAGAAGGACCTAAGATGCTTCACATGCAATGAGAAGGGTCACTTTGCTTCAGATTGTCCCAAGAACAAAAGGGATAATAAGAACAACTCCAGTAAGAAGAAGAAAGGCAGCAAAAGAAGGTTCCATGCTCATGCTGCCGAAGATGATGAACCTCCAAAGAAGAAGACTAGGGAAGAAAGTAGTAGTGATGATGACTCATCAAGTGAAGAAGAATATGTTCTAATTTCCGCTCTTACAGGTACCATCTCCCATGGATGTAATGATTGGTTGATTGATAGTGGGGCTTCCAAACACATGATTGGGTTCAAGGAATCATTTGTGAACCTTTCTGAACATGAATCACCCCATAAGGTGAAACTTGGGGATGATTATCAATATCCAATCAAAGGAAGTGGTGAAGCCTCTTACAACTTAGATTCTGGAAAATCTCTGAAGATGAAGGAAGTCCTCTATGTACCTGGGCTCAAGAAGAACTTACTCTCCATCTCTGCTCTAGATGCAAAAGGTATGAGGGTTGCATTTGTTGATGGCCAAGTACTAATGTGGCCAAAGGGAAAGACTATAGATGATGTAGTAGTGATTGGAGAGCAAGAGGGAGGCTTGTATAAATTAAAGGGTCAACCTGAACATGCCATGGTACATGAATCCATGGAGCCAAGTGAACTTTGGCATAGGAGACTTGCTGTCACATACCCCAATTTTATTAAAATAATGTAATTATTTTTAATATTCCTGAGAACATTATGTTAAATTTAATGCTAAGTAGGAATGGATGACTCAGCAGAGTCTCCAGAAATGGAATGTAAATTCTGAATAATTATTATTAATAAATAAATTATGGAGACAACAGCATGGGAGAGCTGTTAAAAGAGGTTACTGGTCTAACTGGTGGATGGAATTAGGTGGAAGGACAAAAGACAAGTGGCAGCATCCTCAAACACTTCCTGAGTTGCAGGTGGCAACTTCCCTATATTTTGGGGTCATGATTCCCCAAGAAAGTGGAATCTGAGCAGGTGGCTCATTAATGACAGTTAGCCCAATTAAGACCTAGGCAATCTTTTAAATACTACTCAATGAACTGAGCTGGGGGTTCAGCAATTGTTCTAGAGGGAGGATACATTCAGGTGAATGCTATTCAGGAGTCCCATTGAGGAAGTGGGAAAACAGTAAGGAAGTGTTTTGAGCAGGAAGTTGCAGTAACTTGGTTCCAGTATAGCTGTTTTGGCTGAGGGAATTATTGGCCGTACTTAGATTCCAGCCAGTTAGACCAGAGCAAGCTCGGGGGTCCTGAGAAGTGCTGTCTGGGCACTCTCCAGGAATTGGTAGGGAGGAACAGCCTCCCATTGCTGTTGTTGTCTACCATATACAGGTTCTGCCACTCTTCCTGTTGTTGGTTTATTTAATTTTCCTATGAGATAGACTAGTACAACTACGTTTTGATTGTATTCAACTTCAGTAAATCATTCTCTGTACTTTCCTTTGGTATAAATTTCAGAATGCAGATGTTGTAGAAACTTCCTATTTTTATTTAAATAGAGTATTTATCTTATACAGAACCTATTTGTTACTGTTACAGTTAATAAATACTATGCTTATGCATATGCTAGAATTTCTGTTAATAGTTTAATAATAGACAGAAATATTAGACAATAGATATTCCAGATTTATAGCTATTAAACAATCATAAGAACAAATCTAGATAAATCTTAGTTTTACTTCGAGCTATTTTCCTGTTAGAGTAAGCTACCTGTATATATATATATATTGCATATTTCAGTTAACTTTAGTTTCATGTCATTCTTTTATCGAGTTAACAGATAAACAACACTTATCTTAAGGTATTGTTCTTACTCAGAACATGTTGACAGCTGTTGATTAACTGAAGGGGCGACTGTGATAATATTTAATTGTTACCAGCTTCCACATAATCTTAAACATTTACACAGTAGTCAAGTACAAACACTAGCAACTGTAGATTATTATTTTCCTTCTATCTAGTATTAGAACACAGTAGTCATGTCATTATAATAGAAATAACAGAGTTGTTTTTAAACAAATCAAACATATTAATACAACAGAGAAACGGTCGACGAACGCAACCATCATTGGCTGTTACAAACCATCCTAATTTATACACAGTAATAATATTTATTCAGTTTAAATGTCTCTTTTGGAGTAGTCCCCAAACCCTACACGGCCGTAGCCATACTATATCTCTACAACAGACTGAAAAACAAATGAAAGAATGCCTTATATGGCAGAAAGACTTACAGTATCTTATTACATAGTTCTATGTTTATATTATTCTATCCACAGTGGCGTTTAATAATAATACAAGAATCAAAATAAACATTGTTACAATTCATTCCCGGTCGCTATCGAGTTAACAAACTCCACATATATAGGTTGAACACAAAACAGAACCCCATTTCGCCAGAACAACCCTATGCTTATAAATATTACAGTCACAGTCGAGGATTATCCATAAACTTATTTAACATTTCAATTCGAAGTAAAACACTGAAAGACAATGATAGGGCTTCTTTAAACAGAGCTTTCATCCATTGCAGGTATCGAAGAACCCATTTATCTTTACATTCAAAAACATTGTAATATTTAACAAAACACAAAAATGAAACACGGCCATGATAGGCCCAGTAATATATTAAGTATAAATCTCATACAGCGAGGTGAGAACCCTACGCTCAGCAAATACAAAGTACAATAACCGAAACCCTGGCCTCATACAGTTGGCCGTGAATGGCCCTCCATAAATTTAACAGGGTTTTAAAACCCCATTTCATTTCAAACAAAACAATTTCATACATATGACTGCACCTATGAACATCAGGTCGATAATGACCTCAACACACAGGAGTTTCCCACCAAGACTCAACCCTAACCACAAAACCAGCAAAGGAAGAGACAGCCGTGGATAACCAGGCTTACCCGGAGAAGCCTGCGCGGGTGATAAAGCCCTGTACACCTTCAAAAGCCACGTGACCTGCACATTAACGAATGTCGAGGGTTTTTGTCACCATTTTGAATGCAGAGAATAGAAATAAAAACGTAAATCTAATTAATGATTATAAAACATAACAACTGGAAAAATGTGATTATCTTACCGAGACAAGGAGGAAGGTAACAGTGGACAACCGGTAGCCACAAGCTGAACAAACAGAGAAACCCCATCATCTTCATCAGATGGGTGAGCAAACAAAACCTTCATAACATTTCTTGACAGCCGCGACAGACAACCCTTGCAGACGACACCCTCACGCTGGGATTGGCCAGTCAAGAAGCACACCCAAAACCCAAATGCAATCAACCCTCTCATAACTTAAAGACAATATCAAAACTCTATCTCATATCCGCATTAGCACAGTGAAGGATTGTAGACAGCTGGGACTTAAACCACGAAGGAACAACAAGACCACGAGACAGTGAAAACGATAGAAAACGCCATCACCAGAGCCGAAGACTTATCTCGCTACAGAATGGAACCACGAGGCCATAACCACCACACTCTGCACCTTGTTACAGTGCCTCACTACGAAACTCAGACATGGAGGGTTTCACCCTTAGGACCCGAGCCCGGAGGCTAAGATAATAACCTGGTAGGGTTTCGAAAACAGATTATATATCACCAACTGCATGGAGGAGAGTGAACCATGTAGCATCCAAATAAATCAACGTAATATGGGTCGAGACCATATAGTTCCATTGCCAACCAAATCATTAATCATCGATTGCAAAAATCATTGCGTGGATACAAGTCAAACTCCAACGTATGGAATTATAATATGAAATACATTCAATCAACAAATAGTGTTTGCCTGCAATCAAACTTTCAATAATTCCAAGGTACGTGCTATGTATAATCCCTACAACAATATAAAGGAGATATATTCAACTTCAACCATAGAGTTTCTTAACCTAGTAGGATAATTACAACCCTTACATTATAATGAATATAAAGCTTGCCAACGTATGGGAACAATATGTTTGTTGCACAAACATTATATTGTATATATATATTGAAACCAAGCCATAGATTAATGCCATGAGCATAATACATTCCCATGTGCATTTAAACACTAAGGTAGTCAAATGAAAATACCTTGTTATTTAATACTTGAAATGTTACCAAGTCTTCATGACAATATATACATTGCCATTATATACTATCATCGGATTTGCTACCAATACTATTGTTAACAGTAACAATTTGAATAATAAACCTCTATTATTAAAATGTTGAAATAGAGTTTCATCTACAGGTTCACATCGTAAAGGTAGTTAAAAATCAAGGCACAGTCAGGTAACATAAGTTAAACTCTAAGTAGACATTGGACTTCGATGCATAGGATTATATTGAAACAACGCTAGAGGCGTCACCTTCTACTCGCATTATCAATGCATGAACAAAACAGTAGTCACCGGTATTAAATTGACAACAGGTCCCAAGATGCAAAGACACTTTATACAGCCAATATTTATGACATAACAATTGTCTCATTGTTAGTTACAGCAGTAACATAGCATAATAATTATAAAAACATAATTATAACTAAGACAATGTAAATCTTCGTAACACCTGATGATACTAGCTGAATAAGAAATATCATGACGATCATTAAGTTTTAAAGTACAGGGAGTATTGATGCTCACCGAGTTTAACATACAGTGATCCTTACTTCACTGGCGCACCTGAGAAACAAAAGACGACATATGCATTAGCTCGTAAGCTAAGTAAGCCATTCAACTACGACTAGCTCTTCCCTTGCGGTTCAAAATAAAACAGTCATTAATTACAATCACCGAAATCAAAGTTTTTAAGAAGACAGAGTCTTTAAACAGATTATGTTAGTTATTTAAATTAAAATAATATCAGAAATACTACCTAGTTAACATTTATTGTTACAAATAAAATTTTTAAATTTTTCAGAAATTTCGGGTTTTGACATGTGGTATCAGAGCATGGTTCAGACACTAGGCTTGGATGTGACTCCACAAAACTTCCGCAACAGTGACTATAAAAGAAGATTTTTTTTATTTTACTAACATATATTTCGGTTTCATGTACAGAACAGAAAAATTTTCTTTTCTGAATTTTACAGACAGGTATGGAAAAACTGGGAGAATATGCTGAGGAGGAATCTCCCAATGCTGTGACAAGACAGATGTCAAAAGAACTTGAGACAGAAGAAGAAACTGCTCACACCATTGAGCTAATGCAGACCATAAGAGGATTAAAGACAGAAATGGAAACAGTTAAGAGGGATAATGAAAGAATTCTAAAAACTCAGGAACAGCTAAATCAGCTATTGATGGAAAAATTTCAGATTGACGGAAGGAGCAAACCAGCTGACTCAGAAGAAGTTAATCATCCAAGAGGGTCAAAAAGGACAAAACCAACTAAATCTGACAGCAGTTCCTCATCTGAAGAAAGAAAGGGACAACCCAGTTATCACACTAGCAGTGACAGCAGTGAAGCTGAGATGCACAACCGAAGGAAAAAGTACAGGCCTTATGAAGAGATTTCCGGGGAGTTTAAGAAGATAAAGCCCCCAACTTTCAATGGAGAAACTGAAATTGGAGAAGAGGCAGAATCCTGGTTATCCGGGATGAGAAAATATTTTCAGATCTATAACTACTCAAATCAGCTAAAGGCACGAATGGCCATCTACAACCTCTCGGGAAAGGCGGACATATGGTGGCAAGACCTGAAAAGGGTCAAAGGGATCAAAGAAAGAGAAGTTAATTGGAGTACCTTTAAAAGGTATTTCAAGAAGAAATTCCTGTCCGAGCAGTATTATGAAGAAAGGGCTAAAGAATTTTATGAACTAAAACTCGGATCTATGACGATGAAGGACTTAAACAGTAAATTTTTAAGTCTGTTGCGTTATGTACCGTATTTTGTCGAAGAGAAACCAAAAATACAGCGGTTTCTTAGTTGCCTGCCTTATCATATCAAGGACATAATTGAATATGACAACCCCAAAACACTGGAAGAAGCTATGCGCAAGGCAAATTTCTGTTATGAACAGAATAAAAAGAAAGAGGGGATAGCCAGCTGGAAAGCCAAAAAGAACAGCAATCTGATCGAGTACAAGAAAAAGGAATTTGTTCCCCATAAAAGTTTCAAGAATGGCAAAAACGGGAACCACTTTAATAGTAAAAGTTTCCAAGGAAACAAAAATGGAGCTGTCAGCCATTCAAACAATTACAAAAACAGCAAAGAGACTCCTAATAACCATGGAAACTACACCAAAAATTTTGAGCGAAAAGAACCTGTCAAGTGCTGGGAATGTAATGGGCCACATTATGCTTCAGTCTGCCCAAACAGAAAGAAACAAGTCAGCAATATTCATACTGTTCAAGATGAAATGATAGTTGGAGATTTTGCAGGAACTATGCCCCGAATCAATGCAGCGTTGGAAAACCGCCAGGCTGACTACCAAACTTCCATGGTGGAAGTAGGAGGTATGATTAACAAAACCCCAGTTACTATATTAATAGATCCACGTGCTAGTCTTAGTTATATTTCACCTCAACTGGTAGAAAAATGTAATTTGACTGTTGAAAGGTTTGATAATTCTTGGTCTGTACAATTAGCTACTGGGGCTAAGAAGAAAGTAAACTGTTATGTAAAAGAATGCATCTTAAGCATGAATGATTTTAGAACTACAGTTAAACTGAACGTTTTACCACTTGGCTCTTATGACATACTTATCGGAATGGACTGGTTGGAACAACATAGGGTCGTTTTAAACTGTTTTGACAAAACTTTTAGGTGTATAAACAGTAGTGGACAGCCTGTAACTGTTAGGGGTATCCCTAGGAAAACAGTAGTTAGGCAAATTTCTGCATTACAACTTAAAAGAGCAGTCAGGAAAGGGTGCAAGACCTATGCTGTAACTATTACAGACGAGACCGATAAGTCTGAAAACAACCAGAAAACAGTAGATAACATTCCTGTCGTCAATGATTTTATTGACGTTTTTCCTGAAGAAATCCCAGAATTGCCTCCCAAGAGAGAGCTTGACTTTACAATTGAGCTGGTACCAGGTGCTGTTCCCAGTTCAAAAGCCCCGTACCGTATGAATATTTTGGAGCTTAACGAGTTGAAAACTCAGTTGAAGGAGTTAATAGATAAGAACTATATCCGACCCAGTGTATCCCCTTGGGGAGCACCAGTTATTTTCGTTAAAAAGAAGGACGGAACTATGCGACTTTGTATAGATTATCGTCAACTAAACAAGATGACGATCAAAAACAGGTATCCGTTACCTCGTATTGATGATCTGTTTGATCAACTACGTGGCGCTACGGTATTCTCTAAGATCGATCTGAGATCGGGTTATCATCAGGTAAGAATTAAAGAAGAAGACATTTTCAAAACAGCCTTTAGAACAAGGTACGGACATTACGAATTTGTCGTAATGCCATTTGGACTTACTAATGCCCCAGCTGTTTTCATGTGCTTAATGAACAACATAATGCACAAGTACTTAGATAAATTTGTTGTTGTATTTATCGACGACATTTTAGTCTATTCTAAGAACGAGGAGGAACATAAAGAACACTTACGTATCGTTTTACAAGAACTGAGAGAACAACAACTTTTTGCGAAATTTAGTAAATGTGACTTCTTCAAAGATGAAATCCAGTATTTAGGACATGTAGTCACTAAAGAAGGGATTTCAGTGGATCCTGAAAAGATTCGGGCGATTGAAGAATGGCCAGTACCTAAAGATGTGACGGACGTTAGATCTTTCATGGGAATTACCGGTTACTACCGGAGGTTTATTGAAGGCTTTTCAAAAATAGCCAATCCAATCACTTCTTTGCAGAAGAAAGGTAAGAAGTTTGATTGGAATGCGAAATGTGAATAAAGTTTCAAGAAACTTAAGACCTTATTGACAACTGCACCTATTCTTAGAATAGCGGACCCAAATAAAGATTTCATAGTTTGCACCGATGCTTGTAATGATGGTTTAGGCGGAGTGCTGACTCAAGAAGGACATGTCATTGCTTACGAATCTAGGAAGCTGAAAATTCATGAAAAGAATTATGCCACTTATGACCTAGAATTAGCTGCTGTAATTCATGCTTTAAAGATGTGGCGACATCACCTAATAGGCAGAAAATTTACTTTACTAGCAGATAATAAAGGTCTGAAATACCTTTTAGACCAGCCGAATTTAAATGCAAGACAAGCCAGGTGGCTGGCATTCCTAAGTGAATACGATTTTGAAATCCAACACATAAAAGGGAAGGAAAATAAGGTGGCTGATGCCTTGAGTAGGAATGCGAAACTGAATTTTATATCAGCTAGCAGCACTTATACCTCTGATTTAAATGAACAGCTGGCTGAAGGGATAAAATTAGACGAAAATTATCAACATTTACAAATTACAGCCAAAGAACAACCCACAGAAAGTTTGATAAAAGGGTATAGTTTAAACGAAAACGGATTTTTGCTGTTTAAGGACAGGCTGTATATCCCTAATGCACCTACAGTTAAGCTGTTAATTTTAGACGAAATACATAAAACCCCTTATTCCGGGCATCCTGGCTATCAAAAGACTATCACTATGTTGAGAAAAGAATATTTTTGGCCTAACATGAAATCTGAAACTGCTGAATATTTAGCTAAGTGTTTGGACTGCCAACAAGTAAAAACAGAACACCAACATCCAGCTGGATTGCTGCAACCTTTACCTATTCCTAGCTGGAAATGGGAAATAATCAGCCTGGATTCCATTACAGGTTTACCCAAAAACCAACATCAGAATGATTCGATTATGGTAGTGGTAGACAAATTAAGTAAATCAGCACATTTTATTCCTGTTAAAACCACATACAAGGCTGCAAACATAGCAGATATCTTTCTAAAACAGATTTTTCGGTTACACGGTATTCCAAAAGTTATTATATCAGACAGGGATCCTAAATTTACAGGAAATTTTTGGAGATCCTTGTTCAAAGGATTAAACACCACTTTGAATTTCAGCACCTCTTTCCATCCTCAGACTGACGGACAAACGGAAAGAGTTAATCAAATACTAGAAGATCTGTTAAGGATGTATGTTAAAGATCAACCAGGTAAGTGGGAGGATTATTTACACTTAGCTGAATTTGCATACAATAACAGCTATCAATCATCAGCTAAGTTTAGTCCTTTTGAGGTTTTGTATGGACGAAAATGCAACACTCCTATCTCTTGGAGTAATCCAGTAGATAGATTAGTGTTAGGACCTGATTTATTGAAAGAAATGGAACAGATTGTGAAACAAGTGCAGGAAAACTTGAAGATTGCCCAGGATCGGCAAAAGAGTCAAGCAGATTTGAAAAGAACTCCTAAAGAGTTCCAGGTAGGTGAACATGTGTTCATCAAGGTAAGACCAAAGAAAAGCTCCCTAAGATTAGGAAGTTGTGCAAAATTAGCACCACGTTACTGTGGTCCATTTGAAATTTTAGCTAGAATTGGTCAAGTTGCTTATCAGTTAGCATTACCGCCAAATTTAAAAGTACACAATGTTTTTCATATCTCTGTTTTGAAAAAATATGTTCACGATGCTACTCATGTTATTGATTGGAACATTGTACAGGTAGAACCAGAAGGGGAAGTTCTGGTAGAACCAGATTGTATCCTCGGAAGGAGGGAAATTACTCTACGGAACCGGATAATTGGACAAGTGAAGGTGCAATGGAAGCACCTTAGTCCTGAAGAAGCTACCTGGGAGCTGGAAAGTAAGATGCGGGAAGCATATCCCCATCTATTCCAGCAGGTGGCTGAAGACGAAGAATAAGTAACATCGAGGACGATGTTACATTTTAAGGGGGTGTGTATGTCACATACCCCAATTTTATTAAAATAATGTAATTATTTTTAATATTCCTGAGAACATTATGTTAAATTTAATGCTAAGTAGGAATGGATGACTCAGCAGAGTCTCCAGAAATGGAATGTAAATTCTGAATAATTATTATTAATAAATAAATTATGGAGACAACAGCATGGGAGAGCTGTTAAAAGAGGTTACTGGTCTAACTGGTGGATGGAATTAGGTGGAAGGAAAAAAGACAAGTGGCAGCATCCTCAAACACTTCCTGAGTTGCAGGTGGCAACTTCCCTATATTTTGGGGTCATGATTCCCCAAGAAAGTGGAATCTGAGCAGGTGGCTCATTAATGACAGTTAGCCCAATTAAGACCTAGGCAATCTTTTAAATACTACTCAATGAACTGAGCTGGGGGTTCAGCAATTGTTCTAGAGGGAGGATACATTCAGGTGAATGCTATTCAGGAGTCCCATTGAGGAAGTGGGGAAAACAGTAAGGAAGTGTTTTGAGCAGGAAGTTGCAGTAACTTGGTTCCAGTATAGCTGTTTTGGCTGAGGGAATTATTGGCCGTACTTAGATTCCAGCCAGTTAGACCAGAGCAAGCTCGGGGGTCCTGAGAAGTGCTATCTGGGCACTCTCCAGGAATTGGTAGGGAGGAACAGCCTCCCATTGCTGTTGTTGTCTACCATATACAGGTTCTGCCACTCTTCCTGTTGTTGGTTTATTTAATTTTCCTATGAGATAGACTAGTACAACTACGTTTTGATTGTATTCAACTTCAGTAAATCATTCTCTGTACTTTCCTTTGGTATAAATTTCAGAATGCAGATGTTGTAGAAACTTCCTATTTTTATTTAAATAGAGTATTTATCTTATACAGAACCTATTTGTTACTGTTACAGTTAATAAATACTATTCTTATGCATATGCTAGAATTTCTGTTAATAGTTTAATAATAGACAGAAATATTAGACAATAGATATTCCAGATTTATAGCTATTAAACAATCATAAGAACAAATCTAGATAAATCTTAGTTTTACTTCGAGCTATTTTCCTGTTAGAGTAAGCTACCTGTATATATATATATATATTGCATATTTCAGTTAACTTTAGTTTCATGTCATTCTTTTATCGAGTTAACAGATAAACAACACTTATCTTAAGGTATTGTTCTTACTCAGAACATGTTGACAGCTGTTGATTAACTGAAGGGGCGACTGTGATAATATTTCATTGTTACCAGCTTCCACATAATCTTAAACATTTACACAGTAGTCAAGTACAAACACTAGCAACTGTAGATTATTATTTTCCTTCTATCTAGTATTAGAACACAGTAGTCATGTCATTATAATAGAAATAACAGAGTTGTTTTTAAACAAATCAAACATATTAATACAACAGAGAAACGGTCGACGAACGCAACCATCATTGGCTGTTACAAACCATCCTAATTTATACACAGTAATAATATTTATTCAGTTTAAATGTCTCTTTTGGAGTAGTCCCCAAACCCTACACGGCCGTAGCCATACTATATCTCTACAACAGACTGAAAAACAAATGAAAGAATGCCTTATATGGCAGACAGACTTACAGTATCTTATTACATAGTTCTATGTTTATATTATTCTATCCACAGTGGCGTTTAATAATAATACAAGAATCAAAATAAAACTTGTTACAATTCATTCCCGGTCGCTATCGAGTTAACAAACTCCACATATATAGGTTGAACACAAAACAGAACCCCATTTTGCCAGAACAACCCTATGCTTATAAATATTACAGTCACAGTCGAGGATTATCCATAAACTTATTTAACATTTCAATTCGAAGTAAAACACAGAAAGACAATGATAGGGCTTCTTTAAACAGAGCTTTCATCCATTGCAGGTATCGAAGAACCCATTTATCTTTACATTCAAAAACATTGTAATATTTAACAAAACACAAAAATGAAACACGGCCATGATAGGCCCAGTAATATATTAAGTATAAATCTCATACAGCGAGGTGAGAACCCTACGCTCAGCAAATACAAAGTACAATAACCGAAACCCTGGCCTCATACAGTTGGCCGTGAATGGCCCTCCATAAATTTAACAGGGTTTTAAAACCCCATTTCATTTCAAACAAAACAATTTCATACATATGACTGCACCTATGAACATCAGGTCGATAATGACCTCAACACACAGGAGTTTCCCTCCAAGACTCAACCCTAACCACAAAACCAGCAAAGGAAGAGACAGCCGTGGATAACCAGGCTTACCCGGAGAAGCCTGCGCGGGTGATAAAGCCCTGTACACCTTCAAAAGCCACGTGACCTGCACATTAACGAATGTCGAGGGTTTTTGTCACCATTTTGAATGCAGAGAATAGAAATAAAAACGTAAATCTAATTAATGATTATAAAACATAACAACTGGAAAAATGTGATTATCTTACCGAGACAAGGAGGAAGGTAACAGTGGACAACCGGTAGCCACAAGCTAAACAAACAGAGAAACCCCATCATCTTCATCAGATGGGTGAGCAAACAAAACCTTCATAACATTTCTTGACAGCCGTGACAGACAACCCTTGCAGACGACACCCTCACGCTGGGATTGGCCAGTCAAGAAGCACACCCAAAACCCAAATGCAATCAACCCTCTCATAACTTAAAGACAATATCAAAACTCTATCTCATATCCGCATTAGCACAGTGAAGGATTGTAGACAGCTGGGACTTAAACCACGAAGGAACAACAAGACCACGAGACAGTGAAAATGATAGCAAACGCCATCACCAGAGCCGAAGACTTATCTCGCTACAGAATGGAACCACGAGGCCATAACCACCACACTCTGCACCTTGTTACAGTGCCTCACTACGAAACTTAGACATGGAGGGTTTCACCCTTAGGACCCGAGCCCGGAGGCTAAGATAATAACCTGGTAGGGTTTCGAAAACAGATTATATATCACCAACTGCATGGAGGAGAGTGAACCACGTAGCATCCAAATAAATCAACGTAATATGGGTCGAGACCATATAGTTCCATTGCCAACCAAATCATTAATCATCGATTGCAAAAATCATTGCGTGGATACAAGTCAAACTCCAACGTATGGAATTATAATATGAAATACATTCAATCAACAAATAGTGTTTTCCTGCAATCGAACTTTCAATAATTCCAAGGTACGTGCTATGTATAATCCCTACAACAATATAAAGGAGATATATTCAACTTCAACCATAGAGTTTCTTAACCTAGTAGGATAATTACAACCCTTACATTATAATGAATATAAAGCTTGCCAATGTATGGGAACAATATGTTTGTTGCACAAACATTATATTGTATATATATATTGAAACCAAGCCATAGATTAATGCCATGAGCATAATACATTCCCATGTGCATTTAAACACTAAGGTAGTCAAATGAAAATACCTTGTTATTTAATACTTGAAATGTTACCAAGTCTTCATGACAATATATACATTGCCATTATATACTATCATCGGATTTGCTACCAATACTATTGTTAACAGTAACAATTTGAATAATAAACCTCTATTATTAAAATGTTGAAATAGAGTTTCATCTACAGGTTCACATCGTAAAGGTAGTTAAAAATCAAGGCACAGTCAGGTAACATAAGTTAAACTCTAAGTAGACATTGGACTTCGATGCATAGGATTATATTGAAACAACGCTAGAGGCGTCACCTTCTACTCGCATTATCAATGCATGAACAAAATAGTAGTCACCGGTATTAAATTGACAACAGGTCCCAAGATGCAAAGACACTTTATACAGCCAATATTTATGACATAACAATTGTCTCATTGTTAGTTACAGCAGTAACATAGCATAATAATTATAAAAACATAATTATAACTAAGACAATGTAAATCTTCGTAACACCTGACGATACTAGCTGAATAAGAAATATCATGACGATCATTAAGTTTTAAAGTACAGGGAGTATTGATGCTCACCGAGTTTAACATACAGTGATCCTTACTTCACTGGCGCACCTGAGAAACAAAAGACGACATATGCATTAGCTCGTAAGCTAAGTAAGCCAGTCAACTACGACTAGCTCTTCCCTTGCGGTTCAAAATAAAATAGTCATTAATTACAATCACCGAAATCAAAGTTTTTAAGAAGACAGAGTCTTTAAACAGATTATGTTAGTTATTTAAATTAAAATAATATCAGAAATACTACCTAGTTAACATTTATTGTTACAAATAAAATTTTTAAATTTTTCAGAAATTTCGGGTTTTGACACTTGCTCACATGCACTATAGAGCACTTCCAATTGCAAGCAAGGCTGTAGAAGGTCTTCCTGAAATCAAGACCAAACATGAAGGGGTTTGCAAAGGATGTGCAAAAGGTAAGAACATTAAGAAGGCTTTCCCAAGCAGTGAAAGCAAGGCAAAAGACATCCTGGAAATCATCCACTCAGATGTATGTGGCCCCATGTCATCCTGTTCCCTAAGTGGGTATGTTTACTATGTATCATTTATTGATGACTTCTCCAGGAAGACTTGGGTATACTTCTTGAAAGGCAAAGATGAGGTGCTTGATAAATTCAAGGAATTCAAAACCTTGATGGAGAATCAAACTGACAAGAAAATCAAGACATTCAGATCTGACAATGGTGGAGAATTCACCTCAAATGACTTCAAGAAGCTTTGCAGTGATTCAGGGATTAAGAGGGAGTTGACTGCTCCTTATAATCCTCAACAGAATGGAGTTGCAGAAAGGAAGAACAGAACCATCATGGAAGCAGCAAGGGCAATGTTGCATGACCAGGATCTTCCTATGCATCTATGGGCAGAAGCAGCTAGAACAGCTGTATATGTGCAGAATAGAACACCCCACAAGATATTGGACAACAAGACACCAGAAGAAGTCTTTTCTGGTAAGAAACCTGAAGTCAGCCATCTCAGAATATTTGGTTGTCCAGTATACACTCATGTCCCAAAAGAGAAGAGGACTAAACTAGATCCTTCAGGAAAGAAGGGCATCTTTGTGGGTTATAGTGAAAGCTCGAAGGCTTACAGAATATATTTTCCAGGGTTCAAGAAGATTGATGTCAGCAGGGATGTAACATTTGATGAGAATTCAGCATTCATCAAACCAAGAAAGACACCTACCGAGGTTTATGAAGAACCTAAGGAAACAAGATTTCAGGACACTACCATGACTGAAGCAGTTCCAGAAACTGCTCGTGAGTTTGAAGATCCACAAGAACCTGTAGATCCACCCCGTGAGGATAACTCTCACAAGAGGAAACCTGTATGGGCTAGAGAGCTCATTCATGATGCAGAAAGATTTGGCATTCCAGAAGAAGAACACAGAGCAAAGAAGAGAACCAGATCACACACCAGTTATGTTGCTTTACTCTATGACATCATGAACAAAGAGCCTTCCAGTTATGAAGAGGCGGCAGAAAAGAAAGAATGGAAGGATGCTATGGTTGAGGAATATCAATCAATTATGAAGAATGATGTTTGGGATGTTGTCCCAAGACCTAAAGGGAAGTCTGTTGTGACTTCCAAGTGGATCTACAAAATCAAGCATGCTGCAGATGGTAGTGTGGAAAAATATAAAGCAAGATTCGTAGCTCGTGGTTTCT
The DNA here is from genome assembly GCA_027924585.1 of Larix kaempferi. Lineage (NCBI taxonomy): Eukaryota > Viridiplantae > Streptophyta > Pinopsida > Pinales > Pinaceae > Larix > Larix kaempferi. Next base: position 1,680,750 of record BSBM01000085.1, read on the forward strand.
CTCAGAAGGAAGGAATAGACTATGAAGAAACCTTTGCACCTGTAGCCAGATATACTTCCATCAGAACAGTACTTGCCCTGGCTGCAGCAATGAAATGGAAGATACACCAGATGGATGTCAAGACTGCTTTCCTGAACGGTGTAGTAGAAGAGGAAGTATATGTGGAACAGCCACTCGGCTTTGAAATACATGACAGGGAATCTTATGTATGCAGATTGAAGAAAGCCTTGTATGGCTTGAAGCAAGCTCCCAGAACCTGGTATGGTAGGATGGACAGTTTCCTATCTAGTTTGGGCTTTACCAAGAGTAAAGAGGATTCCAACCTTTACTACAAGGTTGAGGAAGGGAATCCTGTGATTCTACTACTATATGTGGATGACCTATTTGTGACAGGAGATGACAGAATGATTGCAGATACCAAGAGGAAGCTTGCAGCTGAATTCGATATGAAAGATTTGGGAATGATGCACTATTTCCTAGGTATGGAGGTGTGGCAGAATGCAGGTGGGATCTTCCTTGGTCAAGGGAAGTACACAGTAGATATCCTGAAGAGATTTGGGATGATGGATTGCAAGGCCATGGCCACACCTATGGCATCGAATCTGAAGCTTCTTTGTGATGCTTCATCTGAGCCAGTTGATGTTTCTATGTATCGTCAGATGATTGGGTCCTTGATGTACCTGACGAACACGAGACCAGATATTTGCTTTGCTGTGAACACATTGAGCCAGTTCCTGACGGATCCGAGGAGTGTTCACCTGGTTGCTGTAAAGCATGTTCTGAGGTACCTGAAGGGTACAGTGGATTATGGGCTCAGATATGAGGCGAATCAAAAGTTTAACCTGCAGGGTTATGTTGATTCAGATTGGGCTGGCAGTGCTGCAGATAGGAAGAGCACATCTGGGTGTTGCTTCAGTATGGGATCAGGTGTGATCTCTTGGTTTAGCAGGAAGCAGTCCTACGTAGCACTGAGTACAGCTGAGGCAGAGTACGTTGCAGCCTGTTCAGCTAGTTGTGAGGAAGTATGGCTAAGGAAGCTACTGTCTGAGTTATTTGATCTTCCATTGGAGGCTACTGGTATCTTCTGTGATAACCAGAGTTGTGTGAAGCTGTCCAAGAACCCAGTGTTTCATGACAGGTCGAAACACATAGAGATCAAATATCACTATATCAGGGATATGGTGCAGAGAGGAGCTGTGAAGCTCCTATATGTTGCGACGGACGAGCAGATTGCAGATGTGCTGACAAAGCCACTAGCCAGGGTGAAGTTCGAGTACTTCAGAGAGAGGCTTGGCGTGCTTCAGATCGAGGACACTTCGAGGAAGAAGTGATGGATACATTTGCTGAAGCCATTCCAAGCATGTTGGAAGGAGGATCCTTCACATGGCTGTGGATGTAAGCGCTGGATGATGAGCATCAGGATGATGTTCTGGTTTCTGCTTGATATGATCAGTTGGATCATTTTTATGTATGTATGTACGCATCATGTTGGATGTTGGATATGATCAGTTGGATCATTTATGTATGTATGCATCATGTTGGATGCTGGATATGATCAGTTGGATCATGTGTATGTATTTTGTATATGCATCATGTTGGATGCTTGGACCATGTATCTGTATATGTATCAGGTGGATACATTGTATGATCAGATGGATCATGTATGGTGATATGTATCATGTATTTGTATTTGTATCAGGTGGATACATTGATGATCAGGAGGATCATGTATGATGATATGTATCAGGTAGATACTTGGTATGCATCAGGTAGATGCATTGATGATCAGGATGATCATAGATGACGAGCTTCAGGATGTTGCTCCAGATGACATGCAGCAGGATGTTGCAGTGATGATCAGGATGATCATAGATGACGAGCTTTAGGATGTTGCTCCAGATGACATGCAGCAGGATGTTGCAGTGATGATCAGGATGATCATAGATGACGAGCTTCAGGATGTTGCTCCAGATGACATGCAGCACGACGTTGCAGTGATGATGATCAGGATGATCATGGATACATCAAGATGATGTATGGTGAGTATCAGGTTGATACTCTGTGGTCGTGGATCAGGTTGTGCAGATGAGCATGTCTGGGAGATCCTATAGGTCGGAGTTGTGTACCCGTAACAGCCTGGGATGCTCTTTCGAGACATTGCTCTGGGAGGACATGTAATTTGTGCCCTGGGAGATCTCAGGTCGGAGTTGTGTACCCGTAACATCCTGAGATGCTCTTGCGAGGTTTTGTCCTATGGCATGTAATTTGGGCCCTGGGAGATTTCAGGTCGGAGTTGTGTACCCGTAACATCCTGAGATGCTCTTGCGAGGTTTTGCCATAACCACATGTAATTTGTGCCCTGGGAGATTTCAGGTCGGAGTTGTGTACCCGTAACATCCTGAGATGCTCTTGCTAGGTTTTGTGGTGGACCACATGTAATTTGTGCCCTGGGAGATTTCAGGTCGGAGTTGTGTACCCGTAACATCCTGAGATGCTCTTTCGAGGTTTTGTGGTGGGGTCACATGTAATAGCGCCCTGGGAGATCCTACAGGTTGGAGTTGTGTACCCGTAATATCCTAGGATGCTCTTTCGAGGTTTTGTGACGCACGTAATAAGTCCTGAGGATTCCACAGTATGGCCAGTGATGACGAAGACCTGCAGGTGGTGGGCCTACATCCAGTATGAAAAAGGACTGGCTCTGTAGAACTTCCTATGACGAGTAGAGACAGAGATTGGACGAGATAGCAGCAGCAGTGACGATGACGATGACGATGCATTGATGATGATGATCCAGAGAAGAAGACCTGTCTAGCAAATCTGTGTCGAGAAATACCTTCCTAGTTAAGAGGGAGTGTTGATGTATATGTAACTTCGGAATGTATTTCATCAGTATATTATATATATATTTATTGTACCCTTATAAGAGATGTGTTATTCCTCTATAAGGAAGTGTCGTCATGTGGATTGACAAGTGTCGCAAGTGTGTGTACTTGACGATGGGTTATTAGACCACCTTATGGGGTCGGCCCTAATTAATATATAATATAATGTGGATGTACTCAAGTAGACAAGTCGGCCCCAGTAGGTCACTGGGCAAAAAGGTGAGTATAAATAGAGATAGGAGATCTCTATTTTACTCACTCGGAAAAGTATCTATCTCTCTCTCTGAAAAGTAGCGCACTAGTGAGGAGGAGGAGGATCATCTGCTAGGAGACTATCTCAGTGTTATTTGGTTGTATTTTGGTTGAGCCATTGCTCTCTCTATCTCTGAGGAAGTTGTGGGGTTTTTCACCTTAGGGTTTTCCCCACGGAAACTCTGTGTCTCTTGTCTCTATGCTTTTGATGCTTGTGATGCTTGTCATATTATGATTGTCATGCATTGATATACTGTAGATGTTATTCTCTCAGCAAAGATCCTATAGTATTGTGATTTAATACTGAAAATTTAACATCCTTTAAGGGTTTCTTCTTACCAATTGGACATGAAGTCCATATACATCCCAAGCTAAAAATTTAATTAACTAACACACATGTGAAACTATATTAAGGTGCATGCATCCAAGTTATCTAATGCAAATGCATGTTTACATAGTAACTTGTAATTTTGCAAAAGGCCCAACAGCTGTAGTGATGAAACCATCAACTTTCATACCACTTTGTAGTGTCCCTAACCCTTAAGTAAAGTTAAGGATGCTAATAATGCACCTAAGTTAAGTTTAATCACAGTGGATATAGATAAATTATGGTTAGGATAACTAACCATTCACTTAATAATTAAAACTTTATCTCTAGAAATTGTTTTATAACTAAATTTGCGACACTTAATTAATAATTTCCAATGTGCAATCTAAGGAGAATAATTGCAACAATCACATGATTATGACATGATAAATATCATCTTCCGTGCGAATAATTACTTCATGCATTTTTTAATGTTTGATAACATAGTTAATAAATAATCCAAGTATTATTGTCATCCATTATTTGCAAAGTAATCTATTTTCCATTGTTGTCATGTGTGTGTTGTTAGTGAGGCTATAAAGTAAGGAAAACCACATATCATGGAACATATGTAAGCTGCAATCTACAACCACACCGAAACCATAGCAAACAAACAACACTAGTTGCAACTACAGCCCTCAAAATCTGCACCTAATGATTGTCCCCTACAGTCATCTGTTACTAATAAAAATAAGATCGTATGGCTTCCACCCTACAACCATTGATCACTTTTACATCTAGAACACGTCAATCAAACATGGATTTACAACAAAGAGCATATTTTTAAACAAAACTTGTACACTCTAATGACAAGTGTGCGCGTATTGGCACCGAAAAACGGTGGGACCAAAACATGCATATCTTGGTCATCCAGAAAGCTTTTTCGATGAAAAAAAAGGTGACCCTTAATGGAAATGTTGATCCATAAAAAATGGAATAGTTCTTATGATTGAGAAATTAGCATAAATTGTAGAACTAGAACCTATGGTTTCTCCCCTCTCAATACCATCGATCAAAAACTACAATTTCTGATTAAGAGAAAGAAGAATAGAAAGAAGGTAAGGAGAGTAGAAACATATTATATGAAAGTAATCCTTCTTGCATATAGATTTTGACATACAATACATGGACAAGGATAAAACCAATTTATCCACCAATGCACATATACCAAATAAAATGATGTAATAAAAATGAAACATAAGAGATATACTTATCTCAAAATAAGGGCAATTGGATGAAATACGACAACTTTCCTCCTAGCCGTAGACACAGTCAATCCGTCCTTTCTCGAATAGGTCACCCCCAAGATGAGACCGTGGATCCATAGGTAGAGGCATATTTAGTAAAGAAACTCTTGAAACTACCTCTTCTGAGAACCACAATGCTTCCCACTACTACTTTCATGTCTGACTCCACTGCCTATGGGATATGACTCCTTTCACCAATCCATTTCTTGGCTTAACGTGCAAGAACTTGGACTAGTAGAGTGATATAATTGAATAAAAGGGAACAAATAGACTATCTCTAAGTCTCAATACTAACAACATTCCTAACATGGTGAGATAACACAATACAAGTGATCCAAAGCTCAAGAATAGCTTCAACAAGGAGAGAGTACATGTATAAATAGCTTAAGGAGGGTAATTCAATCCCAAGGTGCCAAACTAGAATGGGTTTTGTGTGTGGTTGGGATTCATCATGGAGACTTAACTCAAATTAGTTGATCAGTGGCCTAGTTAGGAGATTCCCTTTCCCATATTAGCACCATGAGGAGGAGTTACCAAAAACCAAGGAGTGGAGCCATGAACAACAAAAGGAGGCATACTAATGCATAAGGGGGGTTACAAAAATTGAAGTAGGGAAAATTAGGTGAGAGAGGGGTTTTGATAGGGTCATAAATATCATGGAAGCACAAAAATGGGGATAAATGGAGGAGTGGGGTGCACTTATGGAGGTGGAGGCACAAATTAAGAAGGTGGAAGATAAATTCTAGCTTACAGCTCCTAGAATCTAGCGAGAGGGCTCATAAGTGAAAAAATGACATAAAGAGGAGGGAATTTCTTCCAAGGAGGGCACACTATGAAAGAGGGGCCCAATAAAGTATGTATAAGGTTCAATAATAACTCTATAGTTCATAAAAATTGAAAATCGGTTATGTTGTACAATGTTTGGGTGACCAACACTATTAAAGTCACCAAGGCACAAAATGACCTAGGATGGATAAGTACCATCCAAAAAAAAGCTATAAGCTTCTAGGGATTTCTGTCATTCTCCCTCATTCGGTGATATCCATGGTCTCCCATACTCTTTTAGTTTCCTTTTCTTAGCTAGTTGTTTATTTAATTAATAGCAACAATCATTCAAAGATAAGAATAATGACAATAAAAATAACAACAACAACATTAACAATAATAATAATTCCAAAGTCCATAATCACATCATCAAACAAATGAGCATAAGTGCGTAGTCACATTAACAAATAGAACATAAGCCCATATTTAGATAAAATATCATAAGTCCAGGGCTTAACAACCGGGGTATTACATCCACCTCCCCCTTAAACAATGCATCGTCCTCGATGTATATTTATTACATACATGCCGTAAACAACAAAGTTACATTGAAATAGATGAGGGTATGGTTCCCTCATAGAATCTTCCATATCCCAAGTCACATCCTCAGGTATTTAGTGGGTCCATTGGACATGTACCTGCCACATGTCTCGATTCCAAAGCAGCTTGACCTTGCTGCCCAAAATGGAAACAGGTTGTATTGGAAAATCCCTTTTTGATTACACCTAGATCATAATTCCATTCAATCACACAATTAGTACTGTGTATATATATATATATATATATATATATATATATATATATATATGAATAAAGAAAGTAAAAGCACTCTAATCACCTGGATCACATTCCAATCAATTTCATGGTTAGCATCAGCTATATACCTTTTCAATAAAGAGACATGAAATACATTGTGTACTCTAATGCAAGTAGATGGATCCAACTCATAAGAAATGGGTCTTATTTTAGATAAGACCTCAAAAGGTCCACAATATCTGGAGGCAAGCTCGAAGCGATTTCCCAAATTTAAGGAACTCGTCTTGGTTCTAACTTTCAAGAACACATGATCTCCAACTTGAAACTGCCCAAAAGTCCTATTTTGATCTGCATAGATTTTCTTCCTATCTTGAGTTGCCTTTAGATTTTGCATTATGTGAACCATTTGATCATCCATATCCTTTAATAATTATGTTCCAACAATGACTCTATCTATTGGGTTATCCCAACTGATGGGAGTATTGCACTTCCTTCCATACATGGCCTCGAAAGGACTCATCTTCAAAGAGGAATGATATCCATTGTTATAATCAAATTCCACCAAGTGTAAATAATATTCCCATTTAGATGGTTGATCCATCACATATAGCCTCAACATATCTCTAATCATGTTAGAAACCCATGTCAACCCTTTTATTTACTTTGTTATTGTTGCTGGACGCATATGCTTTGTAAGTCGTCCCGTAGTATTTGTTGATCCATAGTTTGTCTTATTGTTGTTGGACGCATATGCTTTGTAAGTCGTCCCGTAGTAATTGTTGATCCATAGTTTGTATTGGCCCATGGTTTGTATTGACACATGGTATTGACCCATGGTGTTGGCGCCTAGAGTTAGTATATAAGTTTGTGTTGAGACCAATGAAGGTACCGTGAAGTTATTTGTATTGAGCTTGCTTAAAGGAGGTTGCCCCCTAGAATTGGCCTGTGATCAATAAAAGTGATTCTAAATTTTGTTATTACTGTTATCTCCAGTGTTGTCATTAATTAATTGTTGCAAGTTCTTCACATTTGGTATCAGAGCACTTTCTTGGGCTCATTGGGTGAAATTTTTGCCAAATTTGTTTTCGCATTTGTTGCAGCTTTGGATCTGGGAATAATCCCTATACGCATTACTGTGGGAAGTACTTGGGCATAAGCCCTAAAATTCATTGTGAGGAGTACCACAGGAACCCCGAAGTAGTTGGCCCATTGAGAGGACCTGCCAGCGAAAAGGGCAACGACCCCTACCTGATTGACTAGTTCCCACCTGTGAGGTAAACCAAGAGTTGTCATTTGTAGCAAAGCGGTTATCAGTTTTACCTGAGCCGCGGAGTGAGGGGTACTGCCCCAATACGCAAGCCGTCAGATAGCATTGGTGGTCGAGTGAAACCCCTGAACTGTTAGGAAGCCGCACATACCTGGGGTCCATATCTATTTTTAGTTGAACTGCTTTCGATCACTTCTGCACCGTTTCAGATCCAGTCATTTCAGATCCATTCTCAAAGCCATTCTAGTCCAGCCATTTCAGATCTATTCTGGAAGTTGTTTCATATCCAGCTGTTTTCTTTTCTGTCGTTTTAGATCCATTTGTTGCCGATCACTTCCTCATCGTTGCATATCCATTCTAAAAATTCCATTTTTTCTCCATATCTCCCTTATTTTAACTCTGTTTCCTTTGAAACTTCTCGGACACCCTTGCAATCCCATTCTGCATATTTCATTCCTGAGGAACCTATCCCAAATTCTACTTCCCAAAGCCAGAAATCTCACATTTGTCTATTTTTAGGGTTTGCCATAACTTCTTCAATTTCACCCACTCACCTCCAAATTTTTCAACCGTGTTCATTCCCTATTTCTGCTTCTTTGTCCCTCTTTGACTAATTTTCTCATTCTTTCACCCTACTTCTGAAATCCCCATTTTGTGCTTCCCTGTCCATCAGAAACCGTCCAAAACCTAGTCAAACCCCAATTACCCATCCGAGTTTTTCCCAAATCCAAATTTTCCTTTACTAAATAAGCTTTTGTTTGTGTTTTTCTATCCATCCCCCCTCCCCCCCCAAAAAAACTCCTGGTTATGGTTGTGACCCGCACAGGAGCAAAAACCATGGAGGAAGCACTTGCAGCCATCCAAACCAAACTCCAAGATCTGGATGAAAAATTTCTCAGCCTCCAATTTCAGCATTCAGCCATGAACAATAACTGATAGCAAGAATCTTCTGCAGCCAATGGGTTCTCTTCTTCTAGCAATTTCCGTCGTCCGAAGATTGAATTTCCTTGCTTCAATGGTACTGATCCAACTGGATGGATCTATTGTGCAGAACATTATTTCAGTCTGCATAATACTTTTGATGTCCAAAAAGTTCCACTTGCATCCTTTCATTTGGAACAGGAAGCCCTTCGATGGTACTATTGGTACATCAAGTTTCATGACGAGCCAAAATGGACAGATTTTTGCCAACTCCTTTTGCAACGATTTGGTCCTAGTTCTTTTGATGACTTCACTGGAGCACTCACTAAACTTCATCAAAGTGGCACTGTGAGAGAGTATCAGATAGAATTTGAGAAACTAGCCAATCACACAGAAGGATTGTCTAATGAATTCTTAGGAGGTATTTTATCAGTGGTCTTAAGGATGAAATCCGTTCAGAGGTTAAAATGTTCTGTCCCAACACAATGATGGAAGTCCTAGGGTTGGCTAAGTTGGCAGAAGGCAAGATATCATCCCAACAGCACTCCAAACCCACTTTTGTTCCCTTCTAAAATATGGGTTCTCAACGACCTCCCATCCTGCCAGCTCCTCAACCAACTCCTATCAAGCATTTGTCTGAAACAAAGATGCAGGCACGCAAAGAAAAAGGGATTTGTTATAATTGGGATGAGAAATTCACTCGGGGACATAGATGTGTTCAACAAAATCTCTATCTCTTGGATATGGATTTTCCGCTTGCCTCTAAAATTGGCGAAGAAGCTCCACATACAATGGATGATCAGGTCGACATTCAGGAGCCGCCTATTGACCCCCCATCTCAGGATGAACAATTAGAGATATATCTCCATGTTTTATCCGGCGTCACCACCCCCCAAACAATGCGAGTCAGGGGTTACTTCAAGAAGTTTCCTCTTACAATACTCATTGATTTTGGTAGCACTCATAACTTCATTGACCCTCGGATCGCCAAACATGTTGACTGATTTGTCCATCCTTGCTCCAACTTTGAAGTCATGGTTTCCAATGGGGGCACCTTACCTTGCAAGGGGGGGTGTCACAATGTGTGTATCTCTCTAGAATATTATAACCTGCGCTCTAACATGTTTTCCTTGTCCCTAGGCAAATGTGATGTGGTTTTGGGCATTCAATGGTTACGCACACTTGGCCCCATCTTATGGGATTTTGCTGAAATTTGGATGTAGTTTTCATTCAATGGGAAACAACATAAATTTAACGGCTTACAACAAGGATCTCTTCGCATCATCAGTTCACATCTCCTGGAAAAGATCCTTAAGAAGAATTCACATGGTGTCATCACTCAACTCCATTCCATTTAGATGCACCCATTAATAGTCTCCCCTACTTCCTTGGATAGATATGCAAGTGTCCTTGTTGAACCAGTGGGATTGTCGCCTTCAAGAGACCTTTCCGGTAATAATGTAGCCACATCTACATCTCAATAGGAAATTATGGCTATTTTGCATGCAATACAGAGGTGGCAGCCATACCTATTAGGGAATTATTTCTACATCAAGACTGATCTCTAGAGTCTGGAAAATTTCTTGGAACAATGGGTGTCCTCCCCAGCAAACCTGAAATGGGTTATCCAACTCATGGGTTATTCCTATGCAATCACTTACAAGAAGGGCAAGGACAATATGGTGGCAGATGCTCCTTCTCGCACATTTTATGACCTAGTTTCTCTTACATCTATTTCTCTACTTGCTCCAAATTGGTTGCAATCTATTCAACAGGGCTATCTCTTCTATGAACTCCATGCTTCTTCATCAGCAGGGCACTCTGGGTTCCTAAAAATGTATGACCGGGAGCAATGTAACTTCTTTTGGCAGGGACTGAACATGACAATTCAACACATGGTGGCTGACTGTGATACTTTTTAGGTCAACAAGGGTGAACTGACACTCCTTTTGGGACTGCTCGAACCCTTTCCCATCCCTACAAATATTTGGACAACTATTTCTATGGATTTCCTAGAAGTGCTCCAGTGGTACAATACCACATCTAAAAGGACACCATATGAAGCAATCTATGGACATGCACCGTCAGTTCTTCTTCCATACACCCTCAACAGCTCCCCAGTTCAGGAAATTGACTCGGTTCTTCGACACCGATCAGCTTCTTCTCATTCTATAGAACAATCTTCACATGGCAAGAATTCGACTGAAACAACAAGCTGATCAGCACCATTCTGAATGCACTTTTCATGCACCTGATATGGTTCTTCTTCGTCTAAATCCTTCCAAGCAACCCTCCCTACAACTCAAATGGCGTCAGTGGCCTGGAATGCAACCCGAGGATGCTACAGGGGAACAACTCCTTCAGATTCTGCATCAATTTCCACATCTGAAGATTTGAGGACAAATATTTTTCTAAGGGAGAGGGGATGTTAAGAACCCATGTCAACCCTTCTATTTACTTTGTTATTATTGTTGGATGCATATGCTTTGTAAATCGTTCCGTAGTATTTTTTGATCCATAGTTTGTCTTATTGTTGTTGGACGCATATACTTTGTAAGTCATCCCATAGTAATTGTTGATCCATAGTTTGTATTGACACATGGTATTGACCCATGGCATTGGCGCCTAGAGTTAGTATATAAGTTTGTATTGAGACCAATGAAGGTACCATGAAGTTATTTCTATTGAGCTTGCTCAAAGGAGGTTGCCCCCTCGAAGTGGCCTGTGATCAATAAAAGTGATTCTGACTTCTATTATTACTGCTATCTCAAGTATTTTTATTAATTAATTGTTGCAGGTTCTTCGCAAATCACTTGGTTAAATATTTATGTCCATCCATGTGTCTGAGGATGGTATGATGTACTCATGTTTAGACTTGTACCAAACCCCTCAAACAATCCTTTCCAAAAGTTAGAAGTAAATTTAGAATCTCTATCTGATACTATAGCCTTGGGAATACCATGCAATCGGACGACTTATCTCATGTAAATATATGCAATGTTAGCTGCTTTATGAGTTGTCTTTACTGAAATGCATGTTAGGATATTCATATACTCCATCCTAGTCCCACCAGTATTTTGATCATTTACATTTTTAGTCATGCATGCACTTCTAGGGTTTGCATGCATTCTAGGGTTTTCATGCATCCCAGTCATCAGTCGAGCACCTAGCCCTCGGTTAGCCAGCCCCCAAGAGCTTCTCACTATTCAGTTTTATCCCTCCAGTTGCTTAATGCACCCTTATTCCTTGATTTTAGGGAGCAACTCACCCTTCTTCACCTACCAGTCCAGTTGTCTTTAGTTTATACTCAGTTACACTCAGTTACACCTACTAGACTCAGTTTGACTGATGGTTGACAGTTACTTGAGCATTGATGACTCCACTGATGATGATGAAGACTTCCAATTGTGCTCCGATGACACTCTATTGATCTTATGATCACTCTGAGAGGCTAATTCGAATTGCCACCTTGGGCATTCGAATACTCTCTACCATTGTACTATTTATTTGTCCATATTGTGATTAATTAATTAGTGTGTGTGAAGTATTATTGCTTCTATCTGAGTTCTACTGTACCATATTATTCTGTTGCTCATTATACTGTATTGTTCACTCTTCTTCTATTTTCCTTCTTAATCATAATTACTCTTGTGAGGTATACATCATCTCTTAGATTTTTTTTGAGGATTTTCACATGGTATCAGAGCATGTTGAGAGTATTGTTTATCTCCATTCTTGAGAGTTTTTTGCAGGTTTTTACCAAGATTTCAAGTGCAGCAGTTGCAGCAGTTTCTGCATTTTTGTAGCAGTAGCAGTTGTAGTTATTCTATATTGATTTTGCAGGTCTTCCACAGCTTCAATGAATTCAGAAGAAATCACTCCTCTTTCTCCTTTTTCACCTCTCAGTTGTGATGATTGGAAACCAAAAATGATAGCATACTTGAAGAGCCATGATCTCTTTGACTGTTGTTTTGAAAGAGAGTTCGAATCTTCTGAAGATAAGATTGATTGGTTAAATAAAGTTGATGAAGCCTTTAGATCAATGTTGGATGTTATGTATAATTGGATGTTATATGACCTCCCTCATTTTTCATCACCAAAATATCTATGGACTCACCTGGATGAAATATTTGGCAGAGAGAATGAAGGACTTGGTCCCAACCCATTCGAAAGCAAACAAAGTGATGCATTCGCTCCTCTTGATGGTCTCTCAAATCATGAACCAGTATCATCTCATATTGAAGTTGTTGACAAAGAACTTGCAGATTCTCCACTCATGCTCAAACTTTCTTCTCTTTTTGTGCCAGATCACACTCTAGACATTGCAGAAGGTCCTAAATCCTCTCTTGCACCAGAGTCTGTTGGTTTGCATCATGATCACATGATTATTTCGGAGGTCAAAACAGCTATTGAAGGTAATGAATTCGCTCCTCTCCAGCTATATCCTCTTTTATACTACTATATGATCATAAATTCATGCTTTCATAAGGTTATTGAAGATTATGGCCATTTCCATTCGCTTGGGATAAATTCTCATGCAATTACTGCTTGGGATAATTTCTCATGCATATGATAGTTTTGATCTCACCCCTGCTGGTTCAAAGAAGATCTCAAGAAACTGTTTTTTAAGTCTTAAATCTGATTTTGATTTCAAGCAAACATGTAATAGTTATTTTTGGCATAATCTTACCGATGGTGGTTCGAAGGAGAAGACAAAAGACTATATACACTTTCACAGATTTGATCCTACCTCAGTTGATTCGAATCACAGGTTCAAGGATCATTCTCATACTGTTGGATTTGTTCTCATCACATTTGATCTGAAGAGCAAGTACAAGCACATTCTTTTTGAGCATGATCCACTTATTCCCAAGAAGAAGATACCTCCATACATATGACCAAGCATCACACATGCTTGAGTTTGGATATAGATAAATTATGGTTAGGATAACTAACCATTCACTTAATAATTAAAACTTTATCTCTAGAAATTTTTTTATAACTAAATTTGCGACACTTAATTAATAATTTCCAATGTGCGATCTAAGGAGAATAATTGCAACAATCACATGATTATGACATGATAAATATCATCTTCCGTGCGAATAATTACTTCGTGCATTTTTTAATGTTTGATAACATAGTTAATAAATAATCCAAGTATTATTGTCATCCATTATTTGCAAAGTAATCTATTTTCCATTGTTGTCATGTGTGTGTTGTTAGTGAGGCTATAAAGTAAGGAAAACCACATATCATGGAACATATGTAAGCTGCAATCTACAAACACACCGAAACCATAGCAAACAAAGAACACTAGTTGCAACTACAGCCCTCAAAATCTGCACCCAATGATTGTCCCCTACAATCATCTGTTACTAATAAAAATAAGATTGTATGGCTGCCACCCTACAACCATTGATCACTTTTACATCTAGAATACATCAATCAAACATGGATTTACAACAAATAGCATATTTTTAAACAAAACTTGTACAATCTAATGACAAGTGTGCGCGTATTGGCACCGAAAAACGGTGGGACCAAAACATGCATATCTTGGTCATCCAGAAAGCTTTTTCGATGAAAAAAAAGGTGACCCTTAATGGAAACGTTGATCCAGAAAAAATGGAATAGTTCTTATGATTGATAAATTAGCATAAATTGTAGAAATAGAACCTATGGTTTCTCCCCTCTCAATACCATCGATCAAAAACTACAATTTCTGATTAAGAGAAAGAAGAATAGAAAGAAGGTAAGGAGAGTAGAAACATATTATATGAAATTAATACTTCTTGCATATATAGATTTTGACATACAATACATGGACAAGGATAAAACCAATTTATCCACCATTGCACATATACCAAATAAAATGATGTAATAAAAATGAAACATAAGAGATATATTTATCTCAAAATAAGGGCAATTGGATGAAATATGACAACTTTCCTCCTAGCCGTAGACACAGTCAATCCTTCCTTTCTTGAATAGGTCACCCCCAAGATGAGACCATGGATCCATAGGTAGAGGCATATTTAGTAAAGAAACTCTCGGAACTACCTCTTCTGAGAACCACAATGCTTCCCACTACTGCTTTCATGTCTGTCTCCACTGCCTATGGGATATGACTCCTCTCACCAATCCATTTATTGGCTTCATGTGCAAGAACTTGGACTAGTAGAGTGATATAATTGAAGAAAAGGGAACAAATAGACTATCTCTAAGTCTCAATACTAACAACATTCCTAACATGGTGAGATAACACAATACAAGTGATCCAAAGCTCAAGATTAGCTTCAACAAGGAGAGAGTACATGTATAAATAGCTTAAGGAGGGTAATTCGATCCCAAGGTGCCAAACTAGAATGGGTTTTGTGTGTGGTTGGGATTCATCATGGAGACTTAACTCAAATTAGTTGATTAGTGGCCTAGTTAGGAGATTCCCTTTCCCATATTAGCACCATGAGGAGGAGTTACCAAAAACCAAGGAGTGGAGCCATGAACAACAAAAGGAGGCATACTAATGCATAAGGGGGGTTACAAAAACTGAAGTAGGGAAAATTAGGTGAGAGAGGGGTTTTGATAGGGTCATAAATATCATGGAAGCTCAAAAATGGGGATAAATGGAGGAGTGGGGTGCACTTATGGAGGTGGAGGCACAAATTAAGAAGGTGAAAGATAAATTCTAGCTTACAGCTCCTAGAATCTAGGGAGAGGGCTCATAAGTGAAAAAATGACATAAAGAGGAGGGAATTTCTTCCAAGGAGGGCACACTATGAAAGAGGGGCCCACTAAAGTATCTATAAGGTTCAATAATAACTCTATAGTTCATAAAAATTGAAAATCGGTTATGTTGTACAATGTTTGGGTGACCAACATATTAAAGTCACCAAGGCACAAAATGAACTAGGATGGATAAGTACCATCCAAAAAAAAGCTATAAGCTTCTAGGGATGTTTGTCATTCTCCCTCATTCGGTGATATCCATGGTATCCCATACTCTTTTAGTTTCATTTTCTTAGCTAGTTGTTTATTTAATTAATAGCAACAATCATTCAAAGATAAGAATAATGACAATAAAAATAACAACAACAACATTAACAATAATAATAATTCCAAAGTCCATAATCACATCATCAAACAAATGAGCATAAGTGCATAGTCACATTAACAAATAGAACATAAGCCCATATTTAGATAAAATATCATAAGTCCTGGGCTTAACAATCGGGGTATTACATCCACCTCCCCCTTAAACAATGCATCATCCTCGATGCATATTTATTACATACATGCCGTAAACAACAAAGTTACATTCAAATAG
The DNA here is from genome assembly GCA_027924585.1 of Larix kaempferi. Taxonomy (NCBI): domain Eukaryota; kingdom Viridiplantae; phylum Streptophyta; class Pinopsida; order Pinales; family Pinaceae; genus Larix; species Larix kaempferi. Next base: position 1,696,594 of record BSBM01000085.1, read on the forward strand.
ATGAGGGTATGCTTCCCTCATAGAATCTTCCATATCCCAAGTCACATCCTCAGGTATTTAATGGGTCCATTGGACATGTACCTGCCACATGTCTCGATTCCAAAGCAGCTTGACCTTGCTGCCCAAAATGGAAACAGGTTGTATTGGAAAATCCCCTTTTGATTACACCTAGATCATAATTCCATTCAATCACACAATTAGTACTGTGTATATTTATATATATATATGAATAAAGAAAGTAAAAGCACTCTAATCACCTGGATCACATTCCAATCAATTACATGGTTAGCATCAGCTATATACCTTTTCAATAAAGAGACATGAAATACATTGTGTACTCTAATGCAAGTAGATGGATCCAACTCATAAGAAATGGGTCTTATTTTAGATAAGACCTCAAAAGGTCCACAATATCTGGAGGCAAGCTCGAAGCGATTTCCCAAATTTAACGAACTCGTCTTGGTTCTAACTTTCAAGAACACATAATCTCCAACTTGAAACTGCCCGACAGTCCTATTTTGATCTGCATAGATTTTCTTCCTATCTTGAGTTGCCTTTAGATTTTGCATTATCCGAACCATTTGATCATCCATATCCTTTAATAATTATGTTCCAACAATGACTCTATCTATTGGGTTATCCCAACTGATGGGAGTATTGCACTTCCTTCCATACATGGACTCGAAAGGACTCATCTTCAAAGAGGAATGATATCCATTGTTATAATCAAATTCCACCAAGTGTAAATAATATTCCCATTTAGATGGTTGATCCATCACATACATCCTCAACATATCTCTAATCATGTTAGGAACCGATGTCAACCCTTCTATTTACTTTGTTATTGTTGCTGGACGCATATGCTTTGTATGTCGTCCCATAGTATTTGTTGATCCATAGTTTGTCTTATTGTTGTTGGACGCATATGCTTTGTAAGTCGTCCCGTAGTAATTGTTGATCCATAGTTTGTATTGGCCCATGGTTTGTATTGACACATGGTATTGACCCATGGTATTGGCGCCTAGAGTTAGTATATAAGTTTGTGTTGAGACCAATGAAGGTACCGTGAAGTTATTTGTATTGAGCTTGCTTAAAGGAGGTTGCCCCCTAGAATTGGCCTGTGATCAATAAAAGTGATTCTAAGTTTTGTTATTACTTCTATCTCGAGTATTTTCATTAATTAATTCTTGCAAGTTCTTCACATTTGGTATCAGAGCACTTTCTTGGGCTCATTGGGTGAAATTTCTGCCAAATTTGTTTTCGCATTTGTTGCAGCTTTGGATCTGGGAATAATCCCTATCTGCATTACTGTGGGAAGTACTTGGGCATAAGCCCTAAAATTCATTGTGAGGAGTACCACAGGAACCCCAAAGTAGTTGGCCCATTGAGAGGAACTGCTAGCGAAAAGGGCAACGACCCCTACCTGATTGACTAGTTCCCACCCGTGAGGTAAACCAAGAGTTGTCATTTGTGGCAAAGTGGTTATCAGTTTTACCTGAGCCGTGGAGTGAGGGGTACGGCCCCAATACGCAAGCCGTCAGATAGCATTGGTGGTCGAGTGAAACCCCTGAATTGTTAGGAAGCCGCACATACCTGGGGTCCATATCTATTTTTAGTTGAACTGCTTTCGATCACTTCTGCACCGTTTCAGATTCAGACATTTCAGATCCATTCTGAAAGCCATTCTAGATCCATCCATTTCAGATCTATTTTGAAAGTTGTTTCATATCCAGCTGTTTTCTTTTCTGTCGTTTTAGATCCATTTGTTGCCGATCACTTCCTCATCATTGCATATCCATTCTGAAAATTCCATTTTTTCTCCATATCGCCCTTATTTTAACTCTGTTTCCTTTGAAACTTCTCGGACACCCTTGCAATCCCATTCTGCATATTTCATTCTTAAGGAACCTATCCCAAATTCTACTTCCCAAAGCCATAAATCTCACATTTGTCTATTTTTAGGGTTTGCCATAACTTCTTCAATTTCACCCACTCGCCTCCAAATTTTTCCACCGTGTTCATTCCCTATTTCTGCTTCTTTGTCCCTCTTTGACTAATTTTCTCATTCTTTCACCCTACTTCTAAAATCCCCATTTTGTGCTTCCCTTGTTAAAATTCAATATGCTAATATAGAAAATAGCAGCATTACATTCCATTCACAACAATAGCATATACAGGATCATTGAAGAAACAACAAGCACAGCATAAACACAAGAGACAAAGATTTATCCTGGGAAACCCTCATGGGGTAGAAAACCCAGCAAAGCTTCCTCAATATAGATGACCAGCAATATACAAAGATGCAAACCAAAGACATGATCTCCTCCTCCACTATAGCAGAACTCTCCTCCACAAGTGCGCCTCTCTCAAGTGTGTGAGTGTGTCAAATGAGGAACACACCTCCTCTATTTATACACTACTCTGATATGTATTTTACACAAGTACATGTAGGCTCGTATTTAACCATTAGGTTAAATACCCCATTATAACTGACTGGGCCGACCCCCACATGGTGGGTCTAATAACCCTAGTTACCACACCGAACTCGGAGGAATAAACATCTTCGGATTTATAGTATAATCACATCGGAGGTATGGAACATCTCCGGAATAAATAATATACAAATATAATATTCTTTGAAGTTACAATATCTCAACACTCCCCCTTAATGAGAAGGATATTATAACAACATCTGCACGAGCAAGGAGTCATCAACATCATACATGATACATATATAAATCATTGGAAGCTTTCTCAACATCATCAGTAACTCAAGCAGTTACTGGAACATCTTCAATACTGGTGTTAACACCCAAAAAGTGTTCACTACCTCATTACCACATTATATGGCTCATTTTTCCATTTTCCTACCATTTTTCCCTTAAAATCCCAAAAAATCCCATTTAAAAGCCTCCAAAAGGCCACAAAACCACCAAAATAGCCTAAAAAAGGCTAAAAAACCCCCTTTTCCTCCAAAAATAGCAAAAATCCCCTAAAAAGGGAATAAAAATATAAAATAATGAGGAAAAGGAGGAAAAAACCCTATACAGCTGCCTAAAACCATGTGTCTCCTAAAACCATGGGTCAGCACTCCACCACCAAAAAACTATAAATAGGTGATGGAGATCCCTTATTCCATATCCACAATCACAAGCACCCTTACTCTGTCAAAATCTCTCTCGAAACCCTAGTTCACCCTTTGAACTATTTTCACCTTGAGAGCCACCTTTGGCCCATTCCCAACATTGGAGAAGGAGAAGGAGCATATTGAAGCTTGGAGCATCCTCTTGGACACTGCAAAGGGCTTCATTAAACCTTTACATTGAAGGTAACATCAATACAAAAAGTCATTCTTTAAATTTGGTGTTTATGTTTCATGCTTGTTTTAGAAGTAATTTAATTTCTGTTTTAGCTTAATTAGTTTAATATACTGAACTGCTACTAAGGAGTCCTTTCTCCTTAGTAGGTGCTCATTTGCACAAGCTAGGGGTAAAACCCTAGCTACAGTTTTGGCGACTCCCCTAGTTTTCGAATTTCTGGTTTCCGTTTTTAATTTTTTCTTTTTGGTTGTCCCTTTCGGCCGCCGCATACCGCGTCTTTTCCCTCTGCAGTCGCGTCCCGACCGCGCCTTTCAGGCCTTTACCTGCGATCCGACCGCGGCTCTCAGACTGCTTCCGACGCCCTGCCGGCGGATTCAAGTCTGTTACCTGCGATCCGACCGTGGCTAATCAGCCTGTTTGCCGCGATCTGACTGCGCCTGTCGGCCATTTTCCCGCGTCCCGACTGCGGCTTTCTGCCTCTTTCGTGCGTCCCGACTGCGCCTGTTAGCCTTTTTGCTGCGACTCGACTGTGTCTTTTTCCCTGTTTCCTGCGTCCCGACTGCCTCTGTTGGCCCGATAGCCGCGACCTGACCACCGCTGTTTCCCTTAAACCCGCGGTCGGCCTGTTCCAATTCGCCACAGACCCGCGGTCTGATTTCTGCTCTTTTCCTGTCTTGAGCCCAGCCCCTTTTGCTGCAATATTTTCTGCATCTGAACAGCCTTCTGTCCCACCTGCAGCCTCACTACCTTACAGCCTTTCTGCAACATAATTTATGTTCCCTTCACAGAATCTTTTTAAAATTTCAGTATTTTTAATTCAGAAAATTTTGCAAGTTAAAAAGTTTCAATTTCAGCATTATTGATAGTTGGAAGCTGCCTCCCTTGTGGCACTTCTATTTTTGGGTTCATCACCTCACGAGCACACACTCTGTCACATAAATCAAGTGAGCCTTAAAAAGTACCTAACTAAACCAACATTCTAACCCCACTTGGGGAACATAAAAGAATCATTGTAGTTAGGTAGGATCAGGGGGATAGGCTTCCAATAACACCCCTTGGTTATTTCACTTGAGACATAGTTGTTGTCCAAATAGGGAACCAAAATCCCCTAGTACTTTTTGGCACGGTCACGACCAGTTTATCAGAGGGCCTCTCCCTTAGGAGGGTTGAAGTCGGGAGACTGGTTCCGGAGGCCTGAGTGGAATACCGCACTCCATTCAGTAACCGAAGGGCTACCTTTCGCGGTTCGCGGGATATCCCTGTATAGGGGTATTGCTGTCAACGAACTAAACGGCAGATTCACCTTTCTGGACGTGTCATGAACGGGGTATCTTAGTTTCCATTCTTCTAGGATTGACTACCCAGTGTCCCTCCCGGTAGGGGGATATCATAGCCACTTGGCTTTCCTACTCATATTGTCTGACTTGGATTTCATCACCTTGCAGAGGATATGTTTAGTTGAGTCAGAATACTTTTAGCTAGGTGTTTGCATGCTCCTTTACCTCCCTTTGGTCTAGTGAGTCCACCATTTTTTCTTTTTAGGAAACCTGCTGCTTGTTGGTATTTTGACCATCTTTGTTGATTACTCCACCTATTGTAGCACAGCTGCTGCAGTGGGTGTTTTGAGTTGGTTGTTGGCCTGAGTGCCTTGCTTTTTAGCTCTCCTTCTGCACACTCGGTTGCATTAGGATTTTTGAGCTGTTTTTATACTCACCTCAACCCACAGAGATTTGACACCACCAGTCACCATTGAGTCCTCGAGACATTCTCGGCGCCTCAGGGGCGAGCCCCCACAGCACGGTTCTCTTGACACCACACGTCATAGATTCCGATCATTATCCGTTGATACCACTCATCACAGATCTAGAGCCCTGTCACTTGACTCCACTCGTCAGCGACGTAGGACTCCGTCACCAGATAGTGACGCCCCTTACTTTACCTCTGATTCTGACGAAGAGTCTGAGAACCCTATTTACATTGCCCCTACTAGCCCCATGGCTGGCACGACTTCCACTCCGTTTGTCATAGGGACTATTGGTGGCACATCCACCACTACACCAGTTACTACACCTGTTTTGGGTATGCCCTCCATGGGGCACCCATCTACCGTTCCCCTCACGGTACCTATTCCCGCAGCGGGAATACCTATCCCCACTACATCGGTGGCTCACACTACCCATGGTGGTGCTGGACCATCCTCCACTACCTCAGTTCCCCCACTTGGGGGCACCACCCTAAATCTTGTCCCTCCACTTGGGGGCACTGGCCCCAACTTGGTCCAAAGCACTACTGTGTCGCAGCCTTCTTCCAGTTTGCCATTCATGGCTAGCCTCAACCTACCTGACCTGGCCAGATTGACCAATGATCCTATTCGACACGACCCTACGTGGCCTCATATGCCTACCAAATTACCCTCTGACATCCCTAAGTTCGAGGGCAAGGCTGGTGAGGACCCACAAAACCATATCATGTCTTTCCACCTATGGTGTTCCTCTAACTCCATAGTGGATGACTCTGTTCACCTCCGTCTCTTACAGCGCACCTTTACTGGCTCTGCAGCCAAATGGTATATCGATCAACCTCATGGGACCCATGCCACCTTTGCTTCCCTTGCCTCGACATTCTTGCAGTTCTTCCAGTTGCCTGTCCGCTATGACACGGGCGTTGAAATCCTTCTATCTTGTAGACAAAACAAGGCTACCCATATCACGGACCACATCCATGAGTGGCGTCGACGCCGTAGCTTATGCAAGATCAAACTTGACGACCGTATCTTCCTAAATTGGTTCCTCAAATCCCTTCTCCCTGTTATCGCTAAGGATGTAGCTTCAGAAAGACCCCAGTCTGAAGAAGAGGCCATCCTTAAGGCACAACAGTTCGACCTCATTTACGCCGAGTCGGGTTACCTTTATACCATTATACCTGACGCCCCTCGTGGCGAGTCCTCCCAGCATGATGCGCCGGGGGCATCCCACGCTGCAGATGGTATCATTGGCCGTGTTTCTTCGCATCCCCAACCATTTTCTATATCACGTCCTACCCCTGGCCCCGACCTGTCGCGGGCTACTTCACAGTCTGTAGCAACCAACTCGTATGCTCCCATGACACATCACCATTCCCATGGACCCTCATGTCCACCTCAGTGCTTCGGGTATGCGACTCCTGCTTATACTCCTCCAGTCGCCCCTCAGCCTTACTACCATCAGCAGGCTGCCTCAGCTCCTGCGCCTTCACAAGCCCCACCAGCTTATTATCCGCCACAGGCAGCCCCTGCGGCACATCCACAACTTGCTCCGCAGTCCTATCAGCAACCCCCTCAAGTTACTGCACCTGCTCAGCCTCAACCTGCATATCATCCTCCGCAGCCTGCTCCAGCACCTGCGCAACCTCAAAATCCACCTGCTTCCCAAGGGCAAGTTTACGCCCAACAGAACCCGCAGCAAAACCAGAATAACCAACGAAACCAGGGCCAACAGAACCGCGGCAAGGGCCGTAATCGGGGGAACAACCAACCTGCAGACCAAGCTGGTCAACCGGCTAATCCCCCCGACAACAACAATGCAGCCCCCGCTAACCAGAACCCTAATCGCCCGCCCAAGCAGGCTAAAAACCCCAATTTGCGAACGAACCACCCTTGTTCTATTTGCGGGGTCTATGGACATTACACACACGCTTGCCCACACTTGGAGCGAGCTCGGCAACTATGGGTTGATGAGGCCCATCGCCAAGGGCATGCGGCTCCCCAAGCACCACCCAACCCTCCCCAACCTCAACAACCCCCTTTGGTGTTGCAAAACCCCTTACCGACCCAAGGCGTAGTGAACACTCAGCCGTTGGCTCCCCATCAAGCCAATGCGGCCCAACAACAACAGATCACTTACGCTGCTCCTGATCAACCCATGTTTGACTCAGGTACCCACCACTTACTGATGATGTCATCTACCGACGTCAACCTCCAGACCCGTCGGAACCAATATGGCTCCACCTCTGAAGCCCCTCCCATGGATAAACCTACTAACGCTCATCCCACCGATCAGGCGTTACGTATACCTCCGCCGCCCATAGACGGCGCTGCGAAAGCACCTCGTTTCCCACTTCACCGAATCAACAATAACCCTAACGCGCGCGCTGCGTCAAACTACAACATCGTAGACGACCTAGCCCAATCTCCCGCAGCCATGTCTGCGTTAGAAGTCTTGAAGAACTGCCCTTCCCAGCGCAAGACTTTACTCTCCGCCATTGGGGGGATTGACCCAACTGATTCGCATTTGATGGCATTTGATTTAGACCAGTCTGAACCACGCCTACCTTCCAGCTTAGCCTTCCAAGTTACTGTCTCCGTTAGGAATCTTATCATCCATCGGTGCATCATCGATGAGGGTGCCTCCACATGCGTCATGTCTACATTTGTCTGGCAGAAGCTAGGATCCCCTCCTCTCCAGTAGTCCACAACTGCATTACGCGCCTACGACGGTCGTTCGGCTCAGCCCCAAGGCCTCCTAGCCAATGTCCCCGTCCAGTTAGGTGGCAAAACTGTACTCATTGACATTGAGGTAATCAATGCCCAATTGGATTACAACCTTCTACTTGGCCGCAGCTACATGTATGCCATGCGGGCGGTTGCCTCTTCTGTCTTTCGCACCATGATGTTCCCCCATGAGGGACGCGTGGTTAAGATCGACCAGCTCACCTACTATGATCCCAGTGCTCCCGCGGCACCAGAAAATGTTCTCCCCATGGTTGAACAACCTGTTTCTCCTGCCACTACCTCGTTTGTTTCCTCTTCGGGGCCTGGAGTCTACTCAGACGCGCCAATGACTTCCACCTTTCAATCCATTCCTCCGCCGTCATCTACGCCCGAAATGTCTGACTTATGTACCTTGTCCCACGACAACCTTCCATCTAACAATCAACCACCCTTGTTGCCTAAACCTCCATTGGTACCTAGCCACATTGGTGTTACACCTATCCATACGATCCCCTTCCTAGTCCCTCCATTAGAAGTAGTAAGCGCCCCGATCATGGCTACCCTTAGCCTCCCTGGGTTAACCTTGGGATTACCTGTATGGTATCTCTTGCCTCCCGTTCGCCCGCCGACACCAGATGTCGTCCTCCAACCGGTGCAACCCATGGCTACTACCACTCAGCCACCTCCCGGTGTCTCTACCCCTTCGTCCTCCACGACACCTCCTCCTACTCCCAAACCCACTGGGGGCAGAGGTCCACAACCTTACACTGCTGTCCCACCTCCCAAGACAGTAAAAAACCCTCCAGTATTTCGTGCTCCTCCCAAATGCTCGCTGTGCGACGAATTGGGCCATGCGACCCACCAATGCCCACAGTTACCAGCATTGCAGAAGCACATGCAAATGCTCGACGATGACCCCAACATCCCAACTGTCGAACTAAACCCCACTCCCAAGACTAAAGATAAGTCCCTACGTACCAACCACTCCTGCGCCATATGCGGTATTTACGGGCATTATTCACATCATTGTCCTGATCTCCCGGATTACAGAGCAGCTCTCTATGACATGAACAACCTGGATCTTGAGACGGCACCACCTACCATTGAGGAGATCTACCCCCCAGACTCTTCACCTTCCGGAGAGGTTAATACCATCTATATGATCTCTTCAACCACTTCCCCCTCGTCAACCGATTTGACGACGCAAAATTTCCGTACCGATGAGGAGATTCTTGAGGCCCTTACTGCCCCGGATTATCCCTGGGATGATATGCATCATCGTTCCTACTTCCTCCCAGAAGCGTCTTCCTCTAGCACCGCTACCCAATACGCGATCGAATCCAAAGACTTCCTCCCCACCAAGGTTGACTGGTTCAAGGACCCTATTCCTGCTCCTGACGCCTTCGAGGAAGGTAACATGGCCAACATCTCACCTGTCATCCAAGTTGATATCGCTGCCCCAGGACGTGCCCCTGAACTCATTACTTTAGGAGCATTCTGCAGTAAACAAGAGATTGAGGCCTACACAAACCTTTTCAAAGAATTCCGTGATGTCTTTGCCTGGTCCTATACTGAAATGCCCGCTCTTGACCCCGCCATCATAGAGCTCCACCTTGACACCTCTGAGTCAAGGGGCATAATAGATTCCCTCGACCCTGGGATAAGGGGCATGATCAATCATTTTGAACCTTCCCCATCACATCTATCTCAGCACGTCAATGAACCCATTGTTCAAACCCACACATATGTGATCCATAATCACAAACCCCATGCACATAGCATGGGGGCAAGTCATTAATCCTGCTCACTTTTTCACACTTGTGATCTCAACCATTTTTGTGGTCACATATCACGTGTAGATTTGATTTGATGTTATACACCTCGTTATTTCCTTTGACCATTCCGGAGTCCTTATGACCTCCATTTTTTGCACCATTCGCACTGCCGGATTCATATTTCCGCGCTCGTGATGATGCTTGAGATCATTTCTCGCTCTCACTAGGACCAATATCAACATTGTGTCCCGACCCCTAGTTGCCTCGGTTTGCGTGCCACATCGGCCGTTCTCCATTTTTCACATGTTTTATATCATCGGATACATTTTTCTGAGCCGGTGATGATGCTTAAGATCATTTCTCGCTCTCACCCCCCGATCTTTCGGGTATTTTTTCAGACACCTCTAGTCGCCTCGGTTTGTGTGCCACATCGGACGTTCTCCGTTTTTCGAATATTTTATATCATCGGATTCATTTTTCCGAGCTGGTGACGATGCTTGAGATCATTTCTCGCTCTCACCTCCAGATTTTCTGGGCATTTTCCAAAATGCCCCCGTCACCTCGGTTTGCGTGCCACATCGGCCGTTACCCGTTTTTGACATCCTTTATATCGCCGGATTCATTTTTCCGCGCTCGTGATGATGCTTGAGATCATTTCTCGCTCTCACTTGGTACAATTTCAACATTGTGTCCCAACACCTTGCTGCCTCGGTTTGCGCGCCACATCGGCCGCTGTCGGATTGTTCCACATTTTTACATTAGCCATTCACTCCTGTCACATTGCAAATGTCTCGTTATTTTGCCACCATTTCATCTACCCCGCAAGGAGGCCCACCATTGTTCCCCCCTACCCTCATTCTTGATCACCCTTACTGATCCTTGATTGAACACTTCCTCCTTGCCTGGCCATTCCTTTTGTTCGGTATAATTTTATCCCTTTTTCGGGCCGGACAACTCCTTTACGAAAAAGGCACTTAGGGAGTTTCCGTTAAGCTTTTTTCTGACTCCTAAAACAATGAAAAGATCGCCGAGCAATCTTGCTTCCTTTCATGCTCGTTAAAGTACCTGAAAGGGCATCTATCTGGTATAAGTTTAACCCTTTTCCGGACCTGGTAGACTAATTACGAAAAAGGAATACTCTAGTCACACCGGCTAGAAGAGTTCTTCATTGCATCCTTTTATGCTTCTTTGGGCCTTGGAGACTAAATCTACGAAAAAGCAACCCCCTGGAGTCTTCTTACTTGCTTTCAGACTCTCTAAAATTGAAAGCAACCACGAGCATGCACTATCCTGGGCTCAGAAAATCCACACGACAGTACCATTCCATCATTTCAGAGTCTTCTTATCGCTTTCAGACTCCTTAAAATTGAAAGCAACCACGAGCATGAACTGTCCTGGGCTCGTAAAATCCACACGACAGTATCATTTTTTTTCACAAACTTCTTCTAGTCCCTTAACCCATGAAGAAGTACCCTCCTGTGCCTCCTGGCACTATGATCGATCATCTTGGCAGCACCCCCAATCAGGTCACCTTTGTTCAGAGTATTCTGCGGTCTCCTGCCATTTTACCCCAGCTTGAGTCTCCCTCAGCCCAATTATCCTCCCAGATCCATTACAGCTATGATCCCTTTCCCCTCAGTCAGTTTCATATGCTGCCAGATCATTCCCATTATCATACTCTGAACAAAGGAAGTTTGAGTCCACCCACTCTACTTGCCCAGTTGTACCCCCACAGGTTGTCAGTCCTGCCCTCAGTACTATTACATTTCGGTTCTCCACCTCGCGCTCCTGTCAAGGAAACATCATTGCCTTGATAGTTGCAGGTCTCCCTCTGTCGACGACAGCTCCTCTATTCCAGAGGTCCCTACGCCTTGGACTTATCACCATCTGTGGTAAGTTCCTACGGACCATTCTGAGATGAGTCATCATTGCCTCTCCGCGTGGTTGTTCCTCACATGCTCGAATTCAGCACCTTGATCGCATCGTTGAGGATCGCGTAGGATTATATCCCATCAGTTTTTAGTCGAAGACCTCGGATTTCCCCCGACTCTAGCACATTGGTGAGTCACTTCGGAACGTCCAGTTATATGTTCCCGTGGATGTCCGGGCTGCGTTGGCGATTGTATTCGGAAGCCATCCAGATATCTGCTTCCTTGAGTACCCCTTTCAGTTCCAGCTCAGTGTACCATCGAGGTTATTGCTCCCAGTCATTATGGTCTAGCCGCTCATCAGTTCCTCTGGTACCCCAGTTAGCAGCACTGTTGATGTTCCAGTGCACCAGTTCTTCAGTTCAGACATGGTCCGCCCAGCAGTATGTCCCAGATTTTGTGTCCCCCCTGGACTCTTATGATGTACACAGTGGTGATCTATGTATCTTACAGGTCCCCCTTTTCGGGCCTTACAGTTCTGTTTATGTATCTTGATACGAGCATGGGTATGCCCGCCTCGTCCATATATTGAGATTATTCCTCAGTCAGTATTTGAGGCCATGTATATGTCAGGTCCCCATTTTTTGGACCCCATTGTTATTATTCTGTTATATCCTGATACGAGCATGGGAATGCCCGCCTCGTCCATATGATCAGATGATTCCTCATCCATTATTGAGGTTATGTACTTTTAGCTCTTGCAGTTGTTCGGGATCGTTGTTCCAGGCTTCAGTTTGTTTCTTCTCTTCTCTCCACATCCCAGGAAAACCATTCATGACTTATGATGTCCATCGGCCATACGATGAGCTCCTGACCTCGCACATCAGGGGGCAATCTGTTAACACCCAAAAAGTGTTCACTACCTCATTACCACATTATATGGCTCATTTGTCCATTTTCCTACCATTTTTCCCTTAAAATCCCAAAAAAATCCCATTTAAAAGCCTCCAAAAGGCCACAAAACCACCAAAATAGCCTAAAAAAGGCTAAAAAACCCCCTTTTCCTCCAAAAATAGCAAAAATCCCCTAAAAAGGGAATAAAAATATAAAATAATGAGGAAAAGGAGGAAAAAACCCTATACAGCTGCCTAAAACCATGTGTCTCCTAAAACCATGGGTCAGCACTCCACCACCAAAAAACTATAAATAGGTGATGGAGATCCCTTATTCCATATCCACAATCACAAGCACCCTTACTCTGCCAAAATCTCTCTCGAAACCCTAGTTCACCCTTTGAACTATTTTCACCTTGAGAGCCACCTTTGGCCCATTCCCAACATTGGAGAAGGAGAAGGAGCATATTGAAGCTTGGAGCATCCTCTTGGACACTGCAAAGGGCTTCATTAAACCTTTACATTGAAGGTAACATCAATACAAAAAGTCATTCTTTAAATTTGGTGTTTATGTTTCATGCTTGTTTTAGAAGTAATTTAATTTCTGTTTTAGCTTAATTAGTTTAATATACTGAACTGCTACTAAGGAGTCCTTTCTCCTTAGTAGGTGCTCATTTGCACAAGCTAGGGGTAAAACCCTAGCTACAACTGGGACATCGACATCTTCAGTATTGAGTCTTTATCTTCTGTAGCACTTGAACAGCTACAATAATATCATCATCTGGATCCTCACGATTATCGTCATCACACGATCATCAACATCGTCATCTCACGATCATTAGCATCGTCATCACATGATCATCAGCATCGTCATCTCACGATCATCAGCATCGTCATCACACAATCATCAGCATCATCATCACACGATCATCAGCATCGTCATCACACGATCATCAGCATCGTCATCACACGATCATCAGCATCGTCATCAATACAGGTATCCATAACAATACAAGTATCCTCATCATTAGTACAAGTATTCATGCCAATACAAGTATACATATCATCAATACAAGTATCCATACTGATACAAGTAACCATATCATCAATACAAGTATCCATACTGATACAAGTAACCACATCATCAATACAAGTATCCTACCGATACAAGTAACCACATCATCAATAGAAGTATCCTACCGATACAAGTAACCACATCATCAATACAAGTATCCTACCGATACAAGTAACCACATCATCAATACAAGTATCCTACCGATACAAGTAACCACATCATCAATACAAGTATCCTACCGATACAAGTAACCACATCATCATAAAAAAATCACTTTCTCGGAGACCAATCGTCTATGGATCAATTCAGGGACCAAAGTCCGGGGATGATACAATCCCCACTTCTCGGAGACCACATGTCTACGGATCAATTCAGGGACCAAAGTCCGGGGATGATACAATCCCCACTTTTCGGAGACCACACGTCTACGGATCAATTCAGGGACCGAAGTCCGGGGATGATACAATCCCCACTTCTCGGAGACCACATGTCTACGGATCAATTCAGGGACCAAAGTCCGGGGACGATGCAATCCCCTACCTGTTCATTCAGGACTTCATTATCGGAGACCCAGTCTATGGCTCAATTCTGGGACCTCAGTCCGGGGAAGATACAATCCCCTACCTGTTCATTCGGGACTTTATTATCGGAGACATCATGTCTACGGCTCAATTCTGGGACCTCAGTCCGGGGAAGATACAATCCCCTACCTGTTCATTCAGGACTTTATTATCGGAGACCCAGTCTACGACTCAATTCTGGGACCTCAGTCTGGGGAAGATACAATCCCCTACCTGTTCATTCAGGACTTTATTATCGGAGACCCAGTCTACGGCTCAATTCTGGGACCTCAGTCCGGGGAAGATACAATCCCCTACCTGTTCATTCGGGACTTTATTATCGGAGACATCATATCTACGGCTCAATTCTGGGACCTCAGTCCGGGGAAGATACAATCCCCTACCTGTTCATTCAGGACTTTATTATCGGAGACATCATGTCTACGGCTCTCTTTAGGACTGAAAGTCCAGGGATGATCCAATCCCCTCAACTGTCCACTAAGGACTTCATTCTCGGAGACCTCACGTCTACGGCTCTCTTTAGGACTGAAAGTCCAGGGATGATCCAATCCCCTCAACTGTCCACTAAGGACTTCATTCTCGAAGACCTCACATCTACGGCTCTCTTTAGGACTGAAAGTCCAGGGATGATCCAATCCCCTCAACTGTCCACTAAGGACTTCATTCTCGGAGACCTCACGTCTACGGCTCTCTTTAGGACTGAAAGTCCAGGGATGATCCAATCCCCTCAACTATCCACTAAGGACTTCATTCTTGAAGACCTCACGTCTACGGCTCTCTTTAGGACTGAAAGTCCAGGGATGATCCAATCCCCTCAACTGTCCACTAAGGACTTCATTCTCGGAGACCTCACGTCTACGGCTCTCTTTAAGACTGAAAGTCCAGGGATGATCCAATCCCCTCAACTGTCCACTAAGGACTTCATTCTCGAAGACCTCACGTCTACGGCTCTCTTTAGGACTGAAAGTCCAGGGATGATCCAATCCCCTCAACTGTCCACTAAGGACTTCATTCTCGGAGACCTCACGTCTACGGCTCAATTCAGGGACCAAGGTCCAGGGATGATACAATCCCTATCTGTCCACTAAGGACTTCATTTTCGGAGACCATACGTCTACGGATCAATTCAGGAACTGAAGTCCAGGGATGATACAATCCCTCTTCTTTCTCGGAGATACCTGTCTACGGCTCACTTTAGAACAAGTG
Organism: Larix kaempferi; assembly: GCA_027924585.1. Classification (NCBI taxonomy): domain Eukaryota; kingdom Viridiplantae; phylum Streptophyta; class Pinopsida; order Pinales; family Pinaceae; genus Larix; species Larix kaempferi. The sequence goes on from BSBM01000085.1 coordinate 1,711,780, forward strand.
TTCAAGGATGATACAATCCTCACATGTATTCTCATCAATACAAGTACAAGTATCCTCAACCATACAAGTACATTAATCAATACATGTATCATCAAAAGTATGTATTCTTACCAATACATCTTATCATCAAAAGCATGTATTCTCACCAATACATATAACATCAAAAGCATGTATAAGTAAAACTAAGTATTCTAAGTATACGAGTCCTAAATCTAAATATTTCCAAGTATCTAGGTGTAGAGAACAGGTTACCTCATCATCAACCTTGTTGTTCGATGAGACAATCTCATCATCAGTGACTATACTACTCCCCCTTTCGAGGAGGGTTCTTTTGAGCTACACCAAGCTTGTCTCGAAAGTATTCAAATTTCACTCGAGACAGAAGCTTGGTTAGTATGTTGGTAACTTCTTCACTTGAGGTAGAGGTTTGGTTAGTACATCGGTAACCTGTTACAAATTCAAACTTTATAGTTCCTTTCTGTGTCATATCTTGTTAGATCCCTATGATCTTTGACTTATCATGGAACACTGGATTCTATGTCATCTTGATACAACTCTATTTGTCACATAGGATCACAGTTGGTTCTATCTCTAAGTCAAACAATTCTGAAGCCAAACTTCTTCACAACTAGCAGAGCAAACAACCATATATTCTGCTTGTGCTGAGAGCCACACTAGACTGCTTCCAGCTAAACCACGAGATCATGGCTAATCCCAGACAATAACATCCTCTTGATGTGTTCTTCTTGTCTGATACACTTTCTGCCCAATCAGCATCTGAGTAGCCATCTGAAGTCATGATCTCCAAGATAGCACAGATCAAAGTCTATCGTATCATTTAGGTGCCTCATCACATGCTTTGCAACTATCAGGTGAAAATATCCAGTTTCCACTAGATACTGATTCAAGGTATTCACAACAAAGCATATATCTAATCTAGTATATGTTAGATACATCAATGACCCAATAATTTGACTGTACAGAGTTATATCCACTAACTCTGATGAGTTATCCCCTAACAGCTTCAAGTTGGAATCCATAAGAGTGGCCATTCCAACACCTCAAGTCATATTTCTCATCATACTTTCCCTGGTTGAGAAATATTCCTTCTGAGCCTTGCCATACTTCCAGACCTAGGAAGTAAAGCATCAATTTGAGATCTTTCATTTTCATTTCTGAATTGAATGATCTTCTGCATATCTATCTGTGCCATCTCTCGTTAGATGGGTCTACTGATATGAGCCTCAATATCATTCGAACTCTGTGGTGAGTTCCTTCTTGGATCCATGTCATATGTGTATAGAAATCATATTCAACCTTGTAGCAAAGGTTGAGATCCACATCACCCATGGTGATCATTAAGCTTATCAATTTATTATCGATCCTAGGTACCTATACAGAACCTGATTCACACTTCTTCTTTAATTACACCATACTTGGAGCAAACATCTTGTCGTGATTCTCTTCCCCTTTCTAAGAGAATCTTCTAGCCATGAGCCTTCTATATTTTGTTTGATTTGTAAATCTTCTTGTTTGAACATCCACCACTTGTACGGTGTCCATCATTCTTCATGACCTTTCCTACAAATCAAAATTAAGTACATGATTAGTAATACTTCATAATCATCAAATCATATTGACATGATAACCTATTATGCATACAGATATCATTTACATAGTGATGCAACTATTTTGACCAATACTTTGGCACAACACTTTCCCATATCCTGTATGCATACAGTGGCTATCTAGATGCCTTCCATCTCTACTAGAACATACTATCGAGAGTGTGCACAACTCTTAGCATGTCAGCAAAGAGGTTTCATTCTAGACAAGCAACAATGGAATGTTTGTCCAACTTACCAATCATATGCATATTAGTAGTATACTGTTCAATGTTCTATGAATATTTACACTCAGCATGATATATTATAGGAATACAAATATGCATACAACCTATTACAGGCAATATCATTTACTATTTAAAATAACAACTCAAATACTTATCTTTTATGTTTGTGTGGTTGCCTCCCGCTTGATCTTCTGTATGTCTTTTGAACTTCTATTCATTCTGTACCACTGTGCATGTTCAAGTGTCATCCTCATGATCTCATACACAAACATACACCCATTAGTATGTTCTAAATGTTATCAAAACATTATAGTTCTAAATTCTTGAAAAATGTATAGTCATGATTATAGTTAATAAACATTAGTATTCAAGATTTCAGGGAAGTATTCTTTTACTCGTGCATATCATCAATCAAGATAAAAGACATAATATGCAGAATCCCTTGATTACTAACTTTATGAATAAGCATAACCAATCATACCAAGTATACTTATATAAGGGATCCTAACACAAGGTAAGATTCATGGGAAACATACCTGGATTAGTATACCTACTTAGTTATGTACAACATACCTAAACAATCTCTTCAATGATTTAGAGATCCTGAGCTAGAACCTGTATGTCTCATAGGTTAAGCATAATATAACAAAGTCATACATACCTTGTAAGTAGAACAAAGATTATGGATGAGTCTTTGTCTTCATGTTTTCATGGTCATGGAACCTGATTTGTCTTTTGTGATGTACCTGAGCCTCCTTAAGTCATACCTGTCGAGACTTCTTGTAGTCTTCTTATGTAAGGCCTTAGCCTCAACTCCCCCTGAAACTTGATCTGGAGCTTGATTAGGGTTTTTCTAGAGAAACCCTAAAAATTCAATCTTTGACTTTCACACTTCTGAATGAAAGAATATGTCTTGCTGAGCTGATCAAACTAGCATACTTCAATTTTGGAATTTCCAAAATTTGACCCCTCAAAATTGCCTTTGAAACTTCTGGATCTTCTGGACAGGGTCCCAAACTAGGGTTTGATGAAGCCCACCCTTCTGCCCAAACAAAAGGTTCGATCCAAGGCTCTAAACTCTTATTTTTCTTAGGAGTTTCCAACCGTGGTTACAGACTTAAAAAATTCCAACTTTTGCTGAAGCCCTAATTTTCCATCTTTCCGATCAAAATCCCAAACTGGGGTTTGATCAAGCCCGGTCTTCCACCCAACCAAAAAATTTGATCTTGGTCTCTAAATTTTGATTTTCCTGAGTAGCATTCAGCCGTGGACTCCGATTCCAAAAATTCTAACTTTCTCCGAAACCCTAAATTCCGGAAGCCATGAATAAAGGTGCTCAAAAAATAATTCTGTTTTGACAGAAATATGCACCTGATTGTTTCTGCTATAACTCTGAAATTTTTACTCCACAGGGTCTGAAACCCTTTTTCTGCAGTAGCCTGACCTGTCATCTTTCCATCCTGACAGGTCTGACCTCAATTGGATTTTCTGAGAGAGAGTTATGCCAAGTGTCGCAACGTGACCTGTTTATGGGATAAAACAGTAGAGCGAACTTGTACGGAGTGCCACGTGTCACTGTTTGAACTTCGGCCTCTGAAAACTTTTCCTGAGATAGCTTGCCCTGTTATCTTTCCATCTTGACAGGTCTGACGTCAATTGGACTCTCTGAGAGAGAGTTATGCCAAGTGTCGCAACGTGACCTGTTTATGGGATAAAACAGGAGAGCGAAATTGTACGGTGTGACACGTGTCACTGGTTCACCTTCGGCTTCTGAAAACGTTTCTTGAGATAGTACAGTCTGTGTACTACCTGTCACTTTTTACGAAATTTCATTTGGAGCTTCCTATCCCAAGTTATGACCTTTTTGCTAAGGTTACCTGATTTTGACTGAGATCTGGAAGAGGCAGAAACCCTAACTTGTACTGATCATAACTCATAAAGTACAACGAATCTGAGGGTACCCTTTGGACACAAGGTACCTGGGGATGTTATCTTCGACCTGTAAATTTTTCAGACCCTGAACCTTCGTAGAAATGGATTTATAGCGAAAGTTCCACGAAGACTGGTTTTTGCTATGTAAAACCCTAACCTTCAAATTATCGTAAGTAAAGCAAGTGTCGTAAGTGCCATACCTTGTCTTCCTTCAGGTTAGCTCTGATACCATGTTAAAATTCAATATGCTAATATAGAAAATAGCAGCATTACATTCCATTTCACAACAATAGCATATACAGGATCACTGAAGAAACAACAAGCACAGCATAAACACAAGAGACAGAGATTTATCCTGGGAAACCCTCATGGGGTAGAAAACCCAGCAAAGCTTCCTCAATATAGATGACCAGCAATATACAAAGATGCAAACCAAAGACATGATCTCCTCCTCCACTATAGCAGAACTCTCCTCCACAAGTGCGCCTCTCTCAAGTGTGTAAGTGTGTCAAATGAGGAACACACCTCCTCTATTTATACACTACTCTGATATGTATTTTACACAAGTACATGTAGGCTCGTATTTAACCATTAGGTTAAATACCCCATTATAACTGACTGGGCCGACCCCCACATGGTGGGTCTAATAACCCTAGTTACCACACCGAACTCGGAGGAATAAACATCTCCGGATTTATAGTATAATCACATCGGAGGTATGGAACATCTCCGGAATAAATAATATACAAATATAATATTCTTTGAAGTTACAATATCTCAACATCCCTGTCCATCAGAAACTGTCCAAAACCTAGTCAAACCCCAATTACCCATCCGAGTTTTTCCCAAATCCAAATTTTCCTTTACTAAATAAGATTTTGTTTGTGTTTTTATATCCATCCCCCCCCCCCCCAAAAAAAAAAACTCCCGGTTATGGTTGTGACCCGCACAGGAGCAAAAACCATGGAGGAAGCACTTGCAGCCATCCAAACCAAAATCCAAGATCTGGATGAAAAATTTCTCAGCCTCCATTTTCAGCATTCAGCCATGAACAATAACTGACAGCAAGAATCTTCTGCAGCCAATGGGTTCTCTTCTTCTAGCAATTTCCGTCGTCCGAAGATTGAATTTCCTTGCTTCAATGGTATTGATCCAACTGGATGGATCTATTGTGCAGAACATTATTTCAGTCTGCATAATAATTTTGATGTCCAAAAAGTTCCACTTGCATCCTTTCATTTGGAACAGGAAGCCCTTCAATGGTACCGTTGGTACATCAAGTTTCATGACGAGCCAAAATGGACAGATTTTTGCCAACTCCTTTTGCAACGATTTGGTCCTAGTACTTTTGATGACTTCACTGGAGCACTCACTAAACTTCATGAAAGTGGCACTGTGAGAGAGTATCAGATAGAATTTGAGAAACTAGCCAATCACACAGAAGGATTCTCTGATGAATTCGTAGGAGTTATTTTATCAGTGGTCTTAAGGATGAAATCCATTCAGAGGTTAAAATTTTCTGTCCCAACACAATGATGGAAAACCTAGGGTTGGCTAAGTTGGCAGAAGGCAAGATTGCAGCCCAACATCACTCCAAACCCACTTTTGTTCACTTCTAAAATATGGGTTCTCAACGACCTCCCATCCCGCCAGCTCCTCAACCAACTCCTATCAAGCATTTGTCTGAAACAAAGATGCAGGCACGCAAAGAAAAAGGGATTTGTTATAATTGGGATGAGAAATTCACTCGGGGACATAGATGCGTTCAACAAAATCTCTATCTCTTGGATATGGATTTTCCGCTTGCCTCTAAAATTGGTGAAGAAGCTCCACATACAATGGATGATCAGGTCGACATTCAGGAGCCACCTATTGACCCCCCATCTCAGGATGAACAATTAGAGATATCTCTCCATGTTTTATCTGGCGTCACCACCCCCCCAAACAATGCGAGTCAGGGGTTACTTCAAGAAGTTTCCTCTTACAATACTCATTGATTCTAGTAGCACTCATAACTTCATTGACCCTCGAATCGCCAAACATGCTGATTGTTTTGTCCATCCTCGCTCCAACTTTGAAGTCATGGTTTCCAATGGGGGCACCTTACCTTGCAAGGGGGAGTGTCACAATGTGTGTATCTCTCTAGAATATTATAACCTGTGCTCTAACATGTTTTCCTTGTCCCTAGGAAAATGTGATGTGGTTTTGGGCATTCAATGGTTACGCACACTTGGCCCCATCTTATGGGATTTTGCTGAAATTTGGATTCAGTTTTCAGTCAATGGGAAACAACACAAATTTAAGGGCTTACAACAAGGATCTCTTCGCATCATCAGTTCGCATCTCTTGGAAAGGATCCTTAAGAAGAATTCACATGGTGTCATCGCTCAACTCCATTCCGTTTAGATGCACCCATTAACCGTCTCCCTTACTTCCTTGGATAGATATGCAGGTGTCCTTGTTGAACCAGTGGGATTGTCGCCTTCAAGAGACCTTTCCGGTAAGAATGTAGCCACATCTACATCTCAACAGGAAATGATGGCTATTTTGCATGCAGTACAGAGGTGGCAGCCATACCTATTAGGGAATTATTTCTACATCAAGACTGATCTCTAGAGTCTGGAAAATTTCTTGGAACAATGGGTGTCCTCCCCAGCAAACCTGAAATGGGTTATCCAACTCATGGGTTATGCCTATGCAATCACTTACAAGAAGGGCAAGGACAATATGGTGGCAGATGCTCCTTCTCGCACATTTTATGACCTAGTTTCTCTTACATCTATTTCTCTACTTGCTCCAAATTGGTTGCAATCTATTCAACATGGCTATCTCTTCTATGAACTCCATGCTTCTTCATCAGCAGGGCACTCTGGGTTCCTAAAAATGTATGACCGGGATCAATGTAACTTCTTTTGGCAGGGACTGAACATGACAATTCAACACATGGTGGCTGACTGTGATACTTTTTAGGTCAACAAGGGTGAAACGGCACTCCTTTTGGGACTGCTCGAACCCTTTCCCATCCCTACAGATATTTGGACAACTATTTCTATGGATTTCCTAGAAGCACTCCAGTGGTACAATACCACATCTAAAATAACACCATATGAAGCAATCTATGGACATGCACCGTCAGTTCTTCTTCCATACACCCTCAATAGCTCCCCAATTCAGGCAATTGACTCGGTTCTTCGACACCGATCAGCTTCTTCTCATTCTATAGAACAATCTTCACATGGAAAGAATTCGACTAAAACAACAAGCTGATCAGCACCATTCTGAACGCACTTTTCATGCACCTGATATGGTTCTTCTTCGTCTAAAGCCTTCCAAGCAACCCTCCGTACAACTCAAACGGCGTCAGTGGCCCGGAATGCAACCCGAGGATGCTACAGGGGAACAAGTCCTTCAGATTCTGCATCAATTTCCACATCTGAAGCTTTGAGGACAAATATTTTTCTAAGGGAGAGGGGATGTTAAGAACCCATGTCAACCCTTCTATTTACTTTGTTATTATTGTTGGACGCATATGCTTTGTAAATCGTCCCGTAGTATTTGTTGATCCATAGTTTGTCTTATTCTTGTTGAACGCATATACTTTGTAAGTCATCCCATAGTAATTGTTGATCCATAGTTTGTATTGACACATGGTATTGACCCATGGCATTGGCGCCTAGAGTTAGTATATAAGTTTGTGTTGAGACCAATGAAGGTACCGTGAAGTTATTTCTATTGAGCTTGCTCAAAGGAGGTTGCCCCCTCAAAGTGGCGTGTGATCAATAAAAGTGATTCTGAGTTCTATTATTACTGCTATCTCGAGTATTTTTATTAATTAATTGTTGCAGGTTCTTCGCAAATCACTTGGTTAAATATTTATGTCCATCCATGTGTCTGAGGATGGTATGATTTACTCATGTTTAGACTTGTACCAAACCCCTCAAACAATCCTTTCCAAAAGTTAGAAGTAAATTTAGAATCTCTATCTGATACTATAGCCTTGGGAATACCATTCAATCTGGCGACTTCTCTCATGTAAATATATGCAATGTTAGCTTCTTTATGAGTTGTCTTTACTAGAATGCATGTTAGGATATTCCTATACTCCATCCTATTCCCACCAGTATTTTGATCATTTAAATTTTTAGTCATGCATGCACTTCTAGGGTTTGCATGCATTCTAGGGTTTTCATGCATCCCAGTCATCAGTCCAGCACCTAGCCCTCGGTTAGCCAGCCCCCAAGAGATTCTCACTATTCAGTTTTATCTCTCCAGTTCCTTAATGCGCCCTTCTTCCTTGATTTTAGGGAGCAACTCGCCCTTCTTCACCTACCAGTCCAGTTGTCTTTAGTTTATACTTAGTTACACTCAGTTACACCTACTAGACTCAGTTTGACTGATGGTTGACAGTTACTTGAGCATTGATGACTCCACTGATGATGATGAAGACTTCCAGTTGTGCTCCGATGCTCATGAGGACACCTAGTTGTGCTCCGATGACACTCTATTGATCTTATGATCACTCTGAGAGGCTAATTCGAATTGCCACCATGGGCATTCGAATCCTCTCTACCATTGTACTATTTATTTGTCCATATTGTGATTAATTAATTAGTGTGTGTGAAGTATTATTGCTTCTATCTGAGTTCTACTGTACCATATTATTCTGTTGCTCATTATACTATATTGTTCACTCTTCTTCTATTTTCCTTCTTAATCATAATTACTCTTGTGAGGTATACATCATCTCTTAGATTTTTTTTGAGGATTTTCACATGGTATCAGAGCATGTTGAGAGTATTGTTTATCTCCATTCTTGAGAGTTTTTTGCAGGTTTTTACCAATATTTCAAGTGCAGCAGTTGCAGCAGTTTCTGCATTTTTGCAGTAGTAGCAGTTGTAGTTATTCTATATTGTTTTTGCAGGTCTTCCACAGCTTCAATGAATTCAGAAGAAATCACTCCTCTTTCTCCTTTTTCACCTCTCAGTTGTGATGATTGGAAACCAAAAATGATAGCATACTTGAAGAGCCATGATCTCTTTGACTGTTGTTTTGAAAGAGAGTTTGAATCTTCTGAAGAGAAGATTGATTGGTTAAATAAAGTTGATGAAGCCTTTAGATCAATGTTGGATGTTATGTCTAATTGGATGTTATATGACCTCCCTCATTTTTCATCACCAAAATATATATGGACTCACCTGGATGAAATATTTGGCAGAGAGAATGAAGGACTTGGTCCCAACCCATTCGAAAGCAAACAAAGTGATGCATTCGCTCCTCTTGATGGTCTCTCAAATCATGAACCGGCATCATCTCATATTGAAGTTGTTGACAAAGAACTTGTAGATTCTCCACTCATGCTCAAACTTTCTTCTCTTTTTGTGCCAGATCACACTCTAGACATTGCAGAAGGTCCTAAATCCTCTCTTGCACCAGAGTCTGTTGGTTTGCATCATGATCACATGATTATTTTGGAGGTCAAAACAGTTATTGAAGGTAATGCATTCGCTCCTCTCCAGCTATCTCCTCTTTTATACTACTATATGATCATAAATTCATGCTTTCAGAAGGTTATTGAAGATTATGGCCATTTCCATTCGCTTGGGATAAATTCTCATGCAATTACTGCTTGGGATAATTTCTCATGCATATGATAGTTTTGATCTCACCCCTGCTGGTTCAAAGGAGATCTCAAGAAACTGTTTTTTAAGTCTTAAATCTGATTTTGATTTCAAGCAAACATGTAATAGTTATTTTTGTCATAATCTTACCGATGGTGGTTCGAAGGAGAAGACAAAAGACTATATACACTTTCACAGATTTGATCCTACCTCAGTTGATTCGAATCACAGGTTCAAGGATCATTCTCATACTGTTGGATTTGTTCTCATCACATTCGATCTGAAGAGCAAGTACAAGCACATTCTTTTTGAGCATGATCCACTTCTTCCCAAGAAGAAGATACCTCCATACATATGACCAAGCATCACACATGCTTGAGTTTGGAGCATCTATTTTTGTGTGTGCCTTACAGTCTATTTTTTAGGAGGGGTTATGTTTCCCATAAAATTTTCCCACTTCCTTGGTTTATTGACTGTTATTATTCATTGTATTGGGTGACCTTTGGTCTTAGTTACCAGGGCCTAGGATGGATTAAGGGGGGGTGTTAGGATATTCCTATACTCCATCCTAGTCCCACTAGTATTTTGATCATCTACATTTTCAGTCATGCATGCACTTATAGGGTTTGCATGCATCCCAGTCATCAGTCCAACACCTAGCCCTCAGTTAGCCAACCCCCAGGAGCTTCTCGCTATTCAGTTTTAGCCCTTCAGTTGCTTAATGTTCCCTTATTCCTTGATTTTAGGGAGAAACTTGCCCTTCTTCACCTACCAGTCCAGTTGTCTTCAGTTTATACTCAGTTACACTCAATTACACTTAGTTACACCTACTAGACTCAGTTTGACTGATGGTTGACAATTACTTGAACATTGATGACTCCACTAATGATAATGAAGACTTCCCGTTGTGCTCCAATGATCATGATGACACCTAGTTGTGCTCTGATGACACTCTATTGATCTTATGATCACTCTAAGAGGCTAATTCGAATTTCCACCTTGGGCATTCGAATCCTCTCTACCATTGTAATACTTATTTTTCCATATTATGATTAATTAATTAGTGTGTGTGAAGTATTATTGCTTCTATCTGATTTCTACTGTACCATATTATTATGTTGCTCATTATACTACATTGTTCACTCTTCTTCTATTTCCCTGCTTAATCATAATTACTCTTGTGAGGTATACATCATCTCTTAGATCTGCTGTGAGGATTTTCACAATGCAGTGTGTTTCCTTAGTCAACTTATCTACCACAACCATGATGGAATCATTTTGCAATCTTGTCTTAGGAAACTTGGTGATGAAATCCATCGTCACTACATCCCATTTCCATTATAGTATTGGAAAGGGCTGCAAAACTCTCGTTGGATACTGATGCTCAATTTTATCTTTATGACATTCCATGCACCTAGCTATATATTCTGCAACATCATTCTTCATCCCTGGCCAATAGTATTCTTTCCTTACTATTGTGAATGTTTTCTGATAACCTGAATGTCCGGCATAAGGAACATCATGCATTTCCTTAAGATCCATCTTCCTTAAATCTCTAGCATTGGTAACATAAACTCTATATCTATGCATGAGGATCCCATTTTCTTTCAACTTATACTTATCAAATTTATGTGGAATTTCTATTGTTGCAACCCTTCTTTTACCCGTTAATAAAGTTCATCTATAACACTAGGTTCAATGATCGTATCCTTTAAATCTGATGTACTAGTGTCGATCGTTCCTACATGCATCACATATATCTTCCTAATAAGTGCACCAGATACCTTATTTTCCTTACCTTTGATATGCTTGATTTCAAATTCATATTCACATAATAACACCATCCATATCCTTTATCTTTCATTCATATTAGGCTTCTCAAACAAGTACTTTAACCCATCATGATTAGTTCTTAACTCAAACGTTTTACCCATTAGATAATGTCTCCACATATTCAAAGCATGGATGATATATGAAAGCTCTAAGTCATGCGTGGCAGAGTTTTTCTCAGGTTCCTTTAAATTTCTAGATTTATAATTGATCACATGTTCATCCTACATCAATACTCCATCAATGCCTTGCTTATATGCATCTTTGCACACAAAAATTTTTCCTTCACGATCTACAATCTTTAGAATAGGTGCACTAGTAATTATTTCCCTAAGTATTCGAAAACTATCTTCAAACATAGGATTCCAATCAAACTTCACACCCTTCTTCTATAAATATGTGATAGGATAAGCTAAATTCGAGAATCCTTCGATGAACCTTTGGTAGTACCTAGCTAATCCCATGAAATATCTTACTTCTGATACATTCTTAGGTGTTGGCCATTCCATAATGGCTCTTATCTTTTCAGAATCTAATGAACCACCTTCTTCAGATATGATATGTCCTAAGTAATGAATTCTTCCTTGATAAAAAGAACACTTCCTTAGCTTGGCAAACAACTAATGTTCTCTAAGCACTTGCTTTACTAGTCTTAGATGTTATTCATGCTCTTCTTCTTTGTTGGAATAGATAAGTATGTCATCTAAGAATAAAATCACAAACTGATCTAGGTATTTCTAAAAAACTCATTCATCAAGCTCATGAATACTGCAGGTGCATTTGTTAACCCAAAACGTACCACAGGGAACTCATAATGTCCATACCTTGCTATGAATGTTGTCTTACTGATATCTTCGTCCTTAATCCTAATATGGTGGTATCTCGATCTCAAAACTATCTTCGAAAACACTTTGGCTCCTCTCAATTAATCAAACAAGTCATCAATCCTTCACAAGGGGTACTTGTTTTTAATTCTTGCTTTGTTCAACTGTCTCTATTCTATGCAAAGTCTTACAGTTCCATCCTTCTTCTTCACAAATAACACAGGAGCACCCCAAGGTGAAACACTGGGTCTTATGTAACCTTTCTTTAGTATATTCTCTAGATGCATCTGTAATTCCGTTAACTCTAGAGTAATCATTCTATAAGATTCTTTAGATGAAGGTACTTTCCCTTGCACCAAGTCGATCGAAAAATCAATGTCCCTCTTAGGATCCATTCTTGTCGACTCTTGAAATATATATGCAAATCCTTGTAGTATTGAATAATCCTGTAGTTCTGTATCTTTTCATTCTTTTGACTCTTCCATCTGAATGGCATATAACCAACATCCCTTTCTGAGACATTTATTCAATTATAGATTTGTGACTTGCCTCAAAGATATGGGTCAAGGTAAACCTTTGACTGTCACTTAGTTTCCTTCTTCATCCAAACAAGTATAAGTTTTATTATGACAGTACAATATGGCATGGTGTGGATCCAACCAATCCATGCCAATCAATGCAACATATTACCCTAAGGGTATGATGTTTAAGTCTGCAAAGGTTTTTAATCCATTCATTTCTAAGCTACACACTTTCACAAATTCTATGATTTTCCTCTTGGATCCTGTAGCTAACTGTACTAGACTTGCTATTTGAAGTTTACTTTTCTTCAAATGGAATTTCTCAACTAGATTAGGTGCAATGTAACTATTGATAGCTCAAGAATCAATCTAAATAGCTATGGTTTTATTAGCAATATTACCTTCTACTTCAATCATTGGGGATTGGTGGTCATCTTGCCTCCCATCCAAGGCTGCATAGATCCTCTGCACACTTCCACCTACATGTCCAACAATTGAAGCCTCTTGAATGTTTTGAAGGTTATTTTTCTTATGTGGGCACTAATTGGAAAAGTGATTTTCCTTGCATATCCAACATAAAACAGGTGGTATTTTCCCTAAAGTCTCTTCCCTTGGATTTTTTTGTTGACAAGAATTACCGTTTTTGAATTTTGAAGGATGGAAACCTTTCTTTTTATGCTCATGTTTGTTCTTCATATCCTTCCAATTCTTTTGATATGGGGACTTTTTCTTATTCTTTTCATGTAAGTGTTTTTCCTTCCATATGGAATCCTTAAGGTTCTTTGGTCTATCATATTGGATTTTGTCTCTATAAGATTTAGAAACACCACTTAGAAACCTTTGAATCTTTACCTTCTCATCTTTGATGAAGTCCGCATACTTCAAAATTTCCAAAAACTTCTTATCATAGGCATCCATACTCATGCTCCCCAATTTGATCTCAAAGAACTCTTCCATCTTTATGTCATAGTAATGCTAGGAGAGGTATTCCTTTTGGAAGTACTTTTTAAATTTATTCCAAGAGATTCTGTCTTCCTCGATGTCTTTTAAATTAACTAGATGATCCCACTAGATAGATGCCTTACCTTGCAGATGATATATGGCTACTCTTTCTTCCATATTAGGTGTATACTGATGCAACTGGAATAACTTTCCTATTCCTAACAACCATGCTTCAACATCTTCTCCATGCTTTACTTCTCCATCAAAATTTGGGGGCTTGATTCTTCTCATCTCTCCTACTAGTTCATCCCGGGTAGACCTCATCTTCTTGTATCTCACCGGAGATATTTAAGGACTACTCTCTATATTGCTTGATGCATATACCTTCCTCCTCTCTGAGTGATTAGGTCTCCTTGGAGATGATCTAGATCTCACATACCCTCTTCTATGCCTCTTTTCAGAAGATCTTTGGATTGTCTTCAATGATTTTAGATCATTCATAATCTGTTCATGGATATGAATTATCCTTTCGTTATCCTCCCTACATTTCCTCATTGAATCCTCCAATATTAATGTTTCACTACTACTCTTATACCTATTTGACCTTATTCCCTCAACAAACTCTTATCCATGACTGTATGGTCTCTGTCCTTCCTCAAAATCCATCTCCAATCCCTAACTTCCTACAACTGAACTTGTACTTGTTGAATCTCTAGTCTTCACAAATTTGAGTAAGATATTATTTTAGTGGCCACCCTGCATGCTTGATCATTTACTTGGAACTGGAATGTGCTCATTATCAACCATTTGTTAGAAAAATACATATTGGCATAAGTTCATTATTATTCAAGCCACTTATTCTTCTTAATTATATAGTGACAGCTAAATTTTCTATGTTACAATCTACCTAGCTGGACAAGGGGAGTTAGAAATCCTTGAAGGATTTCTTCTTACCAATTGGACATCAAGTCCATAGATGTCCCAAGATAACAATTTAATTAACTAACTCACATGTGAAACTATATTAAGGTGCATGCATCCAAGTTATCTAATGCAAATGCAGGTTTACAAAGTAACTTGGAATTTTTCAAAAGGCCAACAACCGCAGTGATGGAACCTTCAGCTCTTATACCACTTTGTAGTGTCCCTAACCCTTAAGTAAAGTTAAGGGTGCTAATAATGCGCCTAAGTTTAATCACAGTGGATATAGATGAATTATGGTTAGGATAACTAACCATTCACTTAATAATTAAAACTTTTATCTCTAGAAATTGTTTTATAACTAAATTTGCGACACTTAATTAATAATTTCCAATGTGCGATCTAAGGAGAAATATCGCAACAATCACATGATTATGACATGATAAACATAATATTCCGTGTGAATAATTACTTCATGCATTTTTGAATGTTTGATAACATAGTTAATAAATAATCCAAGTATTGTTGTCATCCATTATTTGCAAAGTAATCTATTTTCCATTGTTTTCATGTGTGTGTTGTTAGTGAGGCTATAAAGTAAGGAAAACCACATATCATGTAACATATGTAAGCTTCAATCTACAGCCACACCGAAACCATAGAAAACAAAGAACACTGGCTGCAACTACAACCCTCAAAATCTGCAGCCAATGATTGTCCCCTACAGTCATCTCTTACTAATAAAATTAAGATCGTGTGGCTGCCACCCTACAACCATCGATCACTTTTACATCTAGAATACATCAGTCAAACATGGATTTACAACAAAGAGAATATTTGTAAACAAAACTTGTACAATCTAATGACAGGTGCGCGCGTATTGGCACCGAAAAACCGTCGGACAAAAACATGCATATCTTGGTCATCCGAAAAGATTTTTCGATGAAACAAAAGCCGATCCTTAATGGAAATGCTGATCCAAGAAACAATGGAATGGTTCTTATGATTGAGAAACTAACATAAATTGGAGAAACAAAACCTATGTTTATGCCCCTCTCAATACCATCGATCAAAAATTACAATTTCTGATTAAGAGAAAGAAGAATAGAAAGAAGGTATGGAGAGTAGCAACATATTATATGAAATTCATCCTTCTTGCATATATATTTTGACATACAATACATGGACATGGAGAAAACCATTTTATCCACCTTTGCACCGATACCAAATAAAATGATGTAATAAAAATGAAACATAAGAGATATACTTATCTCAAAATAAGGGAAACTGGATGAAATAGGACAACTTCCCTCCTAGCCGTAGACACAGTCAAGCCTTCCTTTCTTGAACAAGTCACCCCCAAGATGAGAACATGGATCCATATGTAGAGGCATATTTAGTAAAGAAACTCTCGAAACTACCTCTTCCGAGAATCACAATGCTTCCCACTACTACTTGCATGTCTGTCTCCACTGCCTATGGGATGTGACTCCTCTCACCAATCCATTTCTTGGCTTCCTGTGCGATAAATTGGACTAGTAGAGTGATATAATTGAAGCAAAGAGAACAACTAGACTAGATCTAATTCTCAACACTAACAACATTCCCACCATGGTGAGATAACACAATACAAGTGATCCAAAGCTCAAGATTAGCTTCAACATGGAGAGAGTACATGTAAAAATAGCTTAAGGAGGGAAATTCCAACCCAAGGTGGAAAACTAGAATTGGTTTTGCATGTGGTTGGGATTCATCATGGAGACTTAACTCAAATTAGTGGATTGGTGTCCTAGTTAGGATATTCCCTTTCCCATATAAGCACCATGAGGAGGAGTTACCAAAAACCAAGGAGTGGAGGCATGAAAAGAAAAAGGAGGCATACTAATGCATAAGGGGGGTTACAAAAAATGAAGTAGGGAAAATTAGGTGAGAGAGGGGATCCAATAGGGTCATAAAAATCATGGAAGCACAAAAATAGGGATAAATGGAGGGTTGGGGCGCACTTATGGAGGTGGAGGCACAAATTAAGGAGGTGGAAGATAAATTCTCACTTACAGCTCCTAGAATCTAGGGAGAGGGTTCATAAGTGAAAAAAACACATAAATAGGAGGGAATTTCTTCCAAGGAGGAAACTCTATGAAAGAGGGGCCCACTAAAGTATGTATATGGTTCAATAATAACTCTTTAGTTCATAAAAATTGAAAATGGGTTATGTTGTACAATGTTTGGGTGACCAACAGTATTAAAGTCACCAAGGCAAAAAATGAACTATGATGGATAACTACCATCCAACAAAAAGCTATAAGATTCTAGGGATGTCCCCCATTCCCCCTCACTCGGTGATATCCATGGTCTCCCATACTCTTTTAGTTTCGTTTGCTTAGCTAGTTATTTATTTAATTAATAGCAACAATCATTCAAAGATACGAATAATGACAATAAAAATAACAACAACAATATTAACAATAATAATAATTCCAAAGTCCATAATCGCATCATCAAACAAATGAGCATAAGTCCATAGTCGCATTAACAAATAGAACATAATTCCAGGGCTTAACAACCAGGGTATTACATCCCCCTCCCCCTTAAACAATGCATCGTCCTCGATGCATATTTATTACATACATGTTGTAAACACCAAAGTTACATTCAAAATAGATGAGGTTATGCTTCCCTCATATCATCTTCCAACTCCCAAGTCACATCCTCAGGGCTTTAATGGGTCCATTGGACATTTACCTGCCTCATCTCTCGATTCCAAAGCAGCTTGACCTTGCTTCCTAAAATGGCAACGGGTTGTATTGGAAAATCCCCTTCTGATTACACCGAGATCATAATTCCATTCAATCACACGATTAGTACCATGTATATATATATATATATATATGAATAAAGAAAATAAAAGGACTCTAATCACCTGGATCACATTGCAATCAATTACATGGTTAGCATCAGGTATATACCTTTTCAATAAAGAGACATGAAATACATTGTGTACTCTAATGCAAGTAGATAGATCCAACTCATAAGCAACAGGTCCTATTTTAGATAAGACCTCAAAAGGTACACAATATCTAGAAGCTAGCTCGAAGTAATTTCCCAAGTTTAAGGAACTCGTCTTGATTCTAACTTTCAAGAACACATGATCTCCAACTTGAAACTGCCCGACAGTCCTATTTTGATTTGCATAGATTTTCTTCCTATCTTGAGATGCCTTTAGATTTTGAGTTATATTAAAAATTTGATTATTGTTATTAGTCAATCCACTCGAGCGGACGCGAGCCAGATCTCCCTAGTTCAAGTGAATCTCGAACAAATAGGACAGAATACAAGACTCATTTCCTAGATCTAGTTATAGATCAAGTACTTAGATATCATACCTTTTATATTGTGGATCCCTCTCCATGTTGTTTCTCCAAGTCCCGCGGTCGTCAGATCTCCAGCTGCAAGACCTGTCAAGACAATATGGAAAGAATACAAGCAGTACAATATATCTCAACAATAACTAATCTAAGTAAACAATTAAGGAAGTAAACTACAAATAATAATCAACATGATAACATGTGTGGAAAGAATTTGTATTACTATATTAAAAGTGGGAATACATAGAAAGGAGAAGAACACAACCAAAGCCTTAACGTCGCATCCTCCATCCAACATTTCCAAGACAAAGCTCCAATATGGTACAAGCTTCCCAAGATGATAAGGGATCACCAATGTGGATTCTACCAGCATAAGGATACTATAGACCTTCCCCCTTTGGAGTGGAGAGGAGCTTCACTTATATAGGGCTAAAGAGATAGGGTAGGTTGAGGATTAGGGGGAGATGGTTAAGGGATCCTCCCATTAGGTTAGGAACCGAAATGCCACCTCACCTAGAGTCTAGGGATAGGTCTCCACCTCAACAAACTTCTAGAAAGACCTCGAGACTCCCTAAAATAACGTTTAACCAACCTCGTCACACCCTGGTAGAGGACAACGAGCAACAAAGGGGGTCTATCGCACTTTTCCTGAGGACAAACTGCGACAGTGTCTCACCCTAGCTAACCAAGAACTGCGACAAAGGGGGTCTATCTCACCCTGTAGGAAGACAAAGTGAGACAGCCTACTCGAAGAGGTCAACTAGGCAGGGAAATATCTCAGTCGGATGTGTTTTAGCCCATAATGAGTTTAGGGGTCAAAGAAAAGAGTTTACGCAATGGTCAAGATGACGACATTATCACAAAGATCATGATGACGACACTTGGTCATAATGACGACACTTGCAACGGTCATGGTGACGACACTAGATCATGATGACGACACTTGCACAAGGGTGACGACATTTTGGTGTAACAGAATGCCCCCCAAAGCATGAAGTTGACGTAATGAGACAAGTGAAATGATTTGTAGTAATAAAAATGGCAAGGACTTGTTGGTTGGAAGGAGCTGCTGCAGAAATGACCTAAGATCCACAAGTGTCACAAAAAATGGTTGCCGACCAATGCACTACAGATCCATGATAGTAAAGACCGACCAAACAAAATCATGGATACTAGACACAATCATAGATCCATGATGAGATGATAACACAGCCACAACCAATACAAAGTGGATCCGTGTAATATAACTCAAACAATCTCTATCACAACCTGGGTACAATATGACTTCCCTAGGGTCTTCAAGTTGAACCCACAATGATATGAATCTATCCATGTGATTACAATGTTTTGGAGTCGGACATGGTATAAACCACTTGATTACTGGTCATTAATGTATACCGTTAACAAGCGCGAGGGAAATCACCATTGATGTCAATGATTCCCAAGGTATCATAGTACATATCACTAAGCGTGAATAAATGAGTTGAGGTCGAATGCTTGATGAAATCTTTCAATCAGAATCCAATGACGTAAACTCATGTTGAAAGTGAGGTAACCTGCCATTGAGGCATGCAGGCCCAAGGTACTTGACTGGTTTCTAGATTCAAACCTCGGATGATGAGTTGAAGTTGACAAGGATGAATCCGTCGATGGAGGGCCATGATAATTCCCCTATCAATGACACGAAACTCGATGACGATATTTGGAGTAGATTGGATGGTACAGTAATGTGCAAGACTAACTCAAGGTAGAATGACATGATCGAATGTGTATTGACTGTAGATGATGAGTGACAAATGTCTCTTGAACATGGGCATGGCATGACTTGGCAGTATTGACATGATGAGAACGACACCAACCCCCAATGCAACTTGATGATGGAAGCATTCTTTGGGAGACCCAAAGGAGTGACAAGACTCACAGAATTAATAGGAATCAGAGACAAATAGATTACCCAAGTACTGAATGCAAATGCAAACTAGTGCCATGTTCAAGAGTGACTATGTACTGTCGTAATTAAGATGTAACACAAAATATTTTATTTTTCCCCATCATGATTGATGAGTACCTCATGTGTTTTTTATGAGCTTGATGAGGGTAACCAGATGTTTGGTATAGCTCATATCATATATGAGTACAATTCCACATGTTTTACGAACCTGGAAAAGGAGGGGTTCGTCCCATAACAGGCCCTTCAGTGTTGAGTTTTAATGAGTCGAGAGAAGGAAAACTCAGTCATCATTTCATGTTTAGAGAGTATGAAAAGAGATAAAGAAGACTCCAAGAGGTTCTTTTTCGTAAAGTTAGTCCCTCTGCTCGAAAAAGGATAAAACAATGCAAGAGAGAACTCTTCCAATCATGATTGATTGAAGTGCTCCTTTTCCGTAAAAAGTGCCCCGTGGTCTGAAAAAGGAATAAACTACCACCAGAGAGACAATCATTCAAATACTTTTACAAGTGTGGACACATCAAGTTCGCTTGGAAATATTTTCCTATTTAGGGAGTCTGAAAAGAGCTTAAAGAGGACTCCATGGACAACTTTGTCATGGTTGATGACCGAGTATGACAAAGGAAAAGGTAAACTCGGCACAGTTCCTTTTCCGTAAATAGTCTAGCGAGGCCGGATAAAGTGATAAACCTATACTCAGTAGACACACCTTTTTACTCAAATTTTAACAAGCACGACAATGGTATCAAAAGCAATCGGAATATTTTTCATGTTTGAACCATAGCACGAAAAAGTAAAAACTAAGCTCAAACCACTTTTCATGTTTCAACCAGAGCACGAAAAACGTGAAAAGTAAGCTCAACACCATCTTACTGTTTTTAATGATCTCAAAGATAGGTTGGAAGAATGCTCATGGTGTCTGCTTTAATTTTTAACAAGCTTGTGATAGAAAATGAACTATGCTCAGGATTATTTTCATGGTTTAGCGAGCTCGAAACTCAAAAGAAAGTATGCTAAGAAATATTCCAATTGGTCGAAGTTTTTCCATCATGATATCCAGAGGTTGGTATATGCCCCCAGCATGATTGCTAGAAGTAAGTGACTTAACTCCATAGAAAGGGAACTAGGCCCCCAGCATGATTGCTAGAAGTAAGTGACTTCAACATAACGTACCGATGTTGAAGAGATGCCCCCAAGCTTCATTTCATTCGCCTAAGCTACCCCTAGGCAGATGAAAAGAAGGTTCAGGTACTAAGTCAATGGAAAGACTCAACTCAATGGAAAATGATCTGTTTCATTTTTTAATGAGCTTGACACAGGAATAGAACTCTGCTCGTATGACCTATTTCTTTTTTTAGCGAGCTTGACACAGAAAGGGAACCATGCTCATTCGGTATTGTTTCATTTTTTAATGAGCTTGACACAAAAAAAGATTTATGCTCATGAATGGTTTCATTTTTACACAAGCTCGAAACCAAAGGGAAACTATGCTTGGAGGGACCTGTTTCATTTTTTAACAAGCTTAAACCAGAAAGAAAACTATGCTCAGAAATGGTTTCATTTTTACACAAGATTGAAACCAAAGGTAAATTGTGCTTGGGAATGGTTTCATTTTTACACAAGCTTGAAACCAAAGGTAAACCATGCTTGGGACTGGTTTCATTTTTACACAAGCTTGAAACCAGAAGGGAAAATTTTCTTGGGATTGGTTTCATTTTTACACAAGCTCGAAACCGAAGGTAAACTATGGTTGGGAATGGTTTCATTTTTTCACAAGCTTGAAACCAAAAAGGAAACTTTGCTTGGAAATAGTTTCATTTTTTCACAAGATTGAAACCAAAAAGGAAAATTTGATTGGAAATTACCCAACATGATAACGAGAGGTTGGTAGAGTGCCCCCTAGCATAATAAGCTAGGGGAACTACTCCAACATGATGCCTAGAGGATGGAGACCTGCCCCCCATCACGAGGGGGAAGAAACCACTAAAACATGTGGAACATTTAGGGAATTTTGATGACTAGGAGTCATGTGATGAGTGGGTGTCATGTAGGAAAGATGATCACTAGTCACAATCCTCCCATCATAGGGAAAATACATCACTTGAAAGAGTGTGTTCACTATGGCTCTCATAGTATAGACATAATCACGTCCAAGGAGCAGATTGAAATATAAGGGACCTTGGAAAACCATGACATCAATATAAACAATTTTACCTCCCAAAGTGATAGGTAATTGAGGAAGGATCCCTAAAGGTCTAGTAGGCCTTCTATTGAAAGCCAATATCTGGTCAGTGACTGGAACAAGCCAAGGATAACATATAGCTTGACAAGCAGTTGAGGATAAAATACTAACAGAAGCTCCCTCATCCATTATAGTGCAAAATATTTCCTTATCGGAAATTCCTACAGATATCTGGAAAGGAACACTTAAAGGAAGACGAGATTCTTCTAGACCATTCCAATCAAAGTAAATGACCTCGGTACTTGGAGGGGGTCCTGTGGAAATGGACATGGTTTCCCCTCGCACAGAACAATCTGAACTTACCATAAAAACATCAGCAATTTCTATTTCACTCTTAACTGGAAGACTAGAATGAGACGAAGATCGTGTCATGGTGACTGCTTCAGTCTAGACATTCTCCAATGAAAGAGTGGGATGAAGTGGAGTTGATATCGAATCAACCAATTCAACTTCACTCTTTGAAGAAGGAGTGGGATTGACCAAGGATGGAGTTGGATCGATCGCTTCATCAACCAATGGGGGGTCAAGGGAAAACTTGCGATATCTAGTTGGAAGGTGGTTCTGAGATACATTAATATTTTCCAACAATTGTGAAGCTTCATCCATGCGTGGAAAAAGGTAAGTAAGATGCATGCCCTTGCATAACCATCAAGGGTCTGCAGCTTTACCCTTCCGACCCCTAATTACAACGTCACTAGTTGATGGGGTATCATCAGTATGATGTCCAGAGACTAATGACATGGGTTGTTCAGAATGCAGCCATATTTCTAAGACCTTGGAGATACCAGGGAATCTATTAAGAAAATGGGACCCTTTGCAAAGTTTGCAAGGGAATTTTGGTTTACGCAAATTCGAAATAGATGTATCGATATTCCCAGCATGATGATCAATGGTTGGTGAGTCCCCAACATGATGGTTAGAGGCTGGGATTGTGACCTTATTCCCGGTGTTCTTCTTCTTAGTTTTCCCTTTCTTCTTCTTCACACTCTCCTTCTTACTAACATCATATTTTTCAGTAGGATAAGAGGAAGAGAGGGAAGTCGATTCAATTTTTCAGGAAGAAGGAGAAGGGTCATCATGAGATTAAGGCTCATGTGATGAAGGATCTAGGTCCGACACAATTGGTGCACTTGATGTAACTAGATTGGAGAATAACCATATTGGTAATCCTATCGTCAATCCAGGAAGACTCAATGTAGCCATAAAGGGAGGACCAATAGTTCCACAAGGGGGAATAACAAATGGCACACCCTGGAAAGGGGCACCTTGGTTGGTAATCCCTGAAGAATCTTCCATATTTGAACTCCCTAAGAGTCTCTAAAGTACCACACAATTCAAACACTACTCAAGTCTAAAAGCAACAAGCAAACTATGTGAATAGGAGTGGATGAAAAGTCAGGATCCTCACAGGATTATCAAGGCTTCACAACTCGCTATATACCACAGGGTCCAACAATAAAATGCGACAAGGAGGATTGGGACCGTACCCTTTCCTGAATACCCCACTACCTGGACGACACGTGGGTAGTAATCTCCCCGAGTGCTGTTCTCGTTGTATTGCGATGCCAAGACGGACAAATGGTTAACTTAGTTGGTCACAGGAATCCTAGGAGTGTCTTTTGATATACTCAAGGTACGTGGGAGCTAAAATCCGTAGTGGTGTTGTCTAATACACAACCGTACGGCACGAGACCTACCTATATACTATCAAGTACGTGAAACACCTTTCGATATACGCCAAGTACGTGAAACAACTTTCGATATACACGAAGTACTTGGTGGGTACGTGAAAGAGCTTTGATATACCTGGTTGGTACGTGAAAGAGCTTCAACATATCGGTTGGTACATGGAACACTACAATACCTCTGGAATACAGTGCTATCAAGTAACGACAGCTACCACGTTTTACGACGCCGAAACACGTCTCTAACTTAACACACAAGTTACTAAATGATTTTAACCTAATCTAGCGTTAATTTTATCTTGTACGGTTAGGTGGATGCATGAGGTGAGTACATAAACGTAAACATAATGTAGTCCTCAACTACATGAAAACTACACTTCTTTTCTTTACTTTTCGATGAAAACTACTTAAGGTAAGGAGAGAATTTTCTTTCTTTCAAACCAAAAAGTACTCAAATAGTAACGGAAAGAAAAATTCTTTCCTAGAGTGCAATAAGTCTAACTTTCCGCAATAATAAGCTAAAAAGCACAAAGAAAATGAAAGATGCGACGAATTTTAATAATGCATAAGATAAAAATAGCGAAGCGCTTTCAATTTTCACAAGTATGTATAAAAAATCGAGCTTGATAACTAAACATTTTTCATATCTATATACATAAAGAGAGAGAATATCTACAACACTTACTCATTCAGAAATCCCCAAAGAAAAGAACAACAGGCACCCAAACAACTCAAAATTACTAAAGAAAGGCTCAAAATCTACCAAATGCAAACAAAACTCAATGATTGAGCGGGAGAAGGGTATAATAGTTAAGCTAAAAGACATCGACGAAGAAAGACTCTCTTGGAAGAAATTTAAAAAGTACTTTCAAAAGGAATACCTCTCTGAGCATTACTATGAAAAAAAGATGGAATATTTTTTTGAGCTCAAATTGGGGAGCATGACTATGGATTCGTATGAGAAGAAGTTTATGGAACTTTTGAAGTATGCGGACTTCATCAAATATGAAAGTACTTTTGAAGTATGCGGACTAAAGAAAGGCTCAAAACCTTTGACTAGTTTTGATCTCTAGTTCGACCTTTGACTAGTTTTGATCTCTAGGTCCCAAATTTGCCCCAAATGATTCCAAATCTTCTGAGAAGGTATATGAATGAGATTAGAACATAAATATGTGTTTTAAGGATGCCTTTGGACCTTTAAAATACTTCTGCAAATACTCTTTCAATTCTGGCCAATGTAGGGAACTTTACTAGTAATTTGCCTTTGACTAGTATTGGTCTCTATGTCTCGAATTGACTCCAAATGCCTTCAAATATTCAAGGAAGGTGTATGAATGATATTAAGACTTGAATATGATGTTCAGGGATGATATATGGCCACCAAAATACCTCTGAAAACTCTCTTAAGATTCTGGACCAAGTATGCAATTTTACTAGTAATTTGGGGTTCAAATCCCCCTGGGGTAAGTATTGAAAATGGCTTCCCAAATGCCTCCAAAGCCACTCAAATTTATGAACAGAGGTAGGGAATGTATTAAGGATGTTATTAAGGTCTCATGTGCACCATTAAGTGATTATTATATCTGCTCCAACCCTCTCCCATTCAACTGCAAAAATCACCAATTCGACCCTTGGGGAAATGGCACTATTTCTTCTCCCAATGCAATTATACTAAGTAAAAATACTTCAAATGCTCAAGTACAGTACATGAAACTTGTAAAATACATCCATGGCAGTCCATTAATCACAAATTCATCAGAGAATCATCCATTCATTCGAAATCGTCATCAATACATTGGTTCACAACAAGGTAGTGGGGAAATGGCATTGTTCTTCCATTAAAAATGAGATTTATACATTTCTACTTGGATGTTTGACCTGAAACTTTTTGGAGATGAAGAACAGAGTATTTACTTCATATTACAAAAGAAATGGGGCATTAAAAGCTTCCCCAAAGAGTACAATAGCTCACCAAAAACGCCCTCCCTCAAGGATCAAGAATATGCCATCAAAACCGGAAATGGTTGAAGGAGTGAGCTGCAATAGAAGAAACCATGAGCTTCCCTGTAGCTTACACCTTCAAATAAAGACTCCATTAAAGCTCCAAATGAAAGGTCTGAATGGCCTTTCCAATTACCAACTTGGATGGGAATCTTTCACCCTCGAAATTGGCTAAGGCAAGAAACTAGTCATCCACTAGCTCTCCCTCTTCACAAATGCAATTGCAAATTCTACAAATGATCAAAAGCTGGTTTCCTTCTTTGTTATTGACATTTATAAACTTCTAATGTCCTCCATGGGTCGAATTCCTTCCAAGAGACTCATGCCAACTCAAGTTGGGAAGAGATTCCAAAGAATGCCACTTGTACAACAATTCCTAGTCTCCCACTTCCACCAAATCACATGTGGAAGCATCTTAGCTGCCCTAACACCCTTGAGCGCCCTCTTGGAGTCTATTTTTAGCCCTGACATGTCATATATGTCATATGTCAGCCTTCAGGTCTGATTTGTGTCATAGGTGTCATAGCATCTTCATCATTGTTGTCATAGAGCTAGGGAATCTAGCCCAAGTGTCTCACTAGCTCCAAATTGCCTCTTCCTCTTCCATGGGAGTTACTCTTCCTTTATATTTCGACCTTAGATGAGTCATGCAATGAATAATACCTTTTGGACTCCCCCAAGTATGTTACCATTCACCTTGAATTCGAATTGGTGAGAGAATGATGCCAAATGTAGTGGGGAAATCTAGCCATATGTGGGTCCCACTTCCTCCATGTGTCTTCATCATGAAATGCCACTTTGATTTTCACTTGTATATATTTATTTATCTCCTTTATTAAATATTTATTCCATTCTAATGTTCAAACATCCTTTATTATCCCCATTATTCCAAATCCCAAAGCTTCCACCCCAAACCTAGGAAACTAGTAATTTTCCTCCTTGGCAATTATTTGACCTTTAGCATCAATTTGACAAACTCTAATGAATAGAGCCAATGTGATTAGGCCATTGTGACCCAATACCAAATTTGGGACATGACAAATCCTCCCTTCCCAATATTGCTTGTCCTCAAGCAATTTTAAATGTGGGTGTTGAAGAACCTGCTTTCTGTATAATTCTTTGAAGTTGCCATTGAATTGCCCAACCTTGAGTCTTTGAGTTTCCATGAAGATTTTAGAGAGAAACCACCATGCTTGCTGCTGCACTACTCTGATTAAAATCACTTTATTAAGTGGGGAATCCATTTCCCATATTGCTTGCTTCCCCAAAAAATATGAAACCAATGAGATAAAAATTATTCCAGGGTCCCATTGCTTGTTTTGCACCCCAACAATTAAAAGTGCTCTCCAACCCATACCATCAGATAAGAGGATTCCTGGATCCCATTTTCTTGTATGCATTCTTCCAAACATCATGAGTACAAAATATATATCATCAAAGTACATAACAACATAATGAAAATGTACATAAAGGAGATGCTTCATCAAAGAGTCATGAAAGTGCTTATACCTCCAAGCATGTAGACCACCATTTTCCAAGTGCATACAATCTTCAAGTGACCCATCAAATCTGCTCCAATGACATAGGTGAGGATCCCCTGTCCAATAGTGCTGCTCCAAGAGAATGTGATATGCATCAAAATATTCAGCCATGCATTCTTTCATCCAAGAAGTGAATGAAGAATCTCCATTAAAATCTGAACCAAATAATGAGTAGGAAAAACAAGGAGACTTCAAATGACTCAAAGAAGTCTCACCCATACATCCATGAATGTGAGAATCATAAAGATGTAACAAAGTATGTGGCTGCCAACAAAAATGTTCTCCCATCATAAATCTATTCACCCAAGTGTTGGATGAAATTCCTCTAACATCGAATGAACCCAGTGTTGAGCAAGAAAAACCATGAGTCTTCAAGTGACTCAAATCCATATCATAGGTGCATCCATGTAGATGTGAAGCATCATAAAGTGACAAATTATGCTGCTGCAATTGTGAATAAGAATGTGCTCCAACCATATCATCATGAAAGTTAAATCTAGGAGTTCCATACTCCTCATGTGGCGCCATCAAAAAGAACCCTTTCACCCATACTTCATTGAGACTAATATTGCAAAACATGGAATTGTAGGATGTAGGAGAATGAACTAAATCACCCAAATGATCAAAAAGTGCAGAAGTTTCATCATGGGAAGGATCCATGTGGGTAGTATCATGCAGCTCCTTCAAAAGTGTGAACTCTTTGTCATAGTTTGGTTCCAATGTAGAGGAATCATGCTCTTCTTTAAAAATTGCATAACCTTCATCAAGAGGCAATTCAAATTCCTCTTCCACCACATCAAGTGTTTGGATCTCTTCAAGTTCATCTTCAAACACATCAAGAACATTCAAATTTTCACATTTCTCATGATCCACCATGTCATGAGAATCCTCCAAACAATCTACCATTTGACAATCTGAAACATAGGAGGAAAAACAAGTATCTTGCAACTTTTCAAGAAGTTGCTCATTTTGAATTGTGAGCTTATGAATATCCTCATTATTCTTCAAGTATGCATCATGTAACAATTCATTAAGCTCAAACAAATGGTTTCTATCAAAAATCAAATACATGAAATTACCTTTGATGTGGCACATTGCTCTTTGAATCTTCTCCATGTCTTCAAGGAAGGATGTTTCCTCCAATGAAGTAGCTCTCCAACAAGAATTTGACACCAATGCTTGAGTGTCATGGAGAATGCTGAGGGACTCTTGGATCTTCTTTTCATTCATCTTTAAGGACCCTTCAAGAAAATGAGGCTCTTGCAAATGAACCTCCTCATCTTCTTCATTTTTTCTTGGACCAACTTCATGAAGCTCAAGTGGTGATGGGGAAGTTGATCTTGGTTCTTCTTCAACTGCTGCAAGGTCTTCATTATCATGCTTAATGGAACTTGGGCTTGCAACAACACTTTCAAAAGTGATCTCTATGTCACCAACATAGAGGTGTGAGCACCCATCAATAGGTACTCCTTCATAGTTTAAGCATCCATCAGTAGATGCTCTTTGGTTCATGTCTAAGCTAGAAGGTGTCTCGAAATGATCTTCCATATTTTCAATAGAATATTCTTCACTATCTTGTGATGTCTCTTCCTTTTGCTCCTTCAAGCAAGCTGTTGCATTTTGCCCCTTGGTTTCCTTAAAATCAATAATTTTTTCCACAAGTTCGATAGAAAACAATTCGAATCCTTCCTTAATTTTCTTGGTCATATCTTCAAATATTGTTTTCATAATTTTTATATGCTCCTCACCATCATACGAGGCTCCCTTTTCATCCCTAGTCATAGTTCCCTCAAAAAATTTGCTCTTCTTCTCCTACTTTTTTTTTTCCTCTTCAACAAAAGCACTTTTTGTTTCAATATATAATGGTGGTACCTAAATTCTTTTCCTCATAGATATTATACCACATCAGGTGCCAAGATCATGCTCTGATACCACTATAATGTCCCTTGTTAGGAATTTTATTAAAATTGCAATTTTCCACTTTTTTTCCCTAGTTCGACCTTTGACTAGTTTTGATCTCTAGGTCCCAAATTTGCCCCAAATGATTCCAAATCTTCTGAGAAGGTATATGAATGAGATTAGAACATAAATATGTGTTTTAAGGATGCCTTTGGACCTTTAAAATACTTCTGCAAATACTCTTTCAATTCTGGCCAATGTAGGGAACTTTACTAGTAATTTGCCTTTGACTAGTATTGGTCTCTATGTCTCGAATTGACTCCAAATGCCTTCAAATATTCAAGGAAGGTGTATGAATGATATTAAGACTTGAATATGATGTTCAGGGATGATATATGGCCACCAAAATACCTCTGAAAACTCTCTTAAGATTCTGGACCAAGTATGCAATTTTACTAGTAATTTGGGGTTCAAATCCCCCTGGGGTAAGTATTGAAAATGGCTTCCCAAATGCCTCCAAAGCCACTCAAATTTATGAAAAGAGGTAGGGAATGTATTAAGGATGTTATTAAGGTCTCATGTGCACCATTAAGTGATTATTATATCTGCTCCAACCCTCTCCCATTCAACTGCAAAAATCACCAATTCGACCCTTGGGGAAATGGCACTATTTCTTCTCCCAATGCAATTATACTAAGTAAAAATACTTCAAATGCTCAAGTACAGTACATGAAACTTGTAAAATACATCCATGGCAGTCCATTAATCACAAATTCATCAGAGAATCATCCATTCATTCGAAATCGTCATCAATACATTGGTTCACAACAAGGTAGTGGGGAAATGGCATTGTTCTTCCATTAAAAATGAGATTTATACATTTCTACTTGGATGTTTGACCTGAAACTTTTTGGAGATGAAGAACAGAGTATTTACTTCATATTACAAAAGAAATGGGGCATTAAAAGCTTCCCCAAAGAGTACAATAGCTCACCAAAAACGCCCTCCCTCAAGGATCAAGAATATGCCATCAAAACCGGAAATGGTTGAAGGAGTGAGCTGCAATAGAAGAAACCATGAGCTTCCCTGTAGCTTACACCTTCAAATAAAGACTCCATTAAAGCTCCAAATGAAAGGTCTGAATGGCCTTTCCAATTACCAACTTGGATGGGAATCTTTCACCCTCGAAATTGGCTAAGGCAAGAAACTAGTCATCCACTAGCTCTCCCTCTTCACAAATGCAATTGCAAATTCTACAAATGATCAAAAGCTGGTTTCCTTCTTTGTTATTGACATTTATAAACTTCTAATGTCCTCCATGGGTCGAATTCCTTCCAAGAGACTCATGCCAACTCAAGTTGGGAAGAGATTCCAAAGAATGCCACTTGTACAACAATTCCTAGTCTCCCACTTCCACCAAATCACATGTGGAAGCATCTTAGCTGCCCTAACACCCTTGAGCGCCCTCTTGGAGTCTATTTTTAGCCCTGACATGTCATATATGTCATATGTCAGCCTTCAGGTCTGATTTGTGTCATAGGTGTCATAGCATCTTCATCATTGTTGTCATAGAGCTAGGGAATCTAGCCCAAGTGTCTCACTAGCTCCAAATTGCCTCTTCCTCTTCCATGGGAGTTACTCTTCCTTTATATTTCGACCTTAGATGAGTCATGCAATGAATAATACCTTTTGGACTCCCCCAAGTATGTTACCATTCACCTTGAATTCGAATTGGTGAGAGAATGATGCCAAATGTAGTGGGGAAATCTAGCCATATGTGGGTCCCACTTCCTCCATGTGTCTTCATCATGAAATGCCACTTTGATTTTCACTTGTATATATTTATTTATCTCCTTTATTAAATATTTATTCCATTCTAATGTTCAAACATCCTTTATTATCCCCATTATTCCAAATCCCAAAGCTTCCACCCCAAACCTAGGAAACTAGTAATTTTCCTCCTTGGCAATTATTTGACCTTTAGCATCAATTTGACAAACTCTAATGAATAGAGCCAATGTGATTAGGCCATTGTGACCCAATACCAAATTTGGGACATGACATCATCTTGCCTCCCATCCAGGGTTGCATAGACCCTCTGCATGCTTCCATCTACATCTCCAACAATTGAAGACTCTTTAATGTTGTGAAGGTTATTTTTATTACATGGGAACTGACAAGAAAAGTGATTTTCCATGCATATCCAACATTTCACAGGTGGTGTTTTCCCTGAAGGCTCTTCCCTTGGTTGTCCTTGTCGATAAGAATTATCGTTTCTGAATTTTGAAGGTTGGAAACCTTTCTTTCTCTACTCCTATTTGTTCTTCTTCATATCCTTCCAATTCTTTTCATATGGGGCCTTGCTCTTATTTTTTGCATATAAGTGTTTTTCCTTCCAAATGGAATCCTTAAGGTTCTTTGGTCTATCATACTATATTTTTACTCTATAAGATTCAGGAAGACCACTTGGGAACATTTGAATCTTTACCTTCTCATATTTGATGAAGTCCGCATACTTCAAAAGTTCCATAAACTTCTTCTCATACGAATCCATAGTCATGCTCCCCAATTTGAGCTCAAAAAAATATTCCATCTTTTTTTCATAGTAATGCTCAGAGAGGTATTCCTTTTGAAAGTACTTTTTAAATTTCTTCCAAGAGAGTCTTTCTTCGTCGATGTCTTTTAGCTTAACTAGATGATCCTACCAGATAGATGCCTTACCTTTCATATGGTATATGGATAATCTTTCTTCCATATTAGGTGTATACTGATTCAACTGGAAGAACTTTCTTAGTCCTAACAACCATGATCCAACATCTTCTCCATGCTTTACTTCTCCATCAAAAGTTGGGGGATTGATTCTTCTCAGCTCTGCTACTAGTTCATCCCAGGTAGACATCCTCTTCTTGTATCTCACCGTATATCTTTAAGGACTAGACTTTGTACTGCTTGATGCTTACCCCGTCCTCGTCTTTGAGTGATGAGGTCTCCTTGAATATGATCTAGATATCACATACCATCTTCTATGAATCTTTTTAGCATACCTTTTGATGGTCTTCAATGATTTTAGATCATTCATTATCTGTTTCTGGGTATGAAATATCCTTTTGTTATCCTCCCTACACTTCATCATTGAATCCTCCAAGATTAATGATTCATTGCTCCTCTTATACCTATTTGACCTTCTTCCCTCAACAAACTCCTCTTCAGGGTTGTATGGTCTATGTCCTTCCTCAAAATCTATCTCCAATCCCTAACTTCCTACTACTGAACTTGTACTTGTCGAATCTCTAGTCTTCATAGATTCTAGTAAGGTCTTAGTTTAGTGGCCACGTTGCTTGCTCGATCATTCACTGGGAACTGCAATGTGTTCATTATCAACCATTTGTTAGAAAACTACATATTGGATAAGTTCATTAATATTCAAGCTACTTCTTCTTCTTAGTTATGAAGTGACAAGCTAAATTTTCTATTTTACAATCTACCTAGCTGGACAAGGGGAGTTAGAAATCCTTCAACTATTTCTTCTTACCAATTGGACATCAAGTCCACAGTCGTCCCAAGCTAAAAATTTAATTAACTAACTCACATGTGAACTATATTATGGTGCATGCATCTAGGTTATATAATGCAGATGCATGTTTACAGAGTAACTTGTAATTTTGCAAAAGGCCCAATAGCCGCAGTGTTGAGACCTTCAGCTCTGATACCACTTTGTAGTGTCCCTAACCCTTAAGTAAAGTTAAGGATGCTAATAATAAGCCTAAGTTAAGTTTAATCACAGTGGATATAGATAAATAATGGTTAGGCGAACTAACCATTCACCTAATAATTAAATTTTTTATCTCGAGAAGTTGTTTTATAACTAAAGTTGCGACACTTAATTAATAATTTCCAATGTGCGATGTAAGGAGCATAATCGCAACAATCACATGATTATGGCATGATAAACATCATCTTCTCTGTGAATAATTACATCATGCATTTTTGAATGTTTGATAACATAGTTAATAAATAATCCAAGTAATGTTGTAATCCATTATTTGCATTTAATCTATTTTTTAGTGTTGTCATGTGTGTGTTGTTAGTGAGGCTATAAAGTAAGGAAAACTGCATATCATGGAACATATGTAAGCTGCAATCTACAGCCACACCGAAACCATAGAAAATAGAGAACACTAGTTGCAACTACAGACCTCAAATTCTGCACCCGATAACTATCCCATATAGTCATCTCTTACTAATAAAAATAAGATCGTATGGCTGCCACCCTCTAGCCATTGATAAATTTTACATATAGAATACATCAATCAACCTCAGATCTACAACAAAGAGCATATTTTTAAACAAAACTTGTACAATGTAATGACAAGTGCGCTCGTCTTGAAACCGGAAAACTATCGGACCAAAACATGCATATATTTGTCATCTGGAAAGCTTTTTTTTCGAAGCGAAAGGAAATCCTTATTGTAAACAC
This sequence comes from Larix kaempferi, assembly GCA_027924585.1. NCBI lineage: Eukaryota > Viridiplantae > Streptophyta > Pinopsida > Pinales > Pinaceae > Larix > Larix kaempferi. Next base: position 1,745,378 of record BSBM01000085.1, read on the forward strand.
TGATATAGACGCAATGGAATACGTATTATGACTCGGAAATGAGCATAAATTTTTGAACTAGAACATATGGTTGTGCCCCTCTCAATACCATCATGCCAAAATTACAATTTATGATTAAGAGAAAGAAGAATAGAAAGAAGGTAATGAGAGTAGCAAAATATTATATGAAATTTATCCTTCCTACATATAGATCCTGGAATACAATACATGAACATGCAAAAAACCAATTTAGACACCATTGTACATATACCAAATAAAATAATGTAATAAAACTGAAACATAAGATATATACTTACCTCAAAATAAGGGCAACTAGCTGCAATAGGACAACTTTCCTCCCAACCATAGACAGAGTCAAGCCCTCCTCACTTGCATAGGTCACCATTGAGCTGATACCATGTATTCACGGGTAAAGGAATGCTTAGTCTACTAACTCTTGGAACTACCTCTTCCAAGAACCACAATTCTCTTGTAACGTCCCCGGACCTCCCTTGTGGCCTTTAGAGGCCACAGAAGGTCCTGAATTACTTTTTTTTTCTTCTTTACTTCCAAAATTGCACACAGCTGCAATGGGATCAGATCCGCAATTCACCCTTGCGATCCGCAGTCTGCATTCCTCAATCCACACTTGCAAAATCTGCAAATATGCAATCATCCTTCTAGAATTTCGATCCACAATCCATATTGCGCAATCCACAATCCGTAATCTGCAATCCGCAAACAGTAATCCACAATCCGCAATGTGGATTGCAGGATTCGGAAATGCAGAACTGCAAGTTACCATTCCAAACGGCCTTCCGCAATCCGCAATGCGCATTGCGGATGCAGAAATGCAGAAATCCAACTTCTTCGCCAAACGCCTTCCGCAATCTGTAATCAGCATTGCAAACGCGGAAATGCGGAAATCCAACTTTCTCCACCAAACGACCTTCCACAATCCGTAATCCGCATTGTGGATACGGGAATGCAGAAATCCAAATTCTCCACCAAATGACCTTCTACAATCCGCCAACTTTCTCCACCAAATGACCTTCTGCAATCCATAATCCACATTGCAGATGAGGAAATGTGGAAATCCAATTTATTCGCCAAACAACCTTCCACAATCCACAATTAGCATTTCAGATGCAGAAATGCGGAAATCCAACTTCTCCGCCAAATGACCTTCCGTAATCCGCAATTCGCATTGCAGATGCAGAAATTGTCATGCTCAAGACCCTTACTCTGGCAAGTTTCCAAGGCAACTTCCAAGGGCCATAACTTCCTCATCCTGGGTCCAAATGAGGCAAGGTTAGTACCGTTGGAAAGCTCTTGGAGAGATATATTCAATAGTAGAACCCCTTTCCCTAATGAGGTATATAACCTCCTGTTGGTTGTGGAGCCAGATCTTCTAGTCTCATAGATGATATTGTATCAGCCGTGTTTGTACCCCAGTCTTATATGATATGTAGGTGGACTGTACAATCACCCCAGCGGGGGGGTGTGGGGGGGCATCGCCAACTGTTTTGGGGCTATTTTCGCCAGCTGTTTTGCGGGCCCATGGTTTTGGGTATCCCGTGGTATTTTCCCATTGTATTTCCCTTATAAATAAGGACATTGTAATACGGATAGGGATGATGATGTATTAGGTTTTATGCATTGTAAAGATCTCTGAGATCAGGAGAGAGACTGTGAAACAGAGAAGAGAAAGTGCAGCGGTTGTGCTGCAGGTTGTATCCCTTCACCTTGCTGTACGATAATAATAATAAGGACTGGAAAATTCAGTGTGGATGTAGCCCAAGTTGGGTGAACCACGATATATCTGTGTCTCTCTTGTAATGTGTATGTGTGATTATATTTGCATTTCTGTTTATTGTTATTGCTCTGTGATCCTGTTTTTTTAACAATTGGTATCAGAGCCAAAGGTCTATTTGGCAGTTAAACCCGCAGGAAGCTAGGGTTTCTGGTTCAAGTGGGAGCAATGGCAGAAGAAGGAAATTTTAAGGTCGATAAGTTTAACGGCCAAAACTTTGGGTTATGGAATATGCAAATGGAGGACTATCTATACTAGAAGGATCTCTTCCTACCGTTGGGAGGAAAAGCAAAGCAGCCGACGGCTATGAAGGACGAAGAATGGGAGGTTCTGGACAGAAAGGCTCTGGGAACAATATGGTTGAGCTTGGCTTTGTCGGTGGCTTCAATATCTCAAAAGAAACGACAACAGAGGGTTTGATGAAAGCATTGGGTAAGCTGTATGAAAAACCCTCGGCCTCCAACAAGGTATTTCGAATGAAGCATTTATTTAATATGAAGATGTCTGAAGGTGGATCTGTTACTGATCATTTAAATGAGTTTAATACTGTTACAAATCAGCTAAGTTCTGTAAGTGTGAACTTTGATGATGAGGTTAGGGCTCTTCTAATCTTGTGTTCATTTCCAGAAAGCTGGAATAGCTTGGTCATGGCTGTAAGTAACTCTGTCTTTGGTTCAAACACCTTGAAATTTGATGATGTTATTGGTGTTATTCTTAGCGAGGACATGTGAAGAAAAATCACAGGTGAGACATCAGGTAATGCGTTGACCATGAAGAGCAGGGGAAGACAAAAGGAGAGAGGAAAGAGACAAGGTAATCGTGGAAAGTCTAAAATGGGCAGATCCAAGTCCAGACTGGGAAAGATAGAGTGCTGGAACTGTGGAAATAAAGGACATCTGAAGAAAGACTGCAAATCTCTAAAGAAGAAAGGAGATGCACAGAAGGAAACTACCCAGGAAGCAAATGTAGTAGGTGATGTGTTACAAGATGCTTTGATTCTTGCATTAGATAATACTAGTGATTATTGGGTAGTAGATTCAGGAGCTTCATGTCATGCTACACCCCATAGGAAATACTTTCATGAGTATGTTCTTGGTGACTTTGGACATGTTTTATTGGGTGATGATGAGCCATGTAAAATTGTTGGAATGGGTAAGGTATGGATAAAAGTTAAGAATGGAACTGATTGGTTGTTGAAAGAAGTTAGGCATATTCCTACTATGAAAAGGAATCTGATCTCAACAGGGCAGTTGGGAGATGGCAGTTGTATATCTACGTTCAGAGAAAAGTGGTGGAATATCACTAAAGGATCGATGGTAATAGCAAAAGGAGACAGAGTAAGTACGTTGTATTTATGTCCTCATAATACTGACCATTCTATCTCTTTAGCTTCCACAGGAACAGATACAGCATTATGGCATCATAGGTGTTAACACCCAAAAAGTGTTCACTACCTCATCTACCACATTATATGGCTCATTTGTCCATTTTCCTACCATATTTCCCAAAAAATCCTAAGAAATCCCACTAAAAAGCCTCCAAAAGGCCTAAAATGCCTCCAAAAGGCCACAAAACCCTCAAAATAGCCTCAAAAAGGCTAAAAAACCCCTTTTTCCTCCAAAAATAGCAAAAACCCCCTAAAAAGGGAATAAAAAATATAAAATAATGAGGAAAAGGAGGAAAAAACCCTATACAACTGCCCTAAACCATGTGTTTCCTAAAACCATGGGTCAGCACTCCACCACCAAAAAACTATAAATAGGTGATGGAGATCCCTTATTCCACATCCACAATAAAAAATACCCTTACTCTGCCAAAATCACTCTTGAAACCCTAGCTCACCCTTGAGCTATTTTCACCACTGAGTGCCCCTTTGGCCCATTCCCACCATTGGAGAAAGAGAAGGAGCACATTGGAGCTTGGAGCAACCCTCTTGGACATTGCAAGGAGCTTCATCAACCTTCACATTGAAGGTAATATTAATACAAAACCCTTGTTTACAAATTGTTGTTTATTTTGCATGCACATGTTTTAGAGTAGTTTCCATTTTTGTTTTAGCTTAATTATTTACATTTACTGAACTGCTACTAAGGAGTCCATTCTCCTTAGTAGGTGCTCATTTCCACAAGCTAGGGTTAAAACCCTGGCTACAGTTTTGGCGACTCCCCTAGATTTTGAATTTTTGGTTTCCGTTTAAAAAAAAATTTCCTTTCGGCTATCCCTTTCGGCCGCTGCACATCACATTTTTTCCCTCTGCAGTCGCGTCCTGACCGCGTCTTTCAGGCCTTTACCTGCGACCTGACCGCGGCTCTCAGACTGTTTCCGACGCCCTGCCGGTGGATTCAAGTCTGTTACCTGCGATCCGACCGCGGCTAATCAGCCTGTTTGTTGCGATCTGACTGCGCCTGTCGGCCATTTTCCCGCGTCCTGACTGCGGCTTTGAGCCTCTTTCCCGCATCTCGACTACGTCTATTATCCTTTTTGCCGTGACCCGACTGTGTCTTTTTCCATATTTCCTGAGTCCCGACTGCGTCTGTTGGCCCTATAGCCGTGATCTGACCGCGTCTGTTTCCCTCAAACCCGCGGTCTACCTGTTCTGATTCGCCACAGACCTGCGGTCTGATTTCTGCATCGTTCCTGTTTTGAGCCCAGACCCTTTTTGCTGCAATATTTTCTGCATCTGAACATCCCTTTGTCCTACCTGCAGCCCCACTTCCTTACATCCTTTCTGCAACATAATTTCTGTTCCCTTTACAGAATTCTTTTAAAATTTCAGTATTTTTAAATCAGAAAATTTTGCAAGTTAAAGTTTCAATTTCAGTATTATTGACAGTTGGAAGTTGCCCCCCTTGTGGCACTTCTATTTTGGGTTCATCACCTCACGATCACACACTCTGTCACATAATTCAAGTGAGCCTTAAAAAGTACCTAACTCAACCAATATTCTAACCCCACTTGGGGAACACAAAAGAATCATTGTAGTTAGGTAGGATCGGGGGGATAGGCTTCCAATAACACCCCTCAGTTACTTTCACTTGAGACATAGTTGTTGTCCAAATAGGGAACCAAAATCCCCTAGTACTTTTTGGCATGGTCATGACCAGTTTATCAAAGGGCCTCTCCCTTAGGAGGGTTGAAGTCGGGAGACTGGTTCCGGAGGCCTGAGTGGAATACCGTACTCCATTCAGTAACCGAAGGGCTACCTTTCGCGGTTCGCGGGATATCCCTGTATAGGGGTATTGCGGTAAACGGACTAAACAGAAGATTCACCTTTCTGGACGTGTCATGAACGGGGTATCTTAGTTGCCATTCTTCTAGGATTGACTACCCGGTGTCCCTCCCGGTAGGGGGATATCATAGCCACTTGGCTTTCCTACTCATATTGTCTGACTTGGATTTCATCACCTTGCAGAGGATATGTTTAGTTGAGTCAGAATACTTCTAGTTAGGTGTTTGCATGCTCCTTTACCTCCCTTTGGTCTAGTGAGTCCACCATTTTTTCTTTTTAGGAACCCTGCTGCTTGTTGGTATTCTGACCATCTTTGTTGATACTCCACCTATTGTAGCACAGTTGTTGCAGTGGGTGTTTTGAGTTGGTTGTTGGCCTGAGTGCCTTGTTTTTTAGCTCTCCTTCTGCACACTTGGTTGCATTAGGATTTTTGAGATGTTTTTCTACTCACCTCAACCCACAGAGATTTGACACCATCTGTCACCATTGAGTCCCCGAGACATTCTCGGTGCCTCAGGGGTGAGTCCCCACAGCATGGTTCACTTGAAACCACACGTCATAGATTCAGATCATCATCCGTTGATACCACTCGTCACAGATCTAGAGCCTTGTCACATGACTCCACTCGTCAGTGACATAGGAATCCGTCACCAGATATTGACGCTCCTTACTTTACCTCTGATTCTGACGAAGAGTCTAAGAACCCTATTTACACTACCCCTACTAGCCCCATGGCTGGCATGACTTCCACTCCTTTTGTTATAGGGACCATTGGTGGTACATCCACCACTACACCAGTTACTACACCTATTTTGGGTATGCCCTCCATGGGGCCCCCATCTACCGTTCCCCTCACGGTACCTATTCCCGTAGCAGGAATTCCTATCCCCACTACATCAGTGGCTCACACTACCCATGATGGTGCAGGCCCATCCTATACTACCTCAGTTCCCCCACTTGGGGGCACCATCCCAAATCCTGTCCCTCCACTTGGGGGCATGGGCCCTAACCTGGTCCAACCCACTACTGTGTCACATCCTCCTTCCAGTTTTCCATTCATGGCTAGCCTCAACCTACCTGATCTAGCTAGATTGACCAACGACCCTATCCGACACGACCCTGCGTGGCCTCATATGCCTACCAAGCTCCCCTCTGACATCCCTAAGTTCGAGGGAAAGGCCGATGAGGACCCACAAAACCATATCATGTCTTTCCACCTATGGTGTTCCTCTAACTCCATAGTGGATGACTCTATTCACCTCCATCTCTTACAATGCACCTTCACTGGCTCTGCAGCCAAGTGGTATATCGAGCAACCTCATGGGACCCATGCCACCTTTGCTTCCCTTGCCTCGACCTTCCTGCAGTTCTTCCAGTTGCCTATCCGCTATGACACAGGCGTTGAGATCCTCCTATCTTGTAGACAAAAGACGGCTACCCATATCACGGACCACATTCATGAGTGGCATCAACGTCGTAGCTTATGCAAGATCAAACTAGACGACCGTATCTTCCTAGATTAGTTCCTCAAATCCCTTCTCCCTGTTATTGCTAAGGATGTGGCATTAGAAAGACCCCAGTCTGAAGAAGAGGCCATCCTTAAGGCCCAACAGTTCGACCTCATTTACGCCCAGTCGGGTTACCTTTATACCATTATACCTGACGCCCCTCGCGGCGAGTCCTCCCAGCACGATGCACCGAGGGCATCCCTCACTGCAAACGGTATCATTGGTCGTGTTTCTTCGCATCCACAACCATTTTCCATTACACGTCCTACCCCGAGCCCCGACCTTTCACGGGCCACCTCACAGTCTGGAGAAACCAACTCGTATGCTCCTATGACATATCACCATCATTCCCATGGACCTAGCTGTCCACCTCAGTGCTTCGGTCATGCACCCTCTGCTTATAACCCCCCGGTCGCACCTCATCCCTATTACCACCAGTAGAAGGCACCAGCTCCTGTGCCTCCTCAGGCTCAACCCGCTTATTACCACCAGCAGGATGCCCCAGCTCCTGCGCCTTCACAAGCCCAACCCGCTTATTACCCGCCACAGGCAGCCCCTGCGGAAAACCCACAACTTGCTCCACAGCCATATCAACAACTCCCTCAAGTTGCTGCACCTGCTCAGCCTCCACCTGCATACCATCCACCGCAGCCTGCTCCCGCACCTGCACTACCTCAAAACCCACCTGCTGCTCAAGGGCAAGTTTACGCCCAAAACAACTCGCAGCAAAACCAGAATAACCAGCGCAACCAGGGCCAACAAAATTGTGGTAAGGGTCGTAATCGTGGGAACAACAAACCTACAGACCAAGGTGGTCAACCGGCTAATCCCCCAGATAACAACAACGCGGCCCTCGCTAACCAAAATCCTGATCGCCCACCCAAACAAGCTAAAAACCCTAATTTGCGAACGAACCATCCTTGTTCTATCTGCAGGGTCTATGGCCATTACACACATACTTGCCCACATTTGGAGCGAGCTCGGCAGATTTGGGTTGATGATGCCCATCGCTAAGGGCAGGCAGCTCCTCAAGTGCAGCCCAACCCTTCACAACCTTAGCAGCCACCTTTAGTGTTTCAAAACCCCTTACCAACCCAAGGCGTGGTGAACACTCAGACGTTGGCCCCCCCTCAAGCCAACGCGCAACCCCAACAACAACAGATCACATATGCCGCTCCTGATCAACCCATGTTTGACTCAGGTACCCACCACTTATTGATGATGTCTTCCGTTGATGTCAACCTCCAGACTCATCGGAACCAGTATGGCTCCACCACTGACGTACCTCCCACTGATAAACCTACTAACGCTCATCCCATCGATCAAGCGTTACATATTCCTCCACCTCCACTAGATGGCGCTCCCAAAGCCCCTCGTTTCCCACTTTGCTGCATCAACAATAACCCCAATGCGTGCGCTGCGTCAAACTACAACATTGTAGATGACCTATCCCAATCTCCCGCAGCCATGTCTGCGTTAGGAGTCCTGAAAAACTGCCCTTCCCAGCGCAAGACTTTACTCTCCGCCATTGGGTGGATTGACCCAAATGATTCAAATTTGATGGCATTTGATTTAGACCAGTCTGAACCTCGCCTGCCTTCCACCCTAGCATTCCAAGTTTCTGTTTCCATTCGGAATCTTGTCATCCATCAATGCATCATCGATGAAGGTGCCTCCACATGCGTCATGTCTACATTCGTGTGGCAGAAGTTGGGATCCCCCACTCTCCAGAAGTCCAGCACTGCATTACGCGCCTACGACGGTCGTTCGGCTCAGCCCCAAGGCCTCCTACCCAATGTCCCCGTCCATGTAGGTGGTAAAATCGTCCTTATCGACATTGAGGTAATCAATGCCCAATTGGATTATAACCTTTTACTTGGCCACAACTACATGTACGCCATGCGGGTGGTTGCCTCTTCCATTTTTCGCACCATGATGTTCCCCCATGAGGGACGTGTGGTTAAGGTTGACCAGCTCACCTACTATGATCCTAGTGCTCCCGCGGCACCTGAAAATGTTCTCCCCATGGTTGAACAACTTGTTTCTCGTGTCACCACCTTATTTGTTTCCTCTACGGGGCCTGGAGTCTACTCAGACGCGTCGATGACCTCCACCTTTCAATCCATTCCTCCCCCGTCATCTATGCCCGAAGTGTCTGACTTATGTACCTTGTCCCACGACAACCAACCACCTAACAATCAACCACCCTTGTTGCCAAAACCACCATTGGTACCTAGCCACATTGGTGTTACACCTATCCATACGATCCCCTTCCTAGTCCCTCCATCGGGAGTAGTAAGCGCCCCGGTCATGGCTACCCTTAGCCTCCCTGGGTTAACCTTGGGATTACCCGTATGGTATCTTTCGCCTCCCATTCGCCCGCCGACACCAGATGTCGTCCTCCAATCACTGCAACCCATGGCTACTACCACTCAGCCACCTCCCGGTTTCTCTACCCCTTCGTCCTCCACGACTCCCCCTCCTACTCCCAAACCCACTGGGGGCAGAGGTCCCCAGCCTTACACGGCTGTACCACCTCCCAAGACAGTGAATAACCCCCCAGTATTTCGTGCTCCTCCCAAATGCTCATTGTGCAACGAGTTAGGCCATGCGACTCATCATTGTCCACAATTACCAGCATTACAGAAGCACATGCAGATGCTCGACGATGACCCCAACATCCCGATTGTTGAACTAAACCCCACCCCCAAGCCCAAAGACAAATCCCTGCGTACCAATCACCCCTGTGCCATATGCGGTGTTTACGGGCATTACTCACATCATTGTCCCGATCTCCCAGATTACAGAGCAGCTCTCTATGAGATGAACAATCTGGATCTTGAGATGACACCTACCACTATTGAGGAGATTCACCCCCCGATCTCACCCCCGTCCGGGGAGGTCAACACAATTTACATGATCTCTTCCACTACCATTCCCACGTCAACTGATTTGACGGCCCAAACTTTCCGTACTGATGAGGAGATTCTTGAGGCACTTACTGCCCCAGATTATCCCTGGGATGATTTGCATCATCGTTCCTACTTCATTCCTGACGAATCCTCCTCTAGCACAGCCACCCAATTCACGGTTGATTCCAAAGACTTTCTCCCCACCAAGGTTGACTGGTTCAAGGACCCTATTCTTGCTCCTGACGCCTTCAAGGAAGGTAACATGGCCAACATCTCTCCCGTTATCCACATAGATATATCTGCCCCCGGAGGTGCCCCTGAACTCATCCCTTTAGGAGCCTCCTGCAGTGAGTCTGATATTGAGGAGTACAAAAAACTCTTCCAAGAATTCCATGATGTCTTTGCCTGGTCCTATACCGAAGTGCCCGGTCTTGACCCCACCATCATAGAGCACCACCTTGACACCTCTGAGTCAAGGGGCATAATAGATTCCCTCAAACCTGGGATAGGGGGCATGATCAATCATTTTGAACCTTCCCCATCACATCTATCTCAGCACGTCAATGAACCCATTGTTCAAACCCACACATATGTGATCCATAATCACAAACCCCATGCACATAGCATGGGGGCAAGTCATTAACCCTGCTCACTTTTTCACACTTGTGATCTCAACCATTTTTGAGCTCACATATCACTTGTAGATTTGATTTGATTTGATACACCTAGTATTCTTCCCCCACGGGTCATCATTTCTCCCCACCACTGCATCCTTGGCTTGCTGGGCTCACCTTTATTTGCAACCATTTTTTAACCCATGTAGTTCCTTTGACCATTCCGGAGTCCTTATGACCTCCGTTCTTCACACCATTTGCACCGCCGGATTCATTTTTCCGTGCCCGTGATGATGCTTGAGATCATTTCTCGCTCTCACCAGGACCAATCTCAACATTGTGTCCAGATGCCACTAGTCGCCTCGGTTTGCGTGCCACTTCGATCATTCTCCGTTTTTCACATATTTTATATCATCGGATTCATTATTCCAAGCTGGTGATGATGCTTGAGATCATTTCTCGCTCTCACCCCCCAATTTTTTTGGGTATTTTTCCAAAATGCCCTCGTTGCCTCGGTGTGCGTGCCACATCGGTGGTTACTCGTTTTTGACACCCTTTATATCGCCGGATTCATTTTTCCGAGCTCGTGATGATGCTTGAGATCATTTCTCACTCTCACCTGGTACAATTTCAACATTGTGTCCCAACACCTTGCTGCCTCGGTTTGCATGCCACATCGGCCGCCATCGGATTGTTCCTCATTTTTACATGAGCCCTCCACTCCTGTCATACTGCAAATATTTCGTTATTTTTCCACCATTTCATCTACCCCGCAAGGAGGCCCACCAGTGTTCCCCCCTACCCTCGTTCTTGGTCATCATTACTGATCCTTGATTGAACACTTCCTCCTTGCCTGGCCATTCCTTTTGTTCGGTATAATTTTATCCCTTTTTCAGGCCGGACAAGTCCTTTACGAAAAAGGCACTTAGGGAGTTTCCGTTAAGCTCTTTTCTGACTCCTAAAAGAATGAAAAGATCGCCGAGCAATCTTGGTTCCTTTCATGCTCGTTAAAGTACCTGAAAGGGCGTCTATCTGGTATAAGTTTAACCCTTTTCTGGACCTGGTAGACTAATTACGAAAAAGGAATACTCTAGTCACACCGGCTAGAAGAGTTCTTCATTGCATTTTTTTATGCTTCTTTGGGCCTTGGAGACTAAATCTACGAAAAAGCAACCCCCTGGAGTCTTCTTACTTGCTTTCAGACTCTCTAAAATTGAAAGCAACCATGAGCATGAACTGTCCTGGGCTCGTAAAATCCACACGACAGTACCATTCCATCATTTCAGAGTCTTCTTATCGCTTTCAGACTCCTTAAAATTGAAAGCAACCACGAGCATGAACTATCCTGGGCTCGTAAAATCCACACGAAAGTATCATTTTACACAAACTTCTTCTAGTTCCTTAACCCATGAAGAATTACCCTCCTGTGCCTCCTGGCACTATGATCGATCATCTCGGCAGCACCCCCAATCAGGTCGCCTTTGTTCAGAGTATTCTGCAGTCTCCTGCCATTTTATACCAGCTTGAGTCTCCCTCAGCCCAGTTATCCTCCCAGATCCATTACAGCTATGATCCCTTTCCCCTCAGTCAGTTTCATATGCTGCCAGATCATTCCCATTATCATACTCTGAACAAAGGAAGTTTGAGTCCACCCACTCTCCTTGCCCAGTTATCCCCCCACAGTTCGGTCAGTCCTGCCATCAGTACTATCACATTTCGGTTCTCCACCTCATGCTTTTGTCAAGGAAACATCATTGCCTTGATAGTTGCAGGTCTCCCTCTGTCGACGACAGCACCTCTATTCCAGAGGATAGGCCCAGAGGTCCCTACGCCTTGGACTTATCACCATCTGTGGTAAGTGCCTACGAACCATTCTGAGAGGAGTCATCATTGCCTCTCCGAGTGGTTGTTTCTCACATGCTCGACTTCAGCACCTTGATCGCATCGTTGAGAATTGCGTAGGGTTACATCCTTTACATTATTTGTCGAAGACCCCGGATTTCCCTCGACTCTAGCACATTGGTGAGTCACTTCGGAACACCCAGTTATATGTTCCCGTGGATGTCCGGGCTGTGTTAGGCGTTTGTATTCGGAAGCCATCCAGATATCTGCTTCTTTGAGTACCCATTTCCGTTCTAGATCAGTGTACCATCGAGGTTATGGCTCCCAGTCATTATGATCCAGCAGCTCATCAGTTCCTCTGGTACCCCAGTCAGCTGCACTGTTGATGTTCCAGTGCACCAGTTCTTCAGTCCACACATGATCAGCCCAGCAGTATGTCCCAGATTTGTGTCCCCTCTGGACACTTATGATGTACACATTGGTTATCTATGTATTTATATGTCCCCCTTTTCGGGCCTCACAGTTCTGTTTATGTATCTTGATACGAGCATGGGTATGCCCGCCTCGTCCATATATTGAGATTATTCCTTAGTCATTATTTGAGGTCATGTATATTTCAGGTCCCCATTTTTTGGACCCCATTGTTACTATATTATATCCTGATACGAGCATGGGTATGCCCGCCTCGTCCACATGATCAGATGATTCCTCATCCATTATTGAGGTTATGTACTTTTAGTTCTTGCAGTTGTTCGGGATTGTTGTTCCGGGCCTCAGTTTGTTTCTTCTCTTCTCTCCACACCCAGGAAAACCATTCATGACTTATGATGTCCATCGGCCATACGATGAGCTCCTGCCCTCGCACATCAGGGGGCAATCTGTTAACACCCAAAAAGTGTTCACTAACTCATCTACCACATTATATGGCTCATTTGTCCATTTTCCTACCATATTTCCCAAAAAATCCTAAGAAATCCCACTAAAAAGCCTCCAAAAGGCCTAAAATTCCTCCAAAAGGCCACAAAACCCTCAAAATAGCCTCAAAAAGGCTAAAAAACCCCTTTTTCCTCCAAAAATAGCAAAAACCCCCTAAAAAGGGAATAAAAAATATAAAATAATGAGGAAAAGGAGGAAAAAACCCTATACAACTGCCCTAAACCATGTGTTTCCTAAAACCATGGGTCAGCACTCCACCAAAAAACTATAAATAGGTGATGGAGATCCCTTATTGCACATCCACAATCAAAAATACCCTTACTCTGCCAAAATCACTCTTGAAACCCTAGCTCACCCTTGAGCTATTTTCACCACTGAGTGCCCCTTTGGCCCATTCCCACCATTGGAGAAAGAGAAGGAGCACATTGGAGCTTGGAGAAACCCTCTTGGACATTGCAAGGAGCTTCATCAAACTTCACATTGAAGGTAATATTAATACAAAACCCTTGTTTACAAATTGTTGTTTATTTTGCATGCACATGTTTTAGAGTAGTTTCCATTTTTGTTTTAGCTTAATTATTTACATTTACTGAACTGCTACTAAGGAGTCCATTCTCCTTAGTAGGTGCTCATTTCCACAAGCTAGGGGTAAAACCCTAGCTACAATAGGCTTGGCCACATGAGTGAGAAGGGGATGCAGATTCTCCACTCAAGGAAGTTGCTGCCGGATTTGAAGCAGGTAAGTTTGGAATTCTGTGAAAACTGTGTTTATGGAAAACAAAAGAGAGTCAGATTTCTCAGGGTTGGGAAACAGAAGAAGAATGAAAAATTAGAGCTTGTGCATACAGATGTATGGGGACCGGCTCAGGTACAATCTCTTGGTGGCTCTCATTATTATGTTACATTTATTGATGATGCAACTAGAAAAACTTGGGTTTATTTCATTAGACAGAAATCTGATGTGTTTGCTACTTTTAAGAAGTGGAAAGCTTTGGTTGAGAATGAGACAGGAAAAAGATTGAAGTGTCTCAGATCTGATAATGGAGGTGAGTACTGCGGCAAGGAGTTTGATATTTACTGTTCATACCATGGGATTCGTAGAGAGAAGACAGTCCCAGGAACACCACAGGAAAATGGTGTGTCAGAAAGGATGAACAGAACGATCATGGAGCGTGCAAGGTGTATGAGACTGCATGTAGGGTTTCCCTTACAGTTTTGGGTGGATGCTGTAAATACTGTTGTTTATTTAATAAACAGAGGACCTTCAAGTGCTTTGGATGGTGGTATTCCAGAGGAAGCATGGACAGACAAAAAGGTAAACTACTCATTTCTGAGAACATTTGGTTGTGAAGCATTTGTCCATATTGATAAAGAAAATAGAACAAAGCTTGAAGCTAAATCCAAGAAATGTACCTTTATTGGATATGAGGTTGATGAATTTGGTTATCGTTTATGGGATTATGAAAATAACAAAATCATCAGGAGTAGAGATGTGATATTCAATGAAAAGGTCATGTATAAAGATCAGTTGCAGGGAAAGAAACAGGAAAAGGAAAACACAGAGTACATAGTGCTTGATGAAGTTAAAGAAAATGAAGTTTCGAAGGTGCTAGAAAATCAAGAGCAGCAGCAAGTACCTGAAACTCCTGCAACTGTAAGAAGATCTACCAGGTTAAGTAGACTCCCTGAACGATACTCTCCTTCAATGTATTATTTATTGCTGACTGATTCTGGTGAACCAGAATGTTATGAAGAAGCAATGCAGGTGGAAACTAGAAAGAAGTGGGAGCAAGGCATGAATGAGGAGATGGACTCATTGGTAGGAAACCATACTTGGGATTTGGTTCAGTTTCCTGCTGGTAAAAGAGCATTGCAAAACAAATGGATTTACAGGTTGAAGGAAGAAGAAGGAGGTAAGAAGCGGTACAAGGCCAGACTTGTTGTAAAGGGGTTTGCACAGAAGAAAGGTATAGATTTTGATGAAATATTTTCTCCTGTTGTTAAGATGAATTCAATTAGGACTATCTTAAGTCTAGTGGCGGTAGAAGATTTGCATCTTGAACAGTTAGATGTAAAAACAACCCTCCTCTATGGGGATTTGGAGGAAGAAATATATATGCAGCAGCCACAAGGGTATGAGGTCAAAGGTAAGGAGGATCTGGTATGCAGGTTGAAAAAGAGCTTGTATGGCTTGAAGCAATCTCCAAGGCAGTGGTATCTAAAGTTTGACAAGTTTATGACAGAACAAGGTTATATTAGATGTCATTCTGACCACTGTGTTTATTTCAAGAAGCTAGACAATGGAGGATATATTATCTTGTTATTTTATGTGGATGACATGCTTGTTGCAGGGTCTGACATGCAGGATATAAATGTACTCAAAAGGAAGCTAGCTAATTCATTTGCGATGAAGGATTTGGGTGCTGCAAAGCAAATCCTTGGTATGAGAATAACGAGAGACAGGAAAAATCGCAAATTGACATTGTGTCAAAGTGAGTACATACAAAAGGTGTTGGAGAGGTTCAGAATGCAGAATGCAAAACTTGTAAGTACACCTTTGGCTAGCTATTTCAGTCTAAGTAAGGAAATGTGTCCCAAGACACAAGAAGAGATAGATTACATGTCCAAGATTCCCTATCAATCAGCAATTGGCAGCTTGATGTATGCCATGGTGTGCACAAGACCAGATATTGCACATGCAGTGGAAGTTGTGAGCAGATATATGAACAATCCAGGTAAAGAACATTGGAAGGTAGTATAGTGGATTCTCAGGTATTTGAGAGGTACTACCACTGAGGCATTATGTTTTTGAGGTTCAGACACTGTCCTACAGGGATATGTTGATGCAGATATGGCAGGTGACAAGGATAGCAGGAGGAGCACCACAGGGTATGTGTTTACTGTAGGTGGAACAGCAGTAAGCTGGATTTCGAAACTACAGAAGGTTGTTTCACTTTCAACAACAGAAGCAGAGTATGTTTCCATTACAGAGGCTAGTAAAGAGATGATTTGGTTGCAGAGGTTTATGGAGGAAGTGGGTAAGAAGCAGAAGGATAGCAGATTGTATAGTGACATCCAAAGTGCCATTCACCTTGCAAAGAACTCAACATTCCATTCCAAGACTAAACATATACAGCTCAAGTACCATTTCATACACTATGTTCTGGAAGATGAACTGTTGAAGCTGGAAAAGGCACATACTAGCCAGAATCCTACAGACATGTTCACAAAGGTAGTGACCAGAGAGAAACTGAGTTCGTGCTTGGTTTCAGTTGGCCTTCTAGCATGAAGGTGAAGAGGATAAATTTGTCAAGTCCAAGTCCAGCAAGTGCAGTAGCGATGGAGTTGTTGTGATCAGTCTCCAAGTGGGAGATTGTTGGTTGTGGAGCCAGATCTTCTAGTCTCATAGATGATATTGTATCAGCCGTGTTTGTACCCCAGTCTTATATGATATGTAGGTGGACTGTACACTCACTTCAACGGGGGGGGTGTGGGGGGGCATCGCCAGCTGTTTTGGGGTTGTTTTCGCCAATTGTTTTGCGGGCCCATGGTTTTGGGTATCCCATGGTATTTTCCAATTGTATTTTTCTTATAAATAAATACATTGTAATACGGATAGGGATGATGATGTATTAGGTTTTATGCATTGTAAATATCTCTGAGATCAGAAGAGAGACTGTGAAACAGAGAAGAGGAAGTGCAGTGGTTGTGCTGCAGGTTGTATCCCTTCACCTTGCTGGACGGTAATAATAATAAGGACTGGCAAATTCAGTGTGGATGTAGCCCAAGTTGGGTGAACCACGATATATCTGTGTCTCTCTTGTAATGTGTATGTGTGATTATATTTTCATTTATGTTTATTGTTATTGCTCTGCGATCCTGTTTTTCTAACACCTCCTCCTTTGCTTCTCTAAAATTTTGTCTATAAACCTTCTAAGGTACCGTCCAACCTTTAACAGGTCTCTACCTGTCTCCTACAATAACCCATCTTTCCTCTGACTCACAGAGTGCTTTGAGAATACCACATGCCACGTAACCATTGCCATGATTAAGTGAGGTTAAGAAGTCCCTTTACAAGGGTAAGGATATCTTAAAAAAATACACATAATAAATGAAGTTAAGGATAACCATACATCTAACACATGTGAAATTAGCAATGCATTAAAATTATGCAACTGAATAAAGCATTCAACCAACACTCAACCTTCCATGCAGGCTTACACATGGTCTACCTATTTCTCACATTCATATAACATTCATTCAATAGGTTAAGAAAAATAGCATAATAATAATGCATGAAATAACATCATTCATTCCACACAACACTTATCTTTGTATCTTGAATTTGCCCCGCAACTGGCTAAGTGAGAGCAACATTCCACCCAACCTTAGGTCTCTGTCCATACTATACTGTTTCAGCTGAAAGACCACCCCCGAGCTGGGATCTGTATCCACTAAGGAGGGCTAGGTAGGCTCCTAAAACAGTCAATATCCACTTCAATGCTAATCCAACCTATAGTTGGGTTTATCAAGCAATTCTGAAAACATACTCATGCTAAGCCAACCTGCAATTGGGTTTATCAAGCATACACATGCTAAAGCAACCTGCGGTTGGTTTTATCAAGCATACAGGGTAACAAGGAGGATATTTCTAATCCACTGAGCTCAACCATAGAGCTACAAGCATCTCATTCACTTAGCAGATAAGGAACCCACATTATCTACCTCACCCAACACAAGGAAGGCCTTCTTCTCTGCTACACAGTCCCTCAAGGCCCATTCCCTTTCAGTGCTATTCAGGGTAGGCATAAGAAGGTCCAACTGCTAGTTCTATGATATCACAGTATTCACTGGGTTTATCAAGAATTCCAACTTTAAACCCTATCCTCTACATCTACTAAGAAATTCGGTTCATTCCAGGGTTGCGGACTAAGCTTTGTCCCGCAACTCGACTCTCTGCTCACAGATTCCAGACTTCACACAACTTCCTCAATCTATTCATGCCCTGTATTCCTCCTTCAAACTCGTCTTTCGTAATTTACCAAAGGATAACGCATATGTGCGGGATTCCTATGGAATTTGGCTCCCTTACTTCGGCTCACCTAGGAGGTCTTGTCTTCCTCCTCTATCTCATGGCTCGCTCCCCTCTCAGGATTCCCCAACCAAAAAAATGAATGAACCCCCCAACGAACAACGAACCCCCTTCTCAGATCTCAGTGCCATTTTTATCTTCTTCTAATATCCTCCTTCGGCTTTCCTTCTCCACGTTCTATAACCGAATCCGTACCCGTACAGGGAATCAAATTGGTTACTCCTTCCCAAGGGCAATATGGGTCACCATCCCACAACCCCCTCACCTATCTCTAGTGGATACCTTCACCCCTTTCTCATTAGATGCCTCACTTAGCCAGTTTTGGTATTTCATTGCAATATTAAACATTTACATCAATTAGAGAATTCCATGGCTTAATAGCTCATGCATAGTTTCACTATCAAATACTTTCCTATGAAAGACAACCTTAAGCATCCACTAGTGGGGCCTTGGCATTTAGCTCCACACTAGGGTAAACACACATTTCACAAACAAAATATTTACATCGAGGCCAATAATAACTAAGGAAGGGTATGGGTATTACAAATCCCTCCCCTTTAGAACAACACCGTCCTTGGTGTTTTTAAAACTGAACAAAAAAGGGAATGCCTCTCTCATGGAATCCTCCATCTCCCATGTCACCTCCTCTAGACTAACGTGCTTCCATTGCATGTTTACCTGTCTGATGGCTCGCCTCTGGAGTAAGGTAACCTTCCTGTTGAGGATTCCTATAGGCTCCACTTGGAATTATCCCTCTGGTTCCACTTGTATCACATGCCAATCAATGATGTGATTAGGATCATGTATATATTTATTAAGCAAAGACACATGGAAAACATTATGAGCTTTCATGTTAGCAGGTAATGAAATCCTATATGCAACTGGTCTTATTTTATCAAGAACTTCAAATGGTCCACAATATATGGGTTCCAACTTGGCACAAGTTCCCAACTTCATGGAACTCTTCCTTGGTCTCACTCTCAAATAAACATGATCTCCAATCTGAATTCTTTGTGTACTCTCTTCAAATATGCATAGATTTTCTTCTTGTCCTAAGCTTCCTTCAAATTATGCATGATCTTAAAAAATTCTTGTTCCATCTCTTTAATCATTTATGGTCCAAGCACTACCTTGTTCACTGGGCTGTCCCAATTCACTGGATTTCTGCACCGTCTGCCATACAAAACTTCAAAAGGGCTCATCTTCGACGATGCATGGTACCCATTGTTGTAAGAAAATTATTCCAAGTGTAGGTATTCCTCCCACTTGGATGGCTTATCCATCAAATACATTCATAACATGTCTTCAAGAATTTGGTTCACTCTCTTAGTCTGACCGTTTGTTTGAGGATGATAGGATGTACTGAAATTCAACTTAGTCCACAACTCTTGAAATAACCCTTTCCAAAAATTGGAAGTGAATTTTTTGTCCCTGTCTAAAATTATTTCCTTGGGAAATCCATGCAACCTGAATATCTCTCTCATGAAGATATTTTCAATGTCATTGGCCTTGTGAG
This sequence comes from Larix kaempferi, assembly GCA_027924585.1. Classification (NCBI taxonomy): domain Eukaryota; kingdom Viridiplantae; phylum Streptophyta; class Pinopsida; order Pinales; family Pinaceae; genus Larix; species Larix kaempferi. The sequence goes on from BSBM01000085.1 coordinate 1,764,819, forward strand.
TAGAATTAACTGGGATAAAGTGAGCTACTTTTGATAGCTTGTCCACTACAACCATAATCAAATCATGTTTCTTCACAGTCATGGGAGGACCTTTTATAAATTCCATAGAAATCACTTTCCACTTCCATTTGGGAATGAGTAGTGGTTGCAACAATCCTGCTAGATGTTGATGCTCTTCCTTGACCTGCTGACACTTTTGAAATCTAGCAATATACTCTTCTATGTACTTCTTCATCCCATGCCAAAAGTATTGTTTCCTTGCTGCAGTTATAGTTTTCTGATACCCTGGGTGACCAGAATATGGCTTTTGGTGTATCTCACCCAACACAAGCTCCTTCAATTATGCTTAGTTTGGAATGTATAGTTTGGAATCTTGGTACATAAGGACATCATCTTCTCCAATATGATATCTGACACACTTGTTATCCACCTTTCCCTGCTGCAAATTCTCTTTGATTTGTAGGTAAGCTTCATCATTAGCTTGAACTTCAATGATCCTTGCCTTCAAATCTGATTTACAAACACTTATTGCTGCAACATGAAATTTCCTACTGAGTGCATCAGCAACCTTATTCTCCTTTCCTTTGACATGCTTACTCTCCAAATCGAACTCACAGAGAAATTACATCCATCTATTTTTTTTGGAATTTAGATTTGGCTGGTCAAATAAATATTTTAAACTCATGTGATTTATCCTGAGTTCAAATCTTCTTCCCAAAAGATAATGCCTCCATTTCTTGAGCGCATGCACTGTGGATGCTAGCTCTAATTCATGTGTGGCATAGTTCCTTTCATGATATTTCATCTTCCTTGACTCATAGACAATTACAAATCCTTCTTGTGTGAGTACTCCACCCAATCCTTCCATGCAAGCATCTATGCACACCACAAAGTCTTTATTTGGATATTCAATCTTTAAAACGGGAGCACTGGTAAGTAATTCTTTTAACTTATGTAAACTCCTTTCACACTTCTCAAACCATATAAATTTGACTTCCTTCCTTTGTAAGGATGCAATTGGGTGAGCTATCTTGGAAAAAATTTCAATGAACCTTTTGTAGTAACCTGCAAGGCTCATAAAATATCTTACATCTGCAAAATTTCTCAAAGTAGGCCAATCCATTATGGCCTCAATCTTCTCTGGATCTACTTCAATACCTTTTACTAAAATAATATGTCCCAAATACTATACCTTCTGCTGATAGAAGTCACACTTGCTCAGATTTGCATATAGCTGGTGTTCTCTAAGGATTTGCAGTACCATTCTCAAATGTTTAGTATGCTCTTCTTCATTCTTTGAATACACCAGAATGTCATCCAAGAATACAATCACACACCTATCCAAGTATTTGTTGAAGACATTGTTCATAAGACACATGAAAGTAGCAGGTTCATTGGTGAGACCAAATGGCACCACAGTGAACACATAGTGTCCATATCTAGTTTGGAAAGTTGTTTTGTGAATGTCTTCATCCTTTATCCTCACCTGGTGGTAGCCAGAACTCAAGTCAATCTTGGAAACTAATTTAGCTTCCTTCATCTAGTCAAACAAGTCATCAATTCTTGGCAATGGATACTTGTTCTTGATTGTTACCTTGTTTAGCTACTTGTAATCTATACATAGCCTTAAATTCCCATCCTTCTTCTTAACAAACAACACAGGTGCACCCCAAGAAGATACACTCGGTCTGATATACTCCTTGTCCATTAATTCTTGCAGCTGCATCTTTAATTCTATTAGCTCAGGTGTGCTCATTCTATAAGGGACTTTGGAGATTGGTGTTGCTCCTGGAACAAGGTTAATGGAGAAATCAATGTCTCTCTTGGGTGGTAGTCCTGGCACTTCATCCGGAAATGCATCCCGAAACTCTTGCAATAGATGAAAGTATTCTAGCTTTGTCCCTTTTTCTTCTGTTGAATCTGATATATTCACAACATATAATTGACCGCCCTTTTATAGAAATTTCTCAGTTGTAAGGCTGAAATATGCCTTACTAAAACTTGTTTTGGAATTCCTTTAACCAATCTTGGTCTTCCTTCATCATCAATACACTCAAGTACCTTCTTGTAGCAATCAATTTTGGATCTATGCTTCTCCAACCAATCCATGCCTATCAAGTCATCATAAGATCCTAAGGGTAGTACATTCAAGTTTACCTTGGTGGGAAGTCCATTCAGCTCTACGGAACATTCCACCACTACTTCACTTACCTTTCTCTTGGTCCCAGTGGCTAGTTGAACTAACCAAGACTTACTATGTCTGACTTTACCAAGTGAACAAATTTCAACCACTTTAGGGGACACATAACTATGAGTGGATCCTGGATCAATTAAAACAGAAATAGATTGCTTAGCAATCTTACCTTCAACTTCTACCACTCCGACTTGGTGGTCTTCCTGGTGATCATCCAATGCTGCATAGATTTGAGGTGTGGCTCTGACCATATCTTCTATTGTGGTTGCTTCTCCCAAGTGTTAGAAAAACAGGATCGCAGAGCAATAACAATAAATAGAAATGCAAATATAATCACACATACACATTACAAGAGAGACACAAGTATATCGTGGTTCACCCCAACTTGGGCTACGTCCACACTGAAGTTTCCATTCCTTAATATTATTCTGTCTATCAAAGTGAAGGGATACAAATTGCAGGACAACCGCTGCACTTCCTCTTCACTGTCTCACAGTCTCTCTTCTTGTTCTCAGAGATCTTTACAATGCATAATACCTAATACATCAACCCTAGCCGTGTTACAATGCCTTTCTTTTATAAGGGAAATACAATGGGAAAATACCACGGGTTACCCAAAAACATGGGCCCGAACCCCCTGGGGATCGTGCCGGGATCATAACCAAACCTGGGGTACAAACACAACTGAATAATAATATCTCTGAATCTTGAGATCAGGCTCCATAACCAACACCAAGTTGTGTAATCTTTTGGGATTCCCTCTTTGATTTGGGAAATCTCTAAGCATGTGGTTGTCTCCACATCCCCAACACTGAAGTGGTCCTTTTGATGTTTTCTCTGTTGTTAGAGCGGGTTTGAATCCACTTCTTATTGGTTGTCCTTATGGAAAGTTTCTGGACTGATTCTTGAAAGGTGGCTTGAATCCACTTCTCCTTGTTTCAAATCCTCCTTTAGGATTTCCCTTCCATGCTGGTGGAGTATATCTCCTTCCTTTATTCTGCTCATAATAGAGCATGGCCATTATAATGGCTTCATTCAAACTTGGTGGATGGACAAACTCAATCCTATCCCTATAGTTATGTGGTAGGCTTCCAAGGAAACACTGAATCTTCACCCTTTCATTCTTGATGTAGTCTACATACCTTAGAAATTCCAAGAATTTATGAACATGTTCTTCCATGGAATTTTGCCCCAACCTGAGTTCATTGAACTCCTTTCTCTTGTTGTCATAATACCTAGATGAAAGGTATTTCTCCTTAAAGTATCTTTTAAATCGTTCCCAGTTGATCCTTCTTTCACTGGTTCTCTATACTTTCATGAGATGTTCCCACCAAATGGAAGCTCTGTCATTCAAATTGTAAATGGCAACTCTATCATTTTCACCTTCTGAATAATCATGCATTTTGAAGTACTTTCTCATTCAAGGTAGCCATGCCTCTGCCTCTTGGCCTGTCTTTCTTTCTCCATCAAAGGTAGGAGGTATTTCTTTCCTAAATTCTTCTTTTAGGATCCCTCTGTACTTCCTTCCTCTCTCATTCCTGTTGTAAGTGTGCCTTGGACTTATTTGAGAGTCCCTGGAGCGTTCTAATATGATAGAAGGAGATCTCAAAGAGGATGTTCTATGCCTTCTTCTCACAACACCCCTTCTACGGCTTGGATTCCTCTTCCTAGAACGGCCTCTAGAATGGATATATACATTCCTTTCTTCTTAGACCATATTAGTTGGATTGGACCCCATGTTTACTTTCTACTGCATGCCAGTAAGGCTCTGTAGAATACCCGCATTGAGTTGGTGCTGCTCTTCTTGCTCCTTTATCAGCCTCTCATTAAAGCTTACCATGGTCTCAACCAAGTCCCGGGGAGTCACCCGCTCCCTTCTTCCATTAGATGTTTTTTCAACGTGATCTTCCTGCACGTTTTCCCCTAGCATGTCTTCTTCAGGCTCGTAGGGATCTTGTGCATCATTAACGGTCACCATTCTTGATTTCTGAAACACTTCCTTACTGTACACTTCAACTATACCTGTTGCAATCCCTATGCATGATATAAATGCTTATTAGACAGCATAGGACTTGAAACATCCATACAATTTGGAATTTACTCATTAAACAGTTAATAAATACGAGTTATGTTAGGTTAAAACAGTGTCAAGGCATTTCCTTGTGTGCAATTTCTTCCACGGTTCATCCCTAACAGCCCCAGTGTTGTAACTTAAGCTCTGATACCACTCTGTAACATCCTTGGACCTCCCTGGTGGCCTTCTAAGGCCACCAAAGGACCTGCGTTACTTTTTGTTTCTTCTTTACTTCCAAAATTACATACAGCTATAGTGGGATCGTATCTACAATTCACCATTGCGATCTGTAGTCCACATTCCGCAATATGCACTTGCGAAATACACAATCCACCTTCCGCAATTGTGATCCACAATCCATATTGCATAATCCGCAATCCGCAATCTGCAATCTGCATTGTGGCATTTAGAAATACGGAACTACAAGTTACCATTCCAAATGGCATTCCTCAATCCGCAATCCGCATTGTGGATGCGGAAATGCGGAAATCTAACTTCTCCGCCAAACGACCTTCCACAATCTGCATTGTGGACGTGGAAATCCATTTTTCTCTGCCAAACGACCTTCACAATATGCAATCTGCATTGTGGATGCAGAAATGCAGAAATCCAACTTATGCACCAAATGACCTTCTGCAATCCACATTGTGGATGCAGGAATGCAAAAATCCAACTTTCTCCACCAAACAACCTTCCGCAATCCGCAATCCACAATCCGCATTGCGGAAGCGGAAATCCAATTTCTCCACCAAACAACCTTCAGCAATCCGCAATCTGCATTGCAGATGCGGGAATGCAAAAATCCAACTTCTTCGCCAAATGACATTCTGCAATCCGCAATCCGCATTGCGGATGCAGAAATGGTCATGCTCAAGACCTTTACTCCAACAATTTTCCAAGGCAACTTCCAAGGGCCATAACTTCCTGATCCTGGGTCCAAATGAGGCAAGTTTGGTACCGTTGGAAATCTCTTGGAGATCTCTATTCAATGGTATAATCCCATGCACTACTAAGGTATCTAACCTCCTTTCCTTCTCTGGAGTTTTTTCTATAAACCTTCTAAGGTACCTTCCAACCTTTAACAAGTCTCTACCTATCTCTTGCCATAACCCATCTTTTATCTGACTCACAGAGTGCTCTAAGGATATCACATGACACATAACCATTCCCATGATTAAATGAGGTTAATAAGTCCCTTTACAAGGGCAAGTATCTCATAATAAAATACACATAATAAATGAAGTTAAGGCTAACCATACATCTAACACATGTGAAATTAGCAATGCATTAAACTTATGCAACTGAATGAAGCATTCAGCCAACAGTCATCCTTCCACTCAGGCTTACACATGGTCTACCTATTGCTCACATTCATTTAACATTCATTCAACAGCTTAAGAAAAACAACAACATAATAATGCATGAAATAACATCATTCATTCCACAGAACACGTATCTTTGTATCTTGAAGTTTCCCCGCAACTGGCTAAGTGAGAGCAACGTTTTACCCAACCTTAGGTCTCTATCCAACCTATACTCTTTCAGCTGAGAGACCAACCCCGAGTTGGGCTATGTATCCACTAAGGAGGGCTAGGTAGGGTCTCTAACAGTCAATATCCACTTCAATTCTAATCCAACCTATAGTTGGGTTTATAAAGCAATTTCGGAAACATACTCATGCTAAGCCACCCTGCAGTTGGGTTTATCAAGCATACACATGCTAAAGCAGCCTGCAGTTGGTTTTATCAAGCATACAGGGTAAAATGGAGGATATTTCTAAGCTAATGAGCTCAACCATAGAGCTACAGACATCTCATTCACTTAGCAGATAAGGAACCCACATTATCTACCTCACCCAACATAAGTAAGGCCCTCTTCTCTGCTACACAGTCCCTAAAGTCCCCTTCCCTTCCAGTGCTATCTAGGGTAGGCATAAGAAGGTCCAGCTGCTAGTTCTATGACATCACAGTCTTCACTGGGTTTATCAAGCATTCCAACCTTAAATCCTATCCTCTACATCTTCTAAGAAATCCGGTTCATTCTAGGGTTGCGAACTAAGCTCTGAACTACAACTCAACTCTTTGCTCGCAGATTCTGGACTTCACACAACTTCCTCAAGCTATTCACACCATGTAGTCCTCCTTCAAACTCATATTCAGGGATTTACCCAAGGATAATGCATATGTACAGGATTCCTATGGCATTTGGCTCCCTTACTTCGGCTCACCTAGGAGGTCTCGTCTTCCTCCTCTATCTCATGGATCCCTCCCCTCTCAAGATTCCCCCACCAACAGAATGAATGAACCCCCAACGAACGACGAACCCCCTTCTCATATCTCAGTGTCGTCTTTATCTTCTGTGAATATCCTTCGTCGGCTTTCCTTCTCCACATTATGTAACTGAATCTGTACCTGTACAGGGAATCAAATTGGTTATTCCTACCCAAGTGGCAGCATGGGTCACCATCCCACAACCCCCTCACCTATCCCTGGTGGATACCTTCGCCCCCTTCTCATTAGCTGCCTCACTTAGCCAGTTTTGGTATTTCATTGCAATATTAAACATTTACATCAATTACAAAATTCCATGGCTTAATAGCTCATGCATAGTTTCGCTATCAAATACTTGCCTATGAAATCAAACCTTAAGAATCCACTAGTGGGGCCTTGGCCTTGATCTCCACACTAGGGTCAACACACATTGCACAAACATAATATTTACATTGAGTCCAATAATCACTAAGGTAGGGTAGGGGTATTACAACTCCCCACTACTACTTTATTATCTATCTCCACTGCCTATGGAATGTGACTCCTCTCACCAACCCATTTCCTAGATTCCTGTGCGAGAACCTGGACTAGTAGAGTGATATAATGGAAGCAAAGGGAAAAAATAGACTAGGTATAGGTCTCAACACACTCTCAATACTAACAACATTACCAACATGGCAAGATAACACAAGAGAAGTGATCCAAAGCTCAAGATTAGCTTCAACAAGGAGAGAGTACATGTATAAATACCTTAAGGAGGGAAATTTGAACCCAAAGTGGCAAACTATAATGGGTTTTGAGTGTGGCTGGGATTCATCATGGAGAATTAACTCAAACAAGTGGAGTGGTGGCCTAGTTAGGATATTTCCTTTCCCATATTAGCACCATGAGGAGGAGTTACCAAAATCCAAGGAGTGGAGCCATGAAGAGCACAAGGAGGTGCACTAATGCTTAAGGGGGGATACAAAACATGAAGTAGGGTGAATCAGGTGAGAGAGGAGATCCAATAGGGTCATAAATATCATGGAAGCACAAAAATAGGGATGAATGGAGGAGTGGGGTGCACTTATGGAGGTGGAGGCACAAATTAAGGAGGTGGAAGCTAAATTCTAGCTTACAGCTCCTAGAATCTAGGGAGAGGGCTCATAAGTGACAAAACCACATAAATAGGAAGGGAATTTATACCAAGGATGGTGCACTACAAAAGAGGGACTCAGTAAATGTTGAATATGATTTCCATTGATTTCAAAGGAGTTCAGTAATGACAAAGGAATAACCAAGGACATGATGGTAGGGAAAAATCAATGAAAGACAAAGGAATGAAAAAGGAAGTGATGCCATGGCATGTATGATGACGTGGCATGTGTGATGAAGCTGGAAAGACACATGATGGTGTTCTGGTGCTATCATTAAGTCATTGTTGCAATTTGACATCATTCTGGAAAAGAATGGCAAGTTTGTGGAACTTTGGAAATTGACTAAGTATGGAAAAATTAGTCAAAACTGCTCTAAGAGAATGCCCACCATAATTCATGGTTTGAGAAAAATGCATGTACCATCATATCAGGCTATATCTTGTTGAAGTGGTTATATATTCATGGTCTCAGTTTTCCTTAAGCATGTCCAAGGAGAAAGTTATAAGTCTTCCAAAATAGGGTTTCAGGATAAACTTTGGAGAAATTCTTGAAAATGGCTTAAGTGGTGGAAAATTGGTCCAGGTGGCCTTGGGAAAATGCCTGTAGTACCTAATGGGAGAATGATAAAAATCATCTAAAACTATCATGCTCTAGATTGTCAGAGAGGATATCTCTCCATGGTCTCATTTCGCACAGAAGGTGTTTGATGACAAAGTTAACAACCTTCCAAAATAGGGTTTCAGGATGCCTTTACACCAAAGTAGAAAAACTGCCTAAGTGGCCTCAGGGAAATGCTCACCATGATTGGTAGGTTAAAGTAAATGCCCACACCACATGGTCATCCTGTAGGTTGTTGATGTGTCTTCTTGATCATGTTCTCATCTTGTCTTGAGAGTGCCTGAGGAAGAATATATGGAACTTCCAAAGCAATGTTTCAAATAGATTGGACCAGGTTTAGAAAAATTGTCTAAGTATACTGGTAAAAGTTCCCGAGTAGCCTCAGGAAAATGCCCTCCATAAATTGTGGGTAAAAGTAAATTCCTGCACCATATGTTTAGGTTGTACCTTGTTGACTTGTCTATCTAACCATGGTATCAGTTTGTCCAAAGAGTCTCTGAGGAGGAAGATATTAATCTGCCAAAAGTGCCTCCTAGCTTGATTTACACTACTCCAGTAAAATGCCCGTTGAGGAGAGAGAAAGAGGTTTCGAGGGGTGAAATTGGTTTGGATAGAATCCCCTAGTTGGAACCTATCCAGTGGATGTATCACACTTCGAATTTGATGAAAAGAAAAATCACTTCATATTAACCTAGGGTTTGATAATTTTGCCTAAGTGTCAAATTAGCAGTTTGGAAGGCCACTTTCAAATGCCCGCCAGATGATGTGTGTGCGTCAATAAGTTCATCTTTTGACATGGTCTTATTCATTGTTGTAGCTATCCATACATGCTTTTATTTTTCCTTATGGTGATTAGATATGAAAGAAATCAATCCGCCAAAGTGAAGGAAAAAGTGTTTTGCATATTAAAAACAAAAATTTGGCTAAGTGTTGAACTCATATGGCTAAGAGGCCATTTCGAAATGCCCGCAAGGAGGTGTCCTTGTGCTAATAAAATTAATAAGGTAGCATAGGCTTGTTCCTTGATGAATTGGCTATCTATCCATGACCTCATATCTTCTTATGGAGTTCACACGTGCAAAAGACAAGCCTGCCAAAATGAGAAAAAGTTTTTTTTTACTATTTAAATGAAGGTTGAAGAGGCATTTGGAAATGCCCGCCAAAGATTGTCTTTGATGATAATTTCATCAGATGGAATAGGCATGTTCTCTGGTGATCTAGGCATCTAGCCATGGAGTCAGTTTCCTCCTTGGTGCTCACATGTGTGAGATTTTGGCCTGCCAAAATAGGTGAAAATGAGGTTGAATGCAGCTTGTATTATGCCCGCAAAGGCGTAGAAAAATGCCTGCAAGGGATTATGGTATTCCCGCAAGGGCTTAAGGGAATTCCCACAAGGGTATTGAAGCTAAAGCTCCCAACAGATTTATTATGCCCGCATGGGTTTGTTTATGCCTGCAGGGGTTTAAATGAATAAGCTCGCAAGAGCTTAAAGAGATGCCCACAAGGGATTATGTTATACCCGTAAGGGGATTAATGGATAAGAGATAAAGAGATGCCCTCAAGGGCTTGTAAAATTCCCGCAAGGGCCAGCGATATGCCCGCATGGGCTTCAAAGAAAAGCTCATGAGATCTTGGACAATGCCCATAGGTGAAGAAAGAGGATAGCTTGCAGATGATGGGAGAAGCCCGCATAGGAGGAGAATCCCGCTTTCCTGAGATGAAGGAAGCCCGCAGCCCTAAGACAAAAGAATCGCATAGCCCTGAGATGGAAGAAGCCCGCAGATGACTAGAGAAGGTTAATTAATTAAATTAATTAACAATTAAATAATTAACAGAATTCTGAATTAAATATTAAAAAGAACAGATATTTGAAGAGACACATCTTAGTATTGAAAAGATGCAATGTTTAGAAGATGAGAATACTTGATATATAAACAAAGATCTGAAGAAGAAGGAAGATGTCTTAGTAGTTCATATTGAAGGTTCAACAAGGAACAAGAACTGAAGTGTATGCTGGGTTATGAGATTAATATTTGAAGCAGCATTGAGACCAGAATGTGTGCACATTCAAGATGAAGAATTGCATAACATAAGTTAGAGATTAGACGGAAATAATTGAATTTTTCTGCAGTCCAGATATATGTGGCGGCAAGAAGACACAGACTGAAGAAAGCAAAGAATTATATATGAGAAAAGATAATGTCTGGTCTAGTAGTTGTCAAATACATTAAACTGCCAACCATGGATTTTATAAAGAGTGGCATTACAGAGAGAAGTTTCATCTTCTTTCATCAATTTTCTCCCAACAACAAGAGGAGTGCTCACAACTTTACAGCCTTGCATGTTAAACCTCTTCAGCATGTATTCAACATATTTGGTTTGGCAAATTGATATACCTTCAGCTGTTTGTTTGATTTGCATGCCCAAAAAATATTGCATTTCTCCCAAATCAGACATCTCAAAATCAGATTTCATTTCTTCTTTAAACTACTTCACAAGTGATATTGAGGTGCCCATAAATATTAAGTCATCTATATTAGGGTGTTGAAGCATCCTTTCAGTTGTAGCCGATAAAGCAGGGGGTTGTAGCCTCCTTCCAATAGAGGATGGTAAATAAGGGTGTAGTAGCATCCTCGTTTGTTGTAGAAGGAAGAAACCAGGGTGTTGTATCATCCTTCAGTTGTAGCTGAGAAACTTGGGGATTGAAGTATCCAACAAGTTGTAGCTTGCAAAACTATTGTAAACATAATTTTGCAGTATAGAAAGAGTTTGTGGTTTTCCCAAATGGGTTTCCACGATAAAATCTGTGTCTTGTGTATCTTGTTGATTCCATGTTTTAATTAAGTTTAATAAGTGGTTTAAAATGGTAAAACGTTAACAATACTGATTCAACCCCCCTCTCAGTATTGAGCAATATTCCCACAGTGAAGTATGTATAAATTGCCATAATAATTCTATAGTTCATAAAAATTGAAAATAGGTTTCATTGTACAATGTTTGGGTGACCAGCACTATTAAAGTCACCAAGGCACAAAATGAACTAGGATGGAAAACTACCATCCAAAAAAAATCTATAAGGTGCTAGGTATGTCCCCCATTCCCCCTCACTCCATGATATCCATGGTCTCCCATACTCTTTTAGTTTCCTTTGCTCATCCAAATGTTTATTTAATTAATAGCAACAATCATTCAAAAATAACAATAATGACAATAACAACAACATTAACATTAATAATAATGTCAAAGTCCATAATCACATGATCAAACAAATGAGCATAATTCCATCGTCACATGAACAAATAAAACATAATTCCATAGTAAGATAAAATATCATAATTCCAGGGCTTAACAATTGTGTTATTACACTATTATTGGGGAATTTTTAGATTTAACCACTATTTTTTATTATTTAATGAAATAGAGTAAGACAAAAAATGGTAATGCTTCAACACATTTTGTGATCCATCAATTTGTATTTTAATGTCATCATCACAAATAAAACTAAAAGTACCTTTTTGAAGAGGACATGGAGAAGAAGTGCACTATGATTTTTCCTATTTTTGTGGTGTTTTCATTTTGAAGATATTAGAATAAAATTATTGATGAAAATAAACAATTCTTATATAAGTAGAAACTAGACTTATAGATGAATCCATTGGTACCAATTCCAACAAAAAATACTTGAAATTTGCAGGTGTTTGGCCCCTCTGAAGTTGCATTTTACAAAAAATGCAGGATATTTTTTTTTTAAATTGCTAGAAACTCTCGTTCGAGAAAATATCTCAGCCAAGATTTTTCAACCAACTCTTCGTCGAGACTTTTAAACTCTCAAATGAGAGTTTTTGTTTTGAAATATATGGCTCTAATTGAATAAAACTCGACGTCGAGAATTTAAAACAACACACTCCAAAATGTTTTTCTCAAATTCATGTTTCCACCCCTATATAAATTTATGTTCCACCCTCTCCTCCTTATGCTCCTTATTAACACACACACACACACTCACACACACACACAAAACAAGCCAAAACTAACACGACAAGCAAAAAGACCCAAAATTCCCCTGCAAGGCTAGAGCTCCCTTTTTATTACTTAACTTCCATATTTTATTCAATTTCTTACTTTTTCCATGCATGACACACTTGACGCTTATGCACCTAATATAAGTTATAATGCACATTTCCCTTTTTAATTTGATTATATATTTCTTGACATTTTTACCATTACCATATATGTGTTAGGATATTTAGACACTTAGGAGTTAGTTAAGATCAACTTGTGTAATATATCCGTTAGGGATAGTGTGTTTCTTTAGTATGCATTAGTATGCATTTGTAAATACTTAATCCGACGGTCACGATATAGAGTGATCCGATGGCTCAAATTCGCGTAGATCAAACCTAACCGTGATCCGTGGCTTAACACCCGATTGGTCGATGATCTCTATTTAAAGAGCATGGAGGGTCATTGTTTAGTTGATCGATTATGAGAAGCTAATTTGTAACTTTCTTTCTTTGCATAATAAATTGTCCCGTAGAAGCTATTTGGCCGGGGCCATGGAGTGTTTCCCTCAAGAGGGTTTAAACCACGTCAAAACATCGGTGTGTTGATGTGATCTGTTTGTGTGAAGTGGTTGCTCTTGGTGTTCGGTCCTTTGGTAGTACCCTGTGTACCCGAACAATATGATACACTAATGTCTAATGTTGGGTTGTTACATACTCCCCCCTTCAGGAAAATTTATCTCGAAGTTATAAACCCTTGGAAACAGATACAAGTATGTACTCAATTAATCATGTAGATAATAAGTAATATAGATATCTATTACTATTGTGAAGATGAAATATTTATATGTGTGGCCATCACGCATAAATATTCCACTTGCACTATTACAATCAACACACCCTAAGTTACGACATGGTCTTGATTAATTACTTAAGTGTAATATGCATGCAATCATACAATTATGCATTAATATCATACACACTCAAGCATCAATCTAGATAATAAAGGAAAAATGGAAGTACACATTCATGGAACTTCTTCCTTCCTTACTCACCCTCTCCCTAAGAATCATACCATCTGCCATATGCATAATCCTTCTCGGTAACTTCAGATGGTCCGGCTTTCCATGGCACGAGCCCTCTACTATACCCTGCCAATGGATCATACAATAGGCATGAGAATTTTTCCCAGGAAGTTACCACAACATATCCATCCTCCCAACTTCTGGTAAATGTGCAACCTCATCAGAATTTAACCATAATTTGAGCCTCATTGGTATTAACCGACATCTATTTACCAGTACCATGATCCCTATATTAGGATCATTATACCCCAGGCATCTCGAAGGGAATTCCTATAATTGATCCACATTCACCCTTAAGACACTAGCCTCAAGCATCATAAGTCCTTCTTCATATTCCTCCCTCTTGGAAAGGATACCTCCATCCATGGAATTTCGGTAGAAAAGTTAAGAACCACTGGCATAGAGTTACTTGATGAGTTTGTCACCCATCCCATAAGGTGTTTGTAGTATCCATTCTCATTTTTTGTTATGGGATCCCACGAAATCACTGAATGAACTAACCTTCTAGGCCCAAGGGTGGTTTTCTTTTCAAACACCACCTCACAACATGCAACCAATGCATTAGTTTAATATCATGATTAGGAATATCAAGGAATTATATGCTACCATATTCCATCAATAGAACCTAACTTTATCATACACCATCCTATCCATAATAATACCATGAATAGTAAACAATTGCATGATACCTTATGTCATCATACAATGGTAATATAAAATTGTATGGCCCTCATGGAATATCATCATCATGAATAGAATATATGACATCATTATTATAATAAAATGGTCAACATACCATAAGCATTATAATATCATTATTAAGTAGTCCTACCAAGTTATCATGTAAACGCACATTATGATGGCATGATCAGCATTATAAGAGCATATGTCATCACAAAGAAACATAAAACCACATGCAATCATATCCATTTTACCTCATCAAATACTTACCACATGCTACGTATTGCATGATATATCATGAAATACTGCACGTCATCACAAAATCATCATGTCATCATATCATTGTGATACACCAAATGTTCATGCATTGCAATCATAAGATATCTTTCCACAAAAAACCACATGTCATGCCATCATGAAGCATCAACATAAATAATCACATGTAGTTAGCACATGTGCCATGAAATTAGGAAATACTATCAAAGGAACTCATTTCCTACTATCATCATGTCATTTCAATGACATCACATCATTATTTCATCATCAATAATGATCACATAAATAAGTGCATGTAATCAACATATCAACATAAGATTGCTAAACATCCTCAAAATGATAATCATGTCAACATATCTTAGTCAAAGATACCACATGCCATCATGGCATGACATCAATAGAATTATATTAGCATAAGTAGAATGAAATAAGATAATAAATATTATCAACATAATATTATGAACATGATAATCTTTTCATTTTTCATAGATATAGAGAGGGATTAGAACCAATAATACATCATGAAAATTTAGTTCATGGTTAATAAACCATAACCCACCTTGCATACATGAATAATCCAATAATAAATGCCATAAATCACATCTCATATTAGATCACATCTCATATTAGAGAAAGATCCACAACCATTCATTTTTGTATCGTTTGACGGATACCAAAGGAAACAAACAACATAAGCATAAGCTAAGATACCAAGCAGTTATATTAATAAAGTTTTCAATGGGGTAATTTGTAATTGGGATAATTGGTGTGCCAATTCTGGTTCTCAAATCTAGTTGATGTGCCGATTTTGGTTCTTGATGGTCAAGTTCTTTGTATTGCCAATTTCATAATTTCTACTAAAATTATTTATGATCATGGAGATTGTAACTACATACTAGTTTTAAATGAACAAAGTACAATAGAAAGAATATAATCCATTTATAAATATCTTTATAAAGTGTATAGGTTTGTACCAACTATGACAGTATAGAAACTTACAATAAGCAAAAATGCATTTTCAATTGGCAGAATTGCTACAGTTGTCACACTTTCATAGCAAGTCAACTCCCAATGTTAGAAATCAAAGTTGGTAAACTAGAAGAGGACACATATAAAATAAGCACAAGTTCTACATTATTATCACATAATTAATATATATGACTGTTATGGCTTCTTCACTAGGCTAATATTCTATTGAATTCTGGCTAAATATGATCTCAACACTTGTCTCTTGCTTCACTCTAATTTAGCCATCAATTGTCAAATACAAGACTCCCATGATTCTTATAAATGTTGTAAAACGAATGGAAGAACAAAACACAACACTACACACTTGTAAATCGACATTTATAATGAATTTGACAACATAATGAGCACTCAAGGATCTCAACAAATTAATGGCGTTGACAATAAAGGTACAGTTCATAAACAATTTGCAATGGATGACACTAACGGAACTTCTTAGCAATATTATATCCTCTATCTAACAACATTACTTTGCAACTTGTTGTAGGTGGAATGTGTTGACTCCTTCATTTTTGAATTGAACCAAGAAGAAAGAAGAAGAAGATCATACAAATGAAGAAAGTCACGGAAATGAAGGTAGTTGCGAAAGAGTACCGGAAGTTGCCGAAGAAAGATAACGGCTACAACCACTTTTGGACCCACTCTACAAGTATAGAAGGAAGCAGAGGATAAAGGAGTGATAGAAGAGAACAAACATGCAATGCAATTCAAAGAACATCCGAGTACCAGATTAGAGACAAAAGAGACAGAGACAAATAAATCTATAGTGGAGTTTATGTAATTGGGTTTTGGGTTCTATCTATGAGAGTGTTTTATCCCATGATGGGTAATTTTGCGCTGAATGTAAGGCTTAAATCCCTGATGTACGTTGTTGTAATGGAGATATTTTTATATAATCAAAAGATTGTTCGACCCCTTCAAATTTCTGTGTTATGTGTATTTTTGTTATGTCTTATTCTATTTACTATTTTGAAGTTTAATGAATGAATAATGATTGTTTTTAAGGGTTGTTGTGGTATATTTAATTGGATAATATGGTAATGTTTTCCATTATAAACCCACGATCACAACAATAAAGTTAACCAATCCCATCTTATGCCAGTCTTGGTTGTGCTTCGGGTGAGACCTTCCCCCTTAAGGGGATTGAAAATGCCATCACACTGGACGATAGCAACACCCTTTTGTTGGCCCTTCCGCAAGAACCCTGGTCTCCATTTTGCACCAAAAAAAAGTTCCATTTTCGGGACTTGGTTCTTAATGGGACCCTATTAATGTATGTGTTGATGCTCAACATCGACATGTTCCAAAGTGTCAGAACATGATGCTAGAGGCGAACCATTTAAACGCTTTTGCAAGATCATTTTGTCAGTGTTGTCATGCCTAGTTCGATGTTCTTGTCATGTACATATCTTATTTCACCATTTTTTGTCGTCATATGACTCCTTCAACAATTTCATCAAGTTACATTTTGATCGTTACCATGTCATGGTCGAGTCGAGTTATAGGGATTTTTCGTCTTTTCATCTGGGAATCATCATTTTAGTTAGTTAACATCATTACATTCAACTCATCATATCGATCACACTCATATTTTGTTCCACAAATTTTGAGTCCGCTTCACCCTTTCAGCAATCTATCAAAGTTTCAAAAAGTTGACATCCTTTACATCGTGATAGTATAATTTTGCAAAAGTTTGTAACTCACTAATTCATTAGTTGAAGTCATCATTGATCATTATCACAACATCTATGTCCCAAAAGTCAAACTTATCTCCCGATGCATCAATATCCACCATCTTTAAAGCTAAAATCCATGTCACATTTTATATTTAAATCCTTCATAATTTCCCTTTTCCCTTATTAAATGTAATTTTCCAATTGATCAAAATAAAAATAAATAATAATAAAATTCTTTTTAATCCCGTTCCCTTTAAAACCCTTTCACCATTACCTTTTAACACTCATTCGAAACCCTTTCCCTTTAACTCTCTTTTCCTAACCTCTTTCCTTAAGTCTTATTTTCCCCACCCTTATAAAATATATTAAAAGTACAAAAAGCACTTTACTCTCCCCTCCTTTCGTCTCTTCATTTATTTACCATAGTTTTTTCCCCTTACCTTTTTGTAAAATTAAGCGTGCATAAGGATTTAAAAAAGGGTGCTAACCAAAAGTTTATATATATATTTAAATGTGGCATGATGTAATATATTTGGTGCATTTATATGTTTTATATGAGTTTTTTTCTCGAAAAAAATTTGTAATTCATTATATAAAATAAATTACATTACATGGTGTAGAGACAAAAATTTGTCTTAACTAGTAATTAGTAATTATTAAAACGGTTACATGTTCATTGGATACTAAGATCTTACAAACCTACCCATTTGCTGGAGAAAAAAATAGAAAGTTTATCATCTCATATAAGATTGACATCATTATCGGAGCTATGTGAAAAATCACCTACAATAGGTAGTGTAGACACTAAAAAAGAAAAATATATCATTGAGAGCCTATGGCTATAAAGTGACCATTAGAGGCATCAAAGCCTCCTAAAAACCATCGATCCAGGGTCGAATTCCAAGATAGTGTCTCCAATATGTTTCCATAGCTTCTAGGAACCCTCAATTAGCTGCAAACCTTATTTAGAAAGAGCATATGCCTGTATATTTCTTTCATGGTAAATACGTTGAACGCTAATAGAATGAAATAAGTTGGTTGACTGAATTGGTTCTTCAAAAATAGTCACCAGATATATGTTCTTTGGAGCCCTTTTATTTACCATTCAGTCCAGTATGAGCTTGAAATCTCCAAAAACTTGAAGCCAATTGATACATTTAGAGTGTGCCAAAGCTAAAACCATCTTAAGGGCCAAAAGTTATTTCTTGTTGTTTGAACTCGAGCCTAAACCAACCGAACATGTGTAAAAATGTTGATCTAAAGGGAGTAAAATGCCACCCACTCCACCCTGTTCTAGATGTCCTTGAGATGCATTGTCAAAAAAATCTCAGGGGATTAATATGTCAATCACTTCTTCTACCACCCTCATGACAAGGGGTGGATTATGGGTCTAAGGCATAGATCTCAGGATTGCAAAACATTTGGAGACATAAATTATTGGAGAAAAATATTTATCTTCAAAGATGGCTTGGTTCCTAGCAAGCCAGGCTCTCCATAGAATTAGGGTTGGGAGTGCATCATAGTCCTCATAAAGTTCATTAGCATGTCAATCTTTTAATGCCTCACAAACTTGTAGCCCATTCCATCTAAATTGTAAACTTGTATATTATTAGGAACCCGTGTCAACCCTTCTCTTTACTTTGTTAGTATATTGTATTATCCCGCATTGTTACTATATTGTTGTTGGACCCATATGCTTTGTAAGTCATCCCGTGAGTATATTGTATCATCCCACATTCATGGGGATTAATAGTTGTTTAGCTTAGACTTAGTATATAAGTACGTGTTGAGGCCAATGAAGGCATCCACAAGTTAATATTTGTATTGAGCTTGCTCAAGGAGGTTTCTCCCTTGAAGTGTTCTGCGATCAGTAAATCCATTTTTTGTTGTGTTATTTCTGATATATCGTGCATTTTCATCATTTAATTGTTGTTGGTTCCCCACATATGGTATCAGAGCAGTAGTTCTTTTTCTTTGCATCTGTATTGTTCCTTTCAATTGCAGGTTTGGATCTGGGAATAATCCTTATCCGCTTAATTGTGGGAAATACCTGGGCATATCCCTAAAACTCATTGTGAGGAGTACCACAGGAACCCTGAAGTAGTTGGCCCATTGAGAGGACCTTCCAGCAAAAAGGGAAACGACCCCTACTTGATTGACTAGTTCCCACCTGTGAGGTAAACCAAGAGCTGTCATTTGTGGCAAAGCGGTTATGAGTTTTACTTGAGTCGTGGAGTGAGGGCTACTGCCCCAATATGCAAGTCATTAGACAACATTGGTATCCGAGTGAATCCCCTGAACCTTTAAGAAGCCGAGCATAACTGGGGTCCATATCTATTGACAAATGATAAATAACAGATTGCACCTGTCCAGAGCCGTTGCAGATCAATTCCAGAAAAATAAAATAAAATAAATTATGTTCTTTAGCCATATCTGCTTTGCTTTAACTCTCTTTCCCTTGAAAATTCATTGGCACCTCTGCAATTCCATTTTGCATATTTCCTTCTTGGGGACCCTATTCCAAATTCCACTTCCCGAAGCTAGAAATCCCACATCTATCTATTTTTAGGGTTTACCATAACTTCTTCGATCTTCACTCAATCGCTTTCAAATTTTGTCACAGTGTTCATTTACCATTCCTTCTTCTTTGTCCCTCTTAGAAAATTTTGTCCATTATTTCATCTCACCTCTGAAATCCCCATTTTTTGCTTCCCTGTCCATTAGAAAGTGTCCAAAACCTAGTCAAACCCCAATTACCCATCAAAGTTTTTTCCAAATCCCAATTTTCTTTTACTAAAGAAGTTTTTGTTTTTGTTTTTCTACTTATTCTTCCAAAAATAAAAATTAAAAACAAAATAAAAAAAATCTTGGTTATGGTTGTGACCAGCGCAAGAGTAAAAAAAAACATGGAGGAAGAACTTGTAGCCCTCAAGATCAAAATCCAAGATATTGATGAAAAAATTATCGGCCTCCATCTTCAGACTTTAGCCATGAATAATAGATGACAGTCAAAGTCTTCTGCAAACACCGGGTTCTCTTCTTCCAACACTTTTCGTGGGCCGAAGCTTGATTTTCTTCGCTTTAATGGTGATGATCCGACTGGATGGATATACCGGGCAGAACAATATTTTAGTCTGCATAATACTTTTGATGTCAACAAATTTACACTTGCATCCTTTTATTTTGAACATGAATCCCTTCAATGGTTCTGTTGGTATATCAATGCTCATGCAGAGCCAAAATGGACAGATTTTTTCCAACTCCTTTTGCAACAATTTGGCCCTAGTGCTTTCGATGACTTCACAGGAGCACTCACTAAAATTCGCCGAATTGACATTGTGAGAGAGTACAGAAGTTGTTTGTTAGTGGTCTGAAGGATGCGTCAATGGTATGAAGGATAAAATCCAATCTCAGGTTAAAATATTATGTCCCAACACAATGATGGAAATCCTGGGGTTAACTAAGTTGGTGGAGGACAAGGTCACATCCCAACAACGCTCCAAATCCACTTTTGTTTCATTCATAAATATGGTTTCCCAACGACCTACCATCACAACAACTCCTAGAGCAACTCCTATCAAGCATTTGTCTGAAGCAGAGATGCGAGAATGTAGAGAATAAGGGATTCATTATAATTGTGATGAGAAATTCACTCGGGGACAAAAACTCTATCTCTTGGATGTGTTGAGCAAAAGCTCTATCTCTTGGATGTGGGTTCTCTGCCTGCAACTGAAATTTGTGAAGAAGCTCAGGATATAGTAGATGATCAGGTCGACATTCAACAGCCGCCTGTTGACCCTCCTTCTCAAGACGACCATCCATATATATCTCTCCATGCTTTAGCCAGAGTCACCACCCCACAAACAATTCGGGTCAAGGGTTAATTCAAGAAGATCCCTCTTACAATACTCATTGATTCGTGTAGCACTCATAACTTCATTGACCCTTGGAGTGCCAAACAAGATGATTGTTTTTTACATCCTTGCTCTAGCTTTGAAGTCATGATTGCCAATGGGGGCACCTTACCTTGCAAGGGGAAGTGTTGCAATGTGTGTATCTCTATTGGAGATTATAACCTCCGCTCCGACATGTTTTCCTTTCCCTTAGGCATATGTGATGTGGTTTTGGGCGCTCAATGGTTACGCACACTTGGACCCATCTTGTGGGATTTTGCTGAACTTTGGATGTAGTTTTCAGTTAATGGGAAAAAACATACATTGAATGGCTTATAACAAGGGTCTGTCCACATCATCAGTTCACATCTACTAGAAAATATCCTTAAGAACAATGTTGATGTATTTGTAACTTCGGAATGTATTCACTTGTATGTTTTATATTCTATTTGTATTTTATTGTTGTACCTCCGACGGAGATGTTTATTCCTCTGATCGGAGAAGTCATTATTGTACTTGGGTCATGTAAAGTCATTGAGGTCCATCCTCCCATGTATGATGGGTCACTAGACCCTGGAGTTCTTTCTTTCATGGGTTATTAGACTCCCCTAGTGGGGTCGGCCCAGTGTCAAGTGGTAAAGGGTTATTAGACTCTCCTAAGGGAGGTCCACCCAGTTAGGGTAAAAGGAAAGTAAAGGTAAAGTATAAATAGAGAGGAGAACCTCTCTATTTATTCATTCACTCACACATCCAACCCGCATAGTTGAGAGAGAGGAGTGCGCACAAGTGGAGGAGGAGTAGCTGCTGGAGACATCTATCTTTTGGGGTTTCATCTTTGTGATCTTTGTATTGGTGCTTATTCTATCTCTGAGGAAGTTGCATGGTTTTTCACCTTCTTGGTTTTCTCCGGTGAAATACTTTGTGTCTCTTGTCTCTTGTGTTTGATATGATGTACATGTTGTTATCTCAATTAAGATCCTAGATCATATTGAATTAAATGATGAAAAAATAACATGGTATCATAGATAGCTTGATGGAAGGCATTGTATGGCATTTACGACACTTGTTGCACTTGCGACAAATTGGAAGCTAGGGCTTGGTATAGTAAAAACTAGTCATCGTGTAACTTTCTCTATAAATCCGTTTTGGCGAAGGTTCAGGATCTGAAATTTTTGCAGGCCGAATATCAAACATGGATGTACCCTATGTAAAACTTTTAGCCTCAGATTTGCTGCACTTTGTGAGATATGATCCGTTCAAGTTAGGGTTTCTGCCTCTTCCAAAATGCAGCCCTAAACAGGTGACCTAGGCACAAAGGTCATATCTCGGGCTAGGAAGCTCCAAATGGAATTCCGTAAAAAGTGATAGTTACAGAATAGACTGTAGTTTCACAGGTATAAGTTTTAGAGGTCGAAGTTGAAACAGTGACACATGGAACTCCGTACAAGTTGGCTATGTTGTTTCATCCCATAAGCAGGTCATGTTGCGACACTTAGCATATCTCTTTCATGGAGAATCCATTGAAGCTCATATCTATGGGGTTGGAAATATGACAGGTCATTCTACCATAGGACAAAGTTTCTGACCCTGAGGATCTAAAATTTCAGAGATGCACCAAAAACAATATGGCATATCGTTCTGTCAAAACAGAATTAGATTCTGAGCATTTTCATTTTGGCTTGTCACTGCTGTGGGAAATTAGGGATTTTGAAAGAAGTGAAATTTTGGAGTGCTCTCAGCATAGGATTTCTCTCCTCAGCAAAATCTAAATTTAGATACCAACATCGAACTTTTTGTTTGGGCAGAACCACGGTATCTATCAAACCCTAGTTCAGGTTTTGGACCAGAAAACCAAAAAACCAGATTTTGACAGAAGTTGCAGATCCAAAATTCACAGGTCAATTTTGAGGGGTATGTTGATGTATATGTAACTTCGGAATGTATTTCACATATATGTATATTGTATTTCTATAGAGATGTTATTATTCCTCTATACGGAAGTGTTGTCATTTATATTGTAAGTGTCGCAACTTATACTTGATGGGTTATTAGACCACCTTGTTGGGGTCATCCCTATATAAGTCATGTGGGTCTAAGGGTTATTAGACCACCCTATTGGGGGTCAGCCATGTGGGTCAAAGGGTTATTAGACCACCCTAGTGGGGGTCGGCCCATTCAGTATTATGTTAAGTAGTTAAGTTGAGGCCGACCTAGTTGAGTAAAGGTCAAGTCAAGTTAGTGTATAAATAGAGAGTGTGTCTCTCTCATTTAACACATTCTATTCTCTCACTCACACTTGGGAGAGTGCCGCACTTGTGGAGGAGGAGGCTCTGCTTCTAGGAGAAGACTATCTCTTGTATTTTGGTTGTATCATTTCTCTATCTATCTCTGAGGAAGTTATTGGCATTTTTCACCTTTATGGTTTTCCCCAAGTAAACTTTGTGTCTCTTGTGTGCTTGCATTATTGTGTCCATGATTGATATGTTGTAGATTTGCTGTACATGTTGTTCTCTCAGTTAATATCCTAGATCAGATTGAAGTAAATTCTGAAAATTTAACATGGTATCAAAGCTAGCCTGAAAGAAGGCATGATATGGAATGTATGACACTTGTTGCACTTACGATGCTAGGGCTTGATATAGCAAAAACTAGTCATCGTAGCACTTTCGCTATAAATCCGTTTTGTCGATATTTTTGGATCTAAAAATTTTACAGGTCGAATATCAGATCCCCATGTACCTTGTTTCCAAAGGAAAACCTCTAATTTGTTGTACTTTGGGATTTATGATCTGTACAATATAGGGTTTCTGCCTCTTCCAGATCTGAGTCAAAACCAGGTGACCTTGGGAAAAAAGACATAACTTGGGCCAGAAAGCTCCAAATGAAATTTCGTAAAAAGTGACAGGTAGTACACAGAATGTACTATGTCGGGAAACTTTTTCAGAGGCTGAAGTTGAACCAGTGACACGTGGCACTCCGTACAAGTTCACTCTCCTGTATTATCCCATAAACAAGTCACGTTGCGACACTTGGCATAACTCTCTCTCAGAGAATCCAATCAAGGTCAGAAATATCGGGATGGAAAGATAACAGGTCGGGCTATCTCAAGAAAAATTTTCAGACCCTGTGGATCAAAAACTTCAGAGTTTCACTAGAAACAATCAGGTACATATTTCTGTCAAAACAGAATTATTTTTGAGTACCTTCATTCATGGATTCCAGAATTTAGGGCTTCGGAGAAAGTTGGAATTTTTGTAATTAGAGACCACGGATGGATGCTACTCATAAAAATTGAAATTTAGAGACTAAGATCAGATTTTTTGGTGGGCAGAAGGTCGGGCTTGATCAAACCCCAGTTCGGGACTTTGATCGGAAAGATGGAAAATTAGGGCTTTTGCAAAAATTGGAATTTTGGAAATCTGTGACCACGGCTAGAAGCTCCTCAGAAAAATCGAAGCTTAGATTTTTTAATCAAATCTTTTGGTTGGGTGAAGCTCTGGGAAACTCAAACCCTAATTCAGGGTCCTCCCTAGTGAATCCATAAATCTAAAAGGCAATTTTGAGGGGTGAAACTTTGCAGTTTTCAAATTCTGAATATACCAACTTGATCAGCTCATCAAGGCGCATATTTCTATCCTTTCGAAAGTTTGAAATTCAAAGTTTGAATTTTGGGGTTTCTTTGACAAACCCTAATCTATCTCCAGGTCCAGTTCTTGCAAATCAAGTGGATTGGGTTAATCCTAGAAGAAGATGGATTGGTCACCTGCATAAGTGAAGAAGTTCCAAACTCAGAGGGAGATGAGGCTAAGGCCTTCCATAAGAAGATTACAAGAAATCTTGATAGGTATGGCTTATAGGTATGTTTCATGGTTAATTTTATCATATGTTTGTCTTCATATCATTACAGTACAATCTTAATTAATTACTGGACTTGTCGTATCACCTTAATAGAAGATATTCATTGATTAAGGTTTTGACACTTATGATTGTACTAATGCATTGTGATGTTGTATGAGGTTTATGTTGTTTGCTAACACAAAAGGTACACCAAGAAATTCAAATCATGTTCCAGTTCAAGAACATATTATCATGATGACATGAAGACAAAGATTCATCCATTGTCATGGATCACATAGAAGATCTACTTTCGAGGTATGTATAACTTGGTTCTACAATGGTTAACTTATGAGACATGCAGGTTACTAGCACAAGTCATTGAAAAGAACCAGAAGACATTATGCGGGTATGTCAAACATAACTAGCTAGCATGCTAATCCAGGTATGTTTTTCCTATATCAAGCTAGAATCCTACCTTGTGTTAGGATCTTATAGTGTTGTGTTATTGATAATGATTATTCATGAAGCCATAGGTTTGAGTAGTCATGGTTGTTTCTTACCATAATTGATGATATGACTAACCAAAAGAATCATGAAGGTATAGGTTTGAGTAATCACAGGTTTTATACATATTATATCTCTTATCTTGATTAATGGTTTAACTAACCAGAAGAGCCCTATGATCAAATAAGAATATGCATGAGTAAAAGAAGACTTCCCTGAAACCTTGAATACTAATGTTTATTATCTGTGTTTGAAATGATCCTGACTATACATGCTTTAGATTATTGTGTTTTGATAATAATAAGTTTATACTAATGAATTTTTGATTATGTATGATACCTAGAGGATAACACAATGATGATACTAACAAGCATGCATAGGGATCGAGAATGAATATAAGTTCAAGGACAAGTAATCCAGGAAGCAAGGACAAGAGGGAGCACACTCCAGTAGTTTCTACAAGGATGCAGATATTCAGAGGGAGTTGACCACTTCTCACAATCCACATCAGAATGGAGTTGCAGAAAAGAAGCAAAGACTGAGAGGGAGTCAACCCAACAATCAAACAAAGATAAGTATTTGAATTGTCATTTTTTACATAGTTGTTTGTTTAAATAATTTTATTCAATGATGTATATACTGATGTTCCTAGAATTAGGTTGTGTATTATGCACATTAGAATAGTTGCATTGATGAATAGTATACTACTAATATGCATGGGTAAGTGGCCTATGGCACTGTACAACATTCTATTGTTACTTATCTAGAATGAAACCTCTTTGCTGACATGTTGGGAGTTGTGCACACTCTTCAAAATGTTCTGGTAGAGATTGGAAAGCATCTAGAAAGTTACGGGATATGGATAAATGTTGTATTGAAGCATTGGCTAAGATAATTGCATGACTATATGACATATTTCTTTATGTGTAAGAATTTGTTCTGAAAACTATGAGATGTTTTCTAATCATGTAATTTAACTTGTTGTGTAGGAAAGATCGTATGCCATCACCTACAAAAGAAGAACTACAACATTTGTTCAGCAACAAAATTATCTATTGAAGATATTGAAGTTTCCAGGATATGGGAAGAATGCCATGATCCGTTGATCATGAAGAATGATGTTTGGGATGTAGTCCCAAGACCTGAAGGGAAGTTTGTTATGACTTCCATATGGATCTATCAAGATCAAGCATGCTGCAGATGGAAGCATAGAGAAATATAAAAGTGATGAAATAGAAGATACACCAGATGGATTTCAAGATGGCCTTCTTGAATGGTGTAGTTGAAGAAGAAGTGTATGTGGAGAAGCCACTTGGTTCTGAGACACATGACAGGGAGTCATATATGTGCAGAACTTGGTGTGGTAGGATAGACAGCTTTCTATCCAGTTTGGGATTTACCAAGAGTAAAGCAGATTCCAACCTTTACTACAAGGTTGAGGAAGGAAATCGAGTGATACTACTTTTGTATGCGGATAACCTGTTTGTTACAGGTGAAGATAGATTGATTTCCGACACGCAGCGGAAGCTTGCTGCCGAGTTTGAGATGAAGAACTTGGGGATGATGCACTATTTGTTTTTGGTATGGAGGTGTGGCAGAGTGCAGATGGAATCTTCCTTGGACAAGGGAAGTATGCAGTAGAGATCTTGAAGAGGTTCGGGATGATGGATTGCAAGGCCATGGCCACACCTATGGCATCGAATCTTAAGCTTCTTTGTGATGCTTCATTTGAGCTAGTTGATGTCTCTATGTATCGTCAGATGATTGGGTCCTTGATGTACCTGACGAACATGAGACCAAATATTTGCTTTGCAGTGAACACATTGAGCCAGTTCCTGATGGATCCGAGGAGTGTTCACCTGGTTTCTGTAAAGCATGTTCTGAGGTACCTGAAGGGTACAATGGATTATGGGCTCAAGTATGAAGCAAATCAAAAGTTTAACCTACAGGGTTATGTTGATTGAGATTGGGTTGGCAGTGTTGTAGATAGGAAGAGCACATTTGGTTGCTGCTTTAGTATGGGATCAGGTGTGATCTCTTGGTTTAGCAGGAAGAAGTCCTGCGTAGCATTGAGTACAAATGAGGCTGAGTATGTTGCAACCCATTCAGCTAGTTGTGAGGCAGTATGGCTACGGAAGCTACTGTCTGAGTTATTTGATCTCCCGTTGGATGCTATTGGTATCTTTTGTGATAACTAGAGTTGTGTGAAGCTGTCCGAGAACCCAGTGTTTCATGACAGGTCGAAACACATAGAGATCAAATATCACTATATCAGGGTTATGGTGCAGAGAGGAGCTTTGAATCTCTTGTACATTGTGATGGACGAGCAGATTGTAGATGTGCTGAAGAAACCACTAGCTAGATTGAAGTTTGAGTACTTCAGAGAGAAGCTTGGTGTTCTTCGTATTGATGACACTTCAAGGAAGAAGTGATGGACACATTTGAAGAGGCCATTCCAAGCATGTTGGAAGGAGGATCCTTTACATGGATGTGGATGTAAGCACTGGATGATGAGCATCAGGACGATGCTCCAGTTACTGCTCTGTATACGCATCATGTTGGATGCTGGATATGATCGATTGGATCATTTATATATGTACGCATCATGTTGGATGTTGGATATGATCAGTTGGATCATTTATATGTATATGTATGTATGCATCATGTTGGATACTGGATATGATCAGTTGGATCATTTGTATGTATTTTGTATATGCATCATGTTGGATGCTTGGACCATGTATCTGTATATGTATCAGGTGGATACATTGTATGATCAGGTGGATCATGTATGGTGATATGTATCATGTATTTGTATTTGTATCAGGTGGATACACTGTATAATCAGGTGGATCATGTATGATGATATGTATCAGGTAGATACTTGGTATGCATCAGGTAGATGCAATGTATGATCAGGTGGATCATGTATGGTGATATGTATCATGTATTTGTATTTGTATCATGGTGGATACACTGTATGATCAGGTGGATCATGTATGATGATATGTATCAGGTAAATACTTGGTATGCATCAAGTAGATGCATTGTATGATCAGGATGATCATGGATGATGAGCTTCAGGATGTTGCTCCAGATGACATGCAGTAGGATGTTGCAGTGATGATGATTAGGATGATCATGTGTACATCAAGATGATGTATGTTGAGTATCAGGTTCATACTCTGTGGCCGTGGAACAGGTTGTGCAGATAAGCATGTAATTTGTGCCCTGGGAGATTTGTAGATAGTCTTTCAAGGTTTTTCCTATGGCATGTAATTTGTACCCTGGGATATCTGGCAAATGCTCTTTCGAGGTTTTGATTGGGAGGACATAGAATTTGTGCCCTGGGAGATCTGCAGATAGTCTTTCGAGGTTTTTCCTATGGCATGTAATTTGTGCCCTAGGATATCTTGCAGATTCTCTTTCGAGGTTTTGTCCTATGGCATGTAATTTGTGCCCTGGGAGATCCGATAGGTTGAGCCGTGTGCTTGTAATCAGTCCTGGGATGCTCTTTCGAGGTTTTTCCATGACCACATGTAATTTGTGCCCCGTGAGATCCGATAGGTTGAGCTTTGTGCTTGTAATCAATCCTGGGATGCTCTTTCGAGGTTTTGTGGTGGGGTCACATGTAATAAGTCTTGGAGATCTAGATACGATGAAAAAGGCCTCAGATGCTCTTTAGGGTTCTTGCTAGTCAAGAGACTCTTTTAAGGTTTTGTGACGCACGTAATAAGTCCTGATATTTCCATAGTATGGCCAGTGATGACGAAGACCTGTAGGTGGTGGGCCTACATCTAGTATGAAAAAGGACTGGCTCTGTAGAACTTCCTATGACGAGTAGATTCAGAGATTGATTGAGATAGCAGCAGCAGTGATGATGATGATGACTCGATGACGATTATCCAGTGATGATGATCCAAAGAAGATGACTTGTGCTAGAAGACCTGTGTCGAGAAATACCTTCCTAGTTAAAAGGGAGTGTTGATGTATATGTAACTTTGGAATGTATTTCACATATATGTATATTGTATTTCTATAGAGATGTTATTATTCCTCTATACGAAAGTGTTGTCATTTATATTGTAAGTGTCGCAACTTATACTTGATGGGTTATTAGACCACCTTGTTGGGGTCGACCCTATATAAGTCATGTGGGTCAAAGGGTTATTAGACCACCCTATTGGGTGTCGTCCATGTGGGTCAAAGGGTTATTAGACCACCCTAGTGGGGGTCAGCCCAGTTAGCATTATGTTAAGTGGTTAAGTTGAGGCCGACCTAGTTGAGTAAAGGTCAAGTCAAGTTAGTGTATAAATAGAGAGTGTGTCTCTCTCATTTTACACATTCTATTCTCTCACTCACACTTGGGAGAGTGGCGCACTTGTGGAGGAGGATGCTCTGGTGCTAGGAGAAGACTATCTCTTGTATTCTGGTTGTATCATTGCTCTATCTATCTATGAGGAAGTTATTGGGGTTTTTCACCTTTATGGTTTTCCTTAAGTAAACTCTGTGTCTCTTGTGTGCTTGCATTATTGTGTCCATGATTGATATGCTGTAGATTTGCTGTACATGTTGTTCTCTCAGTTAAGATCCTAGATCAGATTGAAGTAAATTCTGAAAATTTAACAGGGTCAATTTTTGGATTTTTCGAAATCTGAGCACACCACCTTGCCCGCCTCAGTCAATTGCATCTCCCTGTCCAGACAGAAGTTTGAAATTCCAAGTTTGGATTTTTAGGGTTTCTCTGTCAAACCCTAGCCAGCTCCAGATCCAGTTTTAGCGAATCAAGTGGTAAGACTTAAATATTTTATTTCCATTTGAGTTTATCGTTAAGATGTCTCACCACACCAAGCTTGACGATAATCTTGAAGGGGCCGATAAATTCCAAGCATGGAAGTATAGGATTGGGTTAATCCTAGAAGAGAATGAATTGGACATTTACATAAGTGAAGAAGTTCCAGTTCCAAAGGGAGATGAGGCTAAGGCCTTACATAAGAAGAAATTGGTTAAGGCCAAGAGGATCATTGCAGATTCTATCAAAAACCATCTCATACCACATGTGTCTTCTCTAAAGACATCCAAAGAGATGTTTGATTCCTTGACCAAGCTGTTTGAAGGGAAGAATATAAATCAGAAGATGACTTTGAGGAATCAATTGAAGAATGTCAAGATACAAAATGTAGAGACCATGTAGTCCTACTTTACAAGGGTCTCTCAGATAAAAGAACAACTTGAAGTTGTGGGAGAAGATATAGAGAATGGTGATGACCACCTGGAATGGTCTTCCTAGGTCATGGAATTCCTTCATTCAAGGAATTTGTGCTAGAAAGAAGCTCATCACATTTAGTAGGTTGTGGGAGGAATGCTCAAAGGAAGAAGCTTGAATTGTAGATCGAGAAGAAAAGATGGATAATGAATACCGGGCTCTCACAACACACACCAGGAAGAATAACAACAAGAGGGAGCATCCTCATCACAAGAAGGGTAAACACCACCACCACCAGAATTAGAGGGAGAACCTTGGAGGATCCAAGAAAGATCCTTCTCACATTTTATGTTATACTTGTGATTAGAAGGGACACCATCCTAGAGATTGTCCTAGGAACAAAAGCAACTCCCACAAGAATAAGAACAACAAGAAAAGACATCATGCTCACACTGCAGAGGATGATGAACCTCCAAGGAAGAGAACCAGAGAAGACAATGAAGATTCTTCAAGTGATGAAGAATATGTATTGTAATGAAGAAGAAGCTACTGCAGAGTTGGACTCGGGAAGACAAATAATCTATGGAAGAACCTCTCATCCATTTTCAGCATTGGTTAAGGTGCACACTATCAGAGAATCCAGTAGTTCCTGCAATGAAGCAAAGATTGAGAGGGAGTCCACCCAACAACCAAACAAAGATAAGTATTTGAATTGTTATTTACTATATATATGATTACTTAAATGATGTTGTTCAGTCATGTACATACTTATGTTCCTAGATTTAGGATGTATATTATGCATTTTAGAAAAGTTTCATTAATGAACAAGATACTACTAATATAGTAATGGGTAAGTGGCCTATGGTACTGTACAACATCCCATTGCTACTTATCTAGAATGAAACCTCTTTGCTGACATGTTGGGAGTAGTGCACACACTTAACAATGTTCTGGTAGAGATGGAAGGAATCTAGAAAGTTACCGTATGAATACAGGATATGGATGAATGTTGTATTGAAGCATTGGCTAATATAATTGCATCACTATATGACATATGTCCTTATGTGTAAAATTTTATTCTGAAAACTATGAGAAAGTTCTAATCATGCAACTGCAATTTGACTTGTAGGAAAGATCGTGTACAATCACCTACAAAAGAAGGACAACGACATTTGTTCCAGCGACGAAGTTCAAGAAAACTACCTATTGAAGATATTGAAGAATCTAAAGTTCCCAGGATCAGAGATGCAGTAATTGAAGGATGCCATGATCGAGGAGTACGATTCTATCATGAAGAATGATGTCTGGGATGTGGTCCTGAGACCAGAAGGGAAATCTGTTGTGACTTCCAAGTGGATCTACAAGATCAAGCATGTTGCAGATGGTAGCATAGAGAAATACAAGGCAAGATTATGGGATCAAGTATGATGCGAATCAGAAGATTAAACTGGAGGGTTATGTTGATTCGGATTGGGCAGGTAGTTCCATTGATAGGAAGAGCACTTCGGGGTGCTGCTTTAGTATGGGATCAGGTGTGATCTCTTGGTTTAGTAGGAAGCAGTATTGTGTAGCACTGAGTACAGCCGAAGAAGAGTATGTCGCAGCTTGTTCGGCTAGTTGTGAGGCAGTATGGATAAGGAAGCTACTGTCTAATTTGTTTGATCTCTAATTGGATGCTACTTGTATCTTCTGTGACAACCAGAGTTATCTGAATTTTTCTGAGAATCCAGTGATCCATGACAAGTCAAAGTATATCGAGATCAAGTATCACTATATTAGGGATATGGTGTAGAGAGGAGCAGTGAAGCTCCTGTATGTTGCGACGGACGAGCAGATAGTAAATGTGTTTACCAAACCACTAGCCAGGGTGAAGTTCGAGTAATTCAGAGAGAGGCTTGGTGTTCTTTAGATTGAAGATACTTCTAGGAAGAAGTGACGGAACACAGATGCAGGAGCCTTCCTAGCATGGTGGCAGGAGGTTCGTCCCATGGTTGTGGATGTAAGTGATGTGTGATGAGCATCCGCATGATGCTCTGTATTATGACGATCCGTATGATCATGTTCATCTGGTTGATGCACCGTGTATGATGACGATCCATATGATCATGAGCATTTGCATCATTCTCCGTGCGAGGATGATGCATATTATCATGAGTATACAGATGATACTCTGTGGTTGTGGATATGATGCAGGTTGTGCAGTATCATATAATCACTCCCTGGGAAATCCTATAAGTTGAGCAGTAAGCTCGTAATCAGTCTTGGGATGCTCTTTCAAGGTTTTGCTTGTTCACATATAATCACTCCCTGGGAGATCCTATAGGTTGAGCAGTAAGCTTGTAATCAGTCCTGGAATGCTCTTTCGAGGTTTTGCTTGGTCGCATGTAATCAGTCCTGGGAGATCTTACAGGTTGAGTAGTAGCTCGTAATTAGTCCTGGGATGCTCTTTTCAGGTTTTTTCGATGCACATAATCAGTCCTAAAATTCCGCTGGATGGGCCACTCGCAGAGATGATGAATACCTACATGGAGGCTAGGCCTACATCCAGCATGAAAAAGGGTTGGCTCTGTAGAACTTCCTATGACAAGTAGAATTGAGAGATATCACCAGTGATTGAGATGATGAGTACAGCAGTAGTGACGATGATGCTCCAGTGATCCAGTGTTGATGATCCAACTCTAGTATTCAAGACTTGTGCCTATATGTATTGATGCTTGTGTCAAGAGAATACCTTCCTAGTTAAGAGGGAGTGTTGTTGTATTTGTAACTTCGGAATGTATTCACTTGTATATTTTATATTGTATTTGTATTTTATTGTTGTACCTTCGACGGAGATGTTTATTCCTCCGATTGGAGAAGTCATTATTGTACTTGGCTCATGTAAATTCATTGAGTTCCATCCTCCCATGTATTACAGGGCATTAGACCTTGGAGTCGTGTCTTTCATGGGTTATTAGACTCCCCTAGTGGGGTCGACCTAGTGTCAAGTGGTAATGTGTTATTAGACTCTCCTAAGGGAGGTCAGCCCAGTTAGGGTAAAAGGAAAGTAAAGGTAAAGTATAAATAGAGAGGAGCACCTCTCTATTTATTCATTCACTCACACATCCAACTCGCATAGTTGAGAGAGAGGAGTGCACACAAGAGGAGGAGGAGTAGCTACTAGAGACATCTATATTTTGTGGTTTCATCTTTGTGATCTTTGGATTGGTGCTTATTCTATCTTTGAGGAAGTTGTGGGGTTTTTCACCTTCTTGGTTTTCCCCAATGAAATGCTTTGTGTATCTTGTCTCTTGTGTTTGATATGATGTACATGTTGTTCTCTTAGTTAAGATCCTAGATCATATTGAATTAAATGATGAAAAACTAACAATGAATTCACATGGTTCCATCGCTCAGCTCCATTCCATTCATATGCAGCCATCAATGGTCTCCACTACTCCTTTGGATCTACAAAAAATTTTGGATAGATATGCATGTGTCTTTGTTGAACCAGTGGGATTGACTAGATACTACCACAATTTTTTCAAGGATTATGGAGATATTGCATCTCCATTAACCGTTCTCTTGAAACATGATGCTTTTACATGGACACATGCTATTGAGTGTGCATTTGAAAAACTGAAACAAGCTATGTGTACTACACATGTTCTAGCTATGCCTGATTTTTCCAATCCCTTAACTATTGAGAGTGATGCTTGCGATAATGGGCTTGGTGTTGTTCTCCTTCAAGATGAGCATCCCATTGCATTCACCAGCAAGGCCCTTTCCGGTAAGAATTTAGTTGCCTCTACATATGAGAAGGAAATTATGGCTATTCTGCATGTAGTACAGAAGTGGTGGCCATACCTATTAGGGAATCATTTCTGCATCAAGACTGACCACCAAAGTCTGAAATATTTCCTAGAACAACGGGTCTCCTCCCCAACACAACATAAATGGGTTAACAAACTCATGGGTTATGACTATGAGATCACTTACAGGAAGGGTAAGGACAATCTTGTGGGGGATTCTCTTTCTCGCACATTTGATGACCAAGTTTCTCTTTCATCTATTTCTATGCATGTTCCAAATTGGTTACAATCTGTTCAGCAGGGCTATGGAAATGAATCCTCATTATCTCAAATCATTCAACGGTTGGAAGAAAACTCTTATGTTGTACTGCATTACTCTTGGGATGGTGCTTCCCTGAGATACAAGGGTCGTCTGGTGCTTCCCCAGAGAACATATATTCAACAGGATGTATTCTATGAACTCCATGCTTCTCCATTGGAAGGGTACTATGGGTTTCTCAAAACCTATGAGTGGGCACGACGTAACTTATTTTGAAAAGGAATGAAAAGGACAATTCAAAATATGGTGGTTGAATGTGATACCTGCCAGAGCAACAAGGGTGAAATGACACTCCTTCTGCGATTGCTCGAACCCTTTCCCATCCCTACACGGATTTGGAAAAATATTTCTATGGATTTCATTGAAGGGATCCCTAAATCTAGAGGGAAGACAATGATTTTGGTTGTGGTTGATTGCCTCTCCAAAGATAGTCATTTTTGTGCCCTCATCCATCCCTATACTACGTCTTTAGTCGCATAGATTTTTCTGGACCATATCTTCCGTATTCATGGAATTCCTTCTTCCATTGTCTCAGATCGTGATGCAACTTTCACCAGTCATTTTTGGACAGAACTATTTCTCCACAATGGCACCAAACTGAAGATGAGCTCAGGGTATCACCCACAAACAGATGGTCAGATTGAATTTATCAACAAATGTTTGGAAACTTCTCTTTGTTGCTTCACCTCCAAACAACAGCATCAGTGGGAAAAGTGGTTCCCTCTCGTTGAATGGTGGTACAATACCTCCTACTACACTGCATCTAAAATGACTCCATATGAAGCAGTCTATGGTTAGGCACCGTCAATGCTTCTTCCATACACCCCCAACAGTTCACCAGTTCAGGCAATTGAAACAGTTCTTCGAACCCGAGATCATATTTTTCGCATTTTGCAGGACAATCTTCACATGGAAAGAAATCAAATGTAACAACAAGCCGATCAACACCATTCTGAGCGCACTTTTCAAGCAAGTGATATGGTATTTCTATGTTTACATCCTTACAAGAAATCCTCCCTTAAACTCAAAGGGAGTCATAAACTCACTCCAAAGTTCTATGGGCCATATAAGGTTCTTCAGAAGATTGGGTATGTTTCTTATAAATTGGAACCTCCTCCTTCTTCTTGCATTCATCCAGTATTTCATGTCTCTTGTATAAAGAAAGTTCTTGGCACCAACATCAGAGCACAAACTGTTTTACCAAAACTAGATAATGAAGGATCCTTCATTTTGGATCTAGAGGCCATCCTCAATAGGCGCACTCGTCATCTTCTCTCTCGATCCATCACAAAGGTATTAATTCAGTGGCACGGAATGCATCCAGAGGATGCTACATGGGAACCACTCCTTCAGATTCAACAACAATTTCCACATCTAAATATTTGAGGACAAACATTTTTCTACGGGGGAGGGGATGTTAGGAACCCGTGTCAACCGTTCTATTTACTTTGTTAGTATATTGTATTATCCCACATTGTTAGTATATTGTTGTTGGACGCATATGCTTTGTATGTTGTCCCGTGAGTATATTGTATTATCCCACATTCATGGGGATTAATGGTTGTTTAGCTTAGAGTTAGTATATAAGTATCAGTTGAGGCTAATGTAGGCATCCACAATTTATTTGTATTGAGCTTGCTCAAAGGAGGTTTCCCCCTTGAAGTGGCCTGCGATCAATAAATCCAGTCTGTGTTCTTCTATTTCTGATATATCGTGCATTTTCATCATTTAATTGCTAAAGTTTACCCACAATATTGCGAAGCTAGAAACCACATGCATCTCAAATAATTACAGTGAATAAAGAGATGTTCAATAGCTTCATTTTCCTCTCTGCATAGCGGGAATATCCGCGGGATTATGCATAATCTCTTAACCAGAATATCCCAAACCAGAACTTTTCTTTTTAACACTAACCAAAGGAAGAGTTTTACTTTCAGAGGGCAATTGTAGTTCCATAAGATGTTGTTCCACCATGCCACCGACTCAATATCTTCTTCTTCTCTTAAAACACTATAACCTACCTTTGGGCTATATATTCCTTAATATTCATTACATGACCATATGAGGGTGTATTTTGGTATGATAAGTGAATATGACACTTTTCAAGGCTATTAATAAGCCTCTCTCAACACATTTTGTCCTCATCTAAGAAATTTAGTTGGTCTGCAGAGATCCATGATTGTCTATGGACTGCAGTATTGACTCGATCAATTGCTTGATAGAGAAAGAGCTTACCTTGTTAACTAAAAGTATTAATCATATGTTGTGGGAGTCTATGATTAGAGCTTCCAATCCATGGTTCAGACCCTAATTGCACCTTTCTCCCGTTTCCAATGTGCCAGACCATCCAATCACCTATCAGATCAAAATATTTTATGAGAGCTCGCCAAGAGACTGAAACATTTTTGCAAGGTTTATCAATTAAATGGAACCATTCTTCCACTATAAAAGGATGGATGTAATTTTGATAAATAACCTTAACCCAATGACCGTCATTTTTTAGCAGATGCCAGATGACTTTAGCAGCCAAATCTTTGGAAAAAGAGTATGGTTTTTCCAGTCCCCAACCTCCTAGAGATTTTGGAATGGAAATCTTATCCCAAGAAATCCACGCAAATGAATTTCCATCTAGGCTTCCCTTAGAGAGGAAACTATAGAGGAACATAAACTAAAGAAGTCCAGAAATCCACAATGGCTTCTAAAACAAACTTTATCAAAATGAGATGGCCACCTCTAGATAACCATTTATTGCACCACAACTGTAATTTCTTCTCAACCTTCCCAACCATCCATGCCCAATCTCGTTTGAAGTAATCATTTGATTTCAATACAAAACCCAAGTATTTTATGCCTTTTGTCTCATAATTTGTATCAAGATAAAATAAAAACAGTTTTGATCCATATGGCCTCCTTTGGGGGGAGGTGCATACAAGTCATAGAATATTTGCTATAGTTGATTAGAAGACATGTAGATTCATAAAAAATAGTAAGGATAGCATGTATATGATCAATATCCCTTCTAATACCGTCAAATAAAAGTAAAATATCATCAACAAATAGTAAATGGGTTATAGAAATAGGTCCACCCATCTGAATACCTTAGATAGCACCTTCAAATCTAGCATGCTATAGGAATCCACTTAAACCTTCCATAACCAAGATAAAAATAAGGGGATCCATAGAGTAACCCTGTCTTAGCCCCCTTTCAGGCTTGAAAAAATCAGAAGTAAACCCATTAATTTGTAAAGCAAAGGAGACAGATTGAACACAATCCATGACCCAGTTAACAAAATGTAATTGGAAAGGAGCTTGTAAAAGCATCAGTATAAGAAAAATCCACCTAACTCTATTGTATGTCTTAGAAAGATCCACTTTAAGAATGACAAGAAGTAGGTTTTTTTTTAAATTTTGACATAGTGCATTACCTTATGATATGTACCAATGGCATCATGTATTTGTCTCCCTTTGATAAATGTAAATTGTTCTTGAGAGACGCAATCTGAAATGAACAAATTCATACTGCTAGCAATGAATTTAGCAATAATTTTATATAGACAGTTTCATAGAGAAATAGGTCTAAACTCACCCCAATGCTTGGGATCATTTTTTTTGGAATCAAAGAAATAAAGGTGGAATTAAAAGTTGTTAGTATTCTTCATTTATTTGTGGATTCCTCTAACATGACCAATAGGTCAACTTCAAATACATGTTGAAAACCTTTAAAAAATTCTATAGGAATACCATTTGGACAGGGACTTTTTTCTCTTTGTATAGAATGAATGACATACTTGAGTTCATCATCTATAACTTCCTGATTTAGATGTAGGTTCTGTTCTTCATTCACTAAGGTAGGGTATTCATAGATAATTTTCATTATATTGTCCATCTGTAGCCCCTTTTCTTTTGTATTGAATTATTTGAAATGATTAACACCATCACTAGAAAGATTCCTGAAACCTGACACTAGGGTACCATTTTCGCCATTGATTTTCTAGATATATTTTGTATTCCTTCTTTGCTTGACAAAGTTATGGAAAAAATTTGTATTGTCGCCACCTTTCTGAATCCATATAGCTATGCTTTTAAGACACCATAAAGCCTCTTTATCATCCAATATTTTGGCTCTCTTGGACTCAAGGTTGATGATTTGTTTCTTTTGTTCCATATTCAGAAATCCTGATATATGATTGAAGTGAAATTGGTCTAAAGTATCTTCAATGACCTTGAGATCGTCATCTTGTCTTTTCCTTCTATCTTCTTCCCAAGCAATAGAGTTATCCTTAATCCTTTTCATATTATAGAGGAATTATAAACATTATTGTCTTCATTATATGAAATCCATAAACCTTTAACCATATATTTATAATCGTACTCATACAACCATGTAGGATTGAATATGAAGGAACTAGGAGGCTTTTCCATCGTCATAACAATCTCCAAAAAGATGGGAAAATGATCGGAGTCACTTCCTTCTCCCACCCACTGTCTGAGATTGATCGCAGAGTCAATAACACCTCACATTGACAAGAAATCTGCCAAGTCTTTTAGCTATTCTATCTTGGCCCACCCACTTATTCCTCCAATTAGGTCTAATCTTTGCCAGATTGATATCAAACCATCAAAACTCATCAAATATTCTAATGAAATAATAAAACAAAGGGTCATTTTGATATTTTGGTCCCCAAATTTCCCCTTCCCCGGGAATAAATATTAAATCGCCCCCAATCATCATTTTTTCACCCTTCATAATGGATGAGTAAAGCATTTTTCCCAATAATTCACTTTGTTTTGATAAGGTCCATATATGTTGATGGTAGTAAAATCTTGTCATGCCTCTCTAGAGAAACGAACTGCTCATAAACCATAGAGAATAATCCAACTATTCAGACAGAGAAATTGACTTTTCTTCCATCTTCTAACCAGTCCCTCTAATCTCCCAAAAGAATCAACGCATATAAAGTCCTAACCTGGCAGAAAAGACCTTAGATCCCCAATGATCTTATGCCCTCTAGCTAGGGATTCTTGTAACATAAAAAATGATGGAGAAAACAAAGAAATGAGTAATTTTACGGATAACTTTTTTTAGGACAGCCCCAGTCCTCTGCAATTTAAGGACATCAATAACATTAAGGAAACAATAACAAAGGATGGATTGCTCTAAGAGTCCCATAGATGGTTTGTTGTCTACCATCCTTCACATCCCTAACTGCTTTCTCTCTTGCATTCTCCGTAATATATCTCTTCCCTCTAAGTCTTGGTGGCAAAACAAGAGCATCCTTTACAAAATCCCCTTTGGATGACCCATGATTGCAACATTTCAATCTTGAACTAGGTCGTAAATTGTACCTCAGCTCACTCTGCTTATATTTGTTGCCCGAGTATAAAGGAGTAAAAGGAAGAGGGTTCGTCTGAAGCTCAAATCCTTCTTAGAAAACATAGATAGAAAAAAGGTCCAAGACCTGAATGGGATATGTGTGTAAAATATCTTAAGTAGGAGCATGATCGATCATGCTATCTG
The DNA here is from genome assembly GCA_027924585.1 of Larix kaempferi. Lineage (NCBI taxonomy): Eukaryota > Viridiplantae > Streptophyta > Pinopsida > Pinales > Pinaceae > Larix > Larix kaempferi. Next base: position 1,804,924 of record BSBM01000085.1, read on the forward strand.
TCCTGTCAACCTGCAAAGGCCTGTTGGAAGCATCATTAACACTACCAAGAGTCTCATACTTGGAGAAAAAAGACAGAGAAATTTCCTTCTCAAAAGTGTCATATGGACCAGTAACCAGACCATTGGGAAGAACTCCATACCCTTTCGACAGGTTTATGCCAGAGGGTGGGAAAATGTTAAGTAAAGGAGTAGACCTATGAAAAGTAGGATAGTTAGGGGGTAAAAGAAAAGTATCATAGAGAGAATAGCCAAAAAGATATCCTCTTCTCAAATATATAGACAAGCTACTATCACTCCCAACCAAAGGGGGGAAAAAGACTCACCTAGAGAGAAAAGAGACATGACAGAGGGCGACAACCCTAGAGAGTTAAAATTGGGAACCGAAGAATCTATTAGGGAAGACCAGTGTGGACAATCCACCTGTAAAAGGGGCTTATAAGCATTCAAGAAAATTAATCCTATTAATATCACCCTCACCCAAGTCATAACTAGTAGACAGGAGAAAAGAGTTGACATAAAAAATACTGAGGAGAGGTGAAATACTTGTGGAATTACTAGTCTTCCTTATGGTCTCAATATCCAAATCACTATGGTACTCCTCAAGATTAACTAGAGGCAGAAGCACAAGTGGATTCATGTCCTTTTGGGAAGTGCTCAATCCCAGATGCAACGAACCACAATGGCGATGAACTATCTTATACCATGAAGAAAGGTCAAAGCTAGAGTCTAGGAGCTTCCTACCCCAACAACCTTTCTTTGTAGTCAACATGCACTCATTTTCCATATGCCCAGTCGAGTGGCATCTATTACATATTCTAATCCCAAATAATCCATATATTGTGTAAAATACAACTCTCCAACCTTGATGTTCAATGGCTTCCATAAACCATCTCTGAGATCTATCTCCACAAGAACCCTATCCACGGTTGTAATCCCCATCTGAAGAAAATTGAGGCAAACTTCCAAAAAAGTACCAAAGAGTGATCCTATCTTTGTTATTTTTTCAGCATTTAATTCAATATGATCTAGAATCTTAACTGAGAGAACAACATGTACATCATATCAAACACAAGAGACAAGAGACACAAAGCATTTCACTAGGGAAAACCAAGAAGGTAAAAAACCCCGCAACTTCCTCAGAGATAGAATAAGCACCAATACAAAGATCACCAAGATGAAACCCAAAAACAAGAGATAGTCTCCTAGAAGCATCTCCTCCTCCACTTGTGCTCACTCCTCCTCTCTCTCACTAATGCGAAGTGAGTGAGTGTGTCAATGAATAAATGAGAGATTCACACTCTCTATTTATACTTTTACTTTCACTTGACCTTTACTCAACTAGGTCGGCCCCAAATTAACCACTTAACATAATGCTGACTGGGTCGACCCCACTAGGGTGGTCTAATAACCCTTTAACCCACATGACTCATACAGGGCCAACCCCACCAAGGTGGTCTAATAACCCTTCAAGTATAAGTTATGACACTTACAATATAACTTGCGACACTTGCAAGTACAAATGACGGCATTTCCAATCCGAGGAATAATACATCTCCATTGGGGATACAATAAAGTACAAATGTAATACATACAATATACATGTGAATCTCTTCCGAAGTTACAAATACATCAACACTCCCTCTTAACTAGGAAGGTATTCTCTTGACACAGGTCATCAATACATATCGGCACAAGTCTTCAATTCTGGAGCTGGATCATCGTCACTGGATCACGGAGCATCATTGTCACTGCTACTATACTCATCATCTGAATCACTAGGATATCTCTCAGCTCTTCTCGTCATAGGAAGTTTTACAGAGCAAACCCTTTTTCATGCTAGTTGTAGGCCTAGCCTTCTCTAGGTCTTCATCATCTATGGGAGTTGGCCATCCTATGGAATCCTCGGGACTGGTTACATGTGTCAGCAAAACCTCGAAAGAGCATTCCAGGACTAATTACGAGCTTACTTCTCAACCTATTGGATCTCCCAGGATATTTTACATGTGACCTTCACAAAACTGTAAAAGAGTGTCTTGCCCAACAAGATCTCTAAAGAGCATCCGAGGACTTTTACGTGCCTAGCACAACCTGTCTAGATCTCTAGGACTGATTACATGTGATCTCCACAAAACCTTAAAAGAGTGTCTTTCCCAGCAAGATCTCTAAAGAGCATTCGAGGACTTTTACATGCCTAGCACAACCTGTCCGGATCTACATACTTATTACATGTGGTCCCCACAAAACCTTAAAAGAGTGTCTTTCCCAACAAGATCTCTAAAGAGCATCTGGGGCCTTTTATGTGCCTAGCACAACCTGTCCGGATCTCCAGGACTTATTACATGTGGTCTAGAAAACCTTAAAAGAGTGTCTTGCTCAAAAATATATCTAAAGAGCATCTGAGGACTTTATGTGCCTAGCACAACCTGTCTATATCTCTAGGACTTATTACATGCTACCCTTGCAAAACCTATCCACAGCCACAGAGTACCATCCTAGTACTCAAGATCAACCTTATGATCCTCCCACGAAGCATCATCCTGATGCTCATGATCATATTGATCATCATTATATAGTACATCATCCTGATGCACATCATCATTGTATGATCATCATGATCATCGTCATACAATACATCATCCTGATGTACCACATCTGGAGCATCGACCAGATGCTCACCACATATGATCATCCTAATCATCATAGCATCATCTTGATACATATCATCACATGATCATCCTGATCATCATCACAGCATTGTCCTGATGCATATCATCATCGCATGATCATCCTGATCATCGTCATGTAGAACATCATCTGGAGCATCGTCCTGATGCTCATCACACAGCACTTACATCCAGATCCATGGAAAGGATCCTCCCACCACCATGGTTGGAATGGCTCCTGCAAATGTGTCCCATTACTTCCTCCTCGAAGTATCTTCTATCTGAAGAACACCAAGCCTATCTCTGAAGTGCTCAAACTTCACTCTGGCTAGTGGTTTGGTCAACACATTTGCAATCTGCTCATCTATCGCAACATACTGGATCTTCACTGCTCCTATCTGCACCATATCCCTGATATAGTGATATTTGATCTCGATGTGCTTCGACCTGTCATGGAACACCGGGTTCTCTGACAACTTCACACAAATCTGGTTGTCACAATAGATACAGGTAGCATCCAACTGGAGATAAAATAAATCAGACAGTAGCTTCCTTAGCCATACTACCTCATAACTGGCCAAACAAGCTATGACATACTTTGCTTCGGCTGTACTCAGTGCTACACAAGATTTCTTCCTACTAAACCAAGAGATCACACCTGATCCCATATTGAAGCAGCACCCCGAAGTGCTCTTCCTATCTGCAGCACTTCCTGCCCAATCTGAATCAACATAACCCTCCAGGTTAAACTTTTGATTCACATCATACTTGAGCCCATAATCAATTGTACCCTTCAGGTACCTCAGAATATGATTTACAGCAATCAGGCGAACATATCTAGGATCTGTCAAAAACTAGCTCAAGGTGTTCACCGCAAAGAAAATATCTGGTCTCATGTTCGTCAGGTACATCAAGGACCCAATCCTATGACGATACATTATGGTATCAACTGACTCTGATGAAGCATCACTCAATAGCTTCAGGTTCAATGCCAGAGGTGTGGCCATGGTCTTGTAGTCCATCATCCCGAACCGCTTCAAGATCTCTATTGCATACTTCCCTTATCCAAGGAAGATTCCATCTGGACTCTTCCACACCTCCATACCTAGAAAGTAATGCATCATACCCAAGTCCTTCATGTCAAACTCGGCATCAATCTTCCTCTTCGTGTCGGTAATCAACCTATCCTCACCTGTCACAAACATATCATCCACACACAATAGGAGTATCACTAGATTTCCTTCCTCAACCTTGTGGTAAAGGTTGGAATCTACTTTACTCTTGGTAAAGCCCAAACTGGACAGGAAGTTGTCTATCCTGCCACACCTTTAAGCCATGCAAGGCTTTCTTTAACTTGCACACATATGACTCCCTGTCATGTGTCTCAAAATCAAGTGGTTGCTCCACATACACTTCCTCTTCGACTACACCATTCAAGAAATGTGTCTTGACATCCATCTGGTGTATCTTCCACTTCATTATTGTAGCCAGAGCAAGTACTGTTATGATGGAAGTGTATCTGGATACAAGTGCAAAAGTCTCTTCATAATCTATCCCTTCTTTCTGGGAGAATCCACAAGCCACAAACCTTTCCTTGTATTTTTCTATGCTACCATCTACAGCATGCTTGATCTTGTAGATCTACTTGGAAGTCACAATAGAATTCCCTTCTGGTCTTGGGACCACATCCCAAACATCATTCTTCATGATCGACTGGTACTCCTCGATCATGGCATCCTTCCATTACTGCATCCCAGATCCTGGGAACTTTAGATTGTTCAATATCTTCAATAGGTAGCTTTCTTGAACTTTGTTGCTGGAACAAATGCCGTTGTTGAGTCTTCGTTGCTTGTTCTTCGAAACAAGTCTCTCTTCTAGGTGATGGTACATGGTCTTTCCTACAAGATAAGGTCAATTGCATGATTAGAAACATCTCATAGATATCAGAACAAAATCTTACACATAAGGAAATATGTCATACAGTCATGCAATTATCTTAACCAATGCTTCAATACAACATTTATCCATATCCCGTAACTTTTTAGATGCCTTCCATCTCTACCAGAACATTGTTAAGAGTGTGCACTACTCCCAACATGTCAGCAAAGAGGTTTCATTCTAGATAAGTAGCAATGGAATGTTGTACAGTACCATAGGCCACTTACCCATTACTTGCATATTAGTAGTATCTTGTTCATTAATGCAACTTTTCTAAAATGCATAATATACATCATAAATATAGGAACATAAGTATGTACATGAATCAACAACATCATTTAGGTAATCATATATACAAGAAATAACAATTCAAATACTTATATTTGTTTGCTTGTTGGGTGGACTCCCTCTCAATCTTTGCTTCCTTGCAGGAACTACTGGAGTGTGCTCCCTCTTGATCTTTGCTTCATGGATTATCTATCTTTGAACTTATATGCATCCTAGACCACTAAGCATGCTTAAGTGTGCACAAGTGTCATCATTGTGTCATCCTCAATATCTCATACATAATCATACATGCATTAGTATAATCTCAATGCTATCAAAACATTATGATTCTAAATAATCTTAAACATGTAAGGTCATGATTATTTCATATACAAGTAATTTATCACAAGCATTAGTATTCAAGGTTTTGGGGAGTAACTTTTTTTTTTCACTCATGCATATTCTTATTTGACCATAGGACTCTTCTAGTTTGTCATATCATTAATCAAACTAAGAAGCATAATATGCATAAACCCATGATTGCCCAAACTTATAAATTCATGAATTATCAATCATACCAAGTATACTTATATGAGATCCTAACACAAGGTAGGATTCTAACTTGATAAAGGAAAAACATACCTGGATTATCATGCTTGCTAATTATGTCTAACATACCCACATAATGGCTTCTTGTTCTCTTCAATGACTTGTGTTAGTAACCTGCATATCTCATAAGTTAACCATTGTAGAACCAAATTATACGTACCTCGTAAGTAGAGATTCTATGTTATCAATGGTTATGGATGAGTCTTTGTCTTCATGTCACCATGGTCATATGTTATTGATCTAGAACTTGATTTCTTGATGTACCTTTCATGTTAGCGGACAACATCATCCTCATACAACACCACATTGTATTAGTACAATCATAAGTGTCATCCCCTAATCAATGAATGTCTTCTATCATTCACATGCATTCATACTTTTATTAGGGTGATAAGACAAGTCTAAAATTAATCAAGACTGTACTAACCTCAATAATACAAAGACAAACAAATCATAAACAATATAGCGAATTTGTACGGCGTGCCATGTGTCAATGTTTAAACTTAGGCCTTTGAAACCCAGACCTTGTGAAATGAAAGTCCGTTCCCTAACTGTTACTTTTTACAGAATTCCATTTGGAGCTTCCTATCCTGATATATGACCTTTTTTCCTAGGTCACCTGTTTAGGACTGCATTTCGGAAGAGGAAGAAACCCTGACATGTACGGATCACATCTCACAAAGTACAATGAATATGAGGCTTTCCTTCGTACACAAGGTACACGGACATTTCATCTTCAACCTGTAAAAGTTTCAGATCCTGAACCTTCTCCAAACCTGAGTTATAGCGAAAACTCCATGATGACTGGTTTTTACTATACCAAGCCCTAGCTTCCAATTTGTCACAAGTGCAACAAGTGTCATAAATGCCATACCATGCCTTCCTTCAGGCTAGCTATGATACCATGTTATTTTTTCAGCATTTAATTCAATATGATCTAGGATCTTAACTGAGATAACAACATGTACATCATATCAAACACAAGAGACAAGAGACACAAAGCATTTCACTGGGGAAAACCAAGAAGGTGGAAAACCACGCAACTTCCTCAGAGATAGAATAAGCACCAATACAAAGATCACCAAGATGAAACCCCAAAACAAGAGATAGTCTCCTAGAAGCATCTCCTCCTCCACTTGTGCGCACTCCTCCTCTCTCTCACTAATGCAAAGTGAGTGAGTGTGTGAATAAATAAATGAGAGAGTCGCACTCTCTATTTATACTTTTACTTTCACTTGACCTTTACTCAACTAGGTCGGCCCCAACTTAACCACATAACATAAAGCTGACTGGGCTGACCCCACTAGGGTGGTCTAATAACCCTTTAACCCACATGAATCATACAGGGCCGACCCCACCAAGGTGTTCTAATAACCCATCAAGTATAAGTTACGACACTTACAATATAACTTGCGACACTTGCAAGTACAAATGACGACACTTCCAATCCGAGGAATAATACATCTCCATTGGGGATACAATAAAGTACAAATGTAATACATACAATATACAAGTGAATATCTTCTGAGGTTACAAATACATCAACAATCTTGCTAAGAATCTTTTCAGTCCAGAACTTTGGCATCAACCCGAGAAGTTTGACCCATATCGGTTTTTTGAATGCCCTTTATTTTGAAGCGTCAAAGAAGGGCATCCATGGCCAAAGCTTAAGAGTCGAGTTGTCCCAATACCACACTTTAGATAAAATGAATGAGACATGCTTCTCATCTCTAAGCTTAAAACCCACCCATACTTTTTCCAGAGTGTAAAAGAAGGGTTCATACCCTAGTAAATCACCCCAAATGTCGGACGCCCACCACCTAAGAGAAGGCATCTTCATTCTTTTATTTTTGAAGCAATTAGCAACTGCTAGGGATGACATTGTCACACACCCCAAAATACCCATATATTAAAAAAAAAAAAAAAAGCATAAATGGATAAATGCATGTATACTTTTGTACTTCTTAGTATTATTGAATCAAATTACTTTACTTGATTTACATATTGGACTCTAAACCAAAGTTAGCAGCATGTCAAGGTTATGTTCTTGAATAACATCCAAGGTCTAGGACTTAGTCCATTTGTTACATTTGTATGCTAGGGTTTAGGATCTAAACCTTACTTCTTTTATGGGCATACTAGCTTAGGATCGGGGATTTTTTTAAGGACCCATACTTATTTAAAAGTGTATAAACCTTGGCGAATCTTACCAATTCTTAAAATGTCAACTACAAAATATTTGTCGATATATTTCTAAAAAATTTCAATTTCTAAGGATTTTATATAGTTTATATAATAATTTGGTGAATTTTAGAGTGAAAAAAGTTTACCCCATCAAAATTGGGCAAAATGGGGCTTCAAAAAATGCAAATTGGCGAATATTTTTTTGGAAAAATAGCCCATGGGCTAAATTTCGCCCCTAAAATTATCCTTGCTTAGGATTATAAGGATCATTACCTAAGTATTTAACCTAGCACATTTTAGCATGATGAGGGTTTAAACCCTACAAAAACTTGCATGAAGCTTCAATTAGATTACTAACATGTATTAGTGTTTAATAAACAATCTAACTGTAACTTCCGCAATTTCCAATTTAGAATATCTTAGTTAATATTTAAGAAATGCGGATTGCAGATTCTCATAATTTTTATGGTTAAATGACAAGGTTTTTGTATTCCCAACTTTCGCACTACGGATTGCGGGTTGCGGGACCCTTAGTTATAAAGTTGAGTTTTTAACCGCTTTCGTATTCCCGACTTCCACACTGTGGATTGCGGGTTGCAGGACCCTTAGTTATCAAGATGAGTTTAACCATCTCTGCATTCCTGACTTCTGCACTGCAGATTGCGGGTTGCGAGACACTTAGTTATAAAGTTTAGTTTTTAACCACTTCTGCATTCCCAACTTCCACACTGTGGATTGCAGGTTGCGGGACCCTTAGTTATAAGGATGAGTTTTAAACATGTTTCCGCATTCACGACTTCCGCATTGCGTATTGTGGGTTGCAGAAATTCAATTTTTCATGGTTTTGAATTATCGATTTCGCATTCGAATTGTGGATGTGGAATGCAGGTTGCAGCGGATTCAATGGCTTACGAGAAACGCTAACAGGTAAAACCAGATCTAGAAAACTTGTTTGAACTTGTAATTTTTTCCAGTTTATTCAAGCTCTAGGGTTTGAAAACTGTATTAATAAGCCATTTGGACATATTCAGAACTTGTCCCTCGATTTTAAATGGAAATATAAACCTATTGAGATGTTATTTAATCCATGTATATAAACTCGGTTCTGTATAAATGAGGCCTATTGGCTAAACCTAAATTGTAGCAATCTGAGATTATATAAAATCTTAAAATATGAAACCATTAACTGTATAAACTGGATATTTATTAACCTAGAAACAATATACACATATGTATTATGAATAAGCATGTTACAGTAAAACAGTAATGTACAGTAAAAATGGGAAGGAATAATGGAATAAAACCCGAACTAACTTAACAATTTAGGAATTTTTTACAATACAAAGTAAGTTCAGAATAGTGATACAATATTTGGTAATATACCTAAGCAATGTCATCATTCTGCCTAACAATCTATATATCATTTACATAAATTAATATTTGCAAAATGATAAAAAGACAGTTGATAACGTACATAAGAAATATAATCATTCTGAATAACAGTTTAGGAGTCATTTACAGTAATTGATGCTTTCATAAATAAATAAATGGAACCTAAACCGGCATAGGAAAATCAAAATTGAAGGTCGTTGTTCCTCCCAACCAATCTTCCATAACATCCAAACTACTTGTTCTGAAACCCATGAGCCTATTTGCTAAACCACAAGGACAAAGACTGTTCACAGAGTTCCTTTTGCATAAGCTAGGTCACAATATCACTTCATCATAAGCCTCATGCTCATTGGATGAACTCAATACTTAGCATATTCTCCCCTTCATCATAAGCCTCCTGTTCAATGGATGAATCAATACTTTATAGTATTTTCCGAGGACTTAGGTCATTCATGAGCCACATGCTCGTAACTGCTCCAACAGGAATCTCAACCTGAATTTTAGGGAGGATGCCTCCTGCATCATTACACCTTTACTAGGTTGTCTTGCCATAATGGGTTTCCTCTTGACACTTGTCATTTCTCCTTGTGGGTCAACAAACACTCTTCAACAACTATTTTAGTTTTGATTCCCTCAGCTATTTAATAATTAAAAATAATAATTCATTTACAAATGTCTTGACCTCACTTGGTCACTAATGTCAAATCAATTAATAACATAAGGTCTTATAAAACAATAATCATTTGGGTTCCTTGGTGTATTACAGACATGGAGATAACATCTCTCATCTCAATATCTTTTCTAAGAGCCAAAGATAGCTCAGAGGATTTCCTCTTGACTCTTTTCTTTTTTTCATATGATCGACCAGATGCATTCAATGTCGAGCCTATATTCTTGGGATGCCCTAAACCTAGTAGAAAAAATTCTGGTATGCCCTAAACCCAGTAGAAAAAATTATGATTGGCATGGTAGAGGCAACCCTTTTGTTAAACAAGGAGGAATAGGAGAAACTTCCATCGAAGAAGAAACAAAAACCTATCATGGACTAGGTTTTCATCAAAGGAACCATTGTCTGATGCGGGGCACACTCAGACATCTCGTGGTTTTCTAGGTTTATGACCCTCATAAAGAGGAGCCATCAAAGACTCAACTGTAACTTAAAGAACCAGTACCTAACAAGAGAGTAAACATGAAGCTTAAGAAAAAAGGACCTCTACTAATCACGAGACTTGCACTAACAACAGTGAAAAGTAGCTCGGCAAATACCGTCACTGAAAAGGATAGAGGTCAACCAATTTGCTATGACATGACAGAGAAGTGATTATTGTCAAAGAAAAATCCATCAGCTACCTCAAAACAAACACCCATTCTTTAGCTAAAACATGAATGAAAAACTCTTCTATGAGACTGGAGAAAACTATTAAGAGTTATCTAGAACTTCCTCGAAGCCACCATTACCAACTCGTCTAACCTGCCATGGAACTTGCCAAGAAGCATATGTGTATACTAGTAAATTGCTTGACTATTATGAGTGACTATTACCACTTTGAAACAAAATTTAAGAGGCACGATTGGTCACGCAACATGAAAATGCGTATAGAGTAGGAGAACTAAAGGCGTGCGATGAGGATGCAAATTCTATCAAAACTTTATACGGGAAAACAATAAAAATATAATGCAGCAAAAAAACATGTCATGTTGACAATGAGCCATTGAGAGCAACCACGTGGTTATGAAAAGGAGGAGGCCGTTTGGACAGAGAAAGAGATGGCCATGCATATTTTGATATCCATGCACATTTTATGTGCATAAAAAACAAGTAATTCAAAACGCCAAGGGAACACAATGCATGAGAATAGACGTTACAACAGACCACTGCAAAGTGCAGTGAACAAGCCACCAAACCTAGCTCCATGCAGGCTCCTCGAACTAAGATACGTTACACATCACAGAGGATAGATATGTTGTTTAACAGAGGGGAGAATGATTACATGGCAGATAACTAACACGACTGAAACATTGCACAGTTTGCAGGCCTGCTATACACAGCTCGACAGCAAAAGATAGTGAACTGGCACGAGGAAACAAGAGATCGTTGGGAAAATAACTAGTTAAACAAGCATTTGTCATATCGTAAAGGAGATATCCGTTAGGGTTTTGGAGACACGCGTGAATGGGCAGATTGTAATGCAGTATGCACACCAATGTTTTGAGGAAACCAACAGCCACGATAGCAATGAATAGGGAAAAAAACGCCATTTGTTACAGAATCTAGTGTGGATGGAGAACACACTGGCATTGAGATGGAGAAAATGCCGAGATAAGTTAGCAGAACGCAACTGAAGGATCTAACAAAAAAGTAATTATGTGCTCAGAAAAGAGACACACCCAGAAAATGCAGATCCTAATAAACCAGTAAAAAAAATGATAGTATTGACAGAAATTGAATATCAATCACAAAGCTACAGTTGTAAATATCACACTAAAAAATATACTATGTTTCTAAATAAATATGCTCTGTCATGAATATTATTTCTGAAAAAAAAAAGAGTACCCTCTGTTTTATAACAAAGAAACTGATAGCTGCTCACTCAAAACTGATAGAACAACAAGATTTTCTGATACAAAATAAAACACTCTTCTTTTACGGATGATAACACTCTTATTAAATAGGAAATGGATGGCCTAATGAAAGAAAACAACCCAGCTTAGAAAAAAAACGTGGCAGCTGCTAAACAACAGATGGCAGAGTCGGTTACACAGCTGTAAATGTTGCGTTAAATGCATGCCAAAAACTTAGGCATCATGTTTTTCAATATCCCCTTGATGTCAAGTTTTTGAATTCTTAACAGAGATCTAAATTTCTCCAATCGATCCTTTGGAAGAGCCTGAGTAAAAATGTCTCCAAGTTGATCTTCAGATTTACAAAATTCAAAAGAGATAAATTCCTGTTGGACAAGCTCTTGCTCTTTAATGAAGTGATGTCGAATGCCAATATGTTTGCTCCTGCTTTGGAAAACTGGATTCTTGGTCATATATATTGTGCTTTGATTGTCACTGCAATAAATTTAATGGATTTACAAATTTCCATGCCCAAATCTTCTAACAATATTGCCATCCAAATGGCTTGAGTGCTTGTAGATTATGTTTCAATATACTCCGCTTCGGCTGTAGAAAGAGAAACTTTGGGTTGTTTTTTGCTGCTCCCGGAATCAAGATTTCCTCCAGAAAGAAAATCATATCATGAAGTACTTTTGCGATCATCCAAGCTACCTTCCCAATCTGCATATGTGTATGCTACAGCATTGAAAACATTACTAGCATTATAAAATAATCCAAAAAATCCGGGTACCACTTACATATCTGCGTATTCTTTTAACTGCTTGTCGATGAGATTCATGAGGTTGGTTCATGAACCTAGCAACCAGACTTACAGAAAACATAATGTCTAGTCTAGTAGTTTTCAAATACATTAAACTGCCAACCATGGATCTATAAAGAGTGCCATTACAGAGAAAAGTTTCATCTTCTTTCATCAATTTGATCCCAACAACAAGAAGAGTGCTCACAGCTTTACAGCCTTGCATGTTAAACCTCTTCAGCATGTCTTCAACATATTTGGCTTGGAAAATTGATATACCTTCAGTTGTTTGTTTGATTTGCATGCCCAAAAAATATTGCATTTCTCCCAAATCAGACATCTCAAATTCAGATTTCAATTCTTCTTTAAACTCCTTCACAAGTGATATTGAGGTGCCCATAAATATTAAGTCATCTACATACAACCAGAGAATAATAAAATCTGGTCCAATGACCTTTTTGTTGACTGCACTCTTAGAAGAACACTTAACAAAACCATGATCATGAAGGTATTTATCAATCCTAGAGTACCAAGCTCTAAGGGATTATTTAAGACCATAAAGTTCCGTCTTAAGACTATACACCTTATATTCTTTACCTTCGATAATAAAACCTTGAGGTTGTTCAACATAAACTTCTTCCTTCAAATATCCATTTAAGAAAGCAGATTTAACATCCATTTGATAAACTGTCAGTTTTATCTGAGATGCAATGGAAAGAAAAATCTTGCAGTTTCCATTCTTGCTATAGGAGAAGTTGTGTCTTCATAGCCGATGCCTTCTTGTTGCACATACCCCTTTGCAACTAAATGTGCCTTTTATTTTGAAATGCTTCCATCCATATTAAATTTGAGCTTGTAAACCCACTTTACTCCAATGTCAAATTCTCCATGAGGGCGTTCAACTAACTCCCATGTGTCATTTTTCTGTATTTGAGAAATTTCATCCTCCATTGCTTGCACCATGGCTCAACAAAACAAGCTTCTTTAAAATTGACAAGTTCAACATTTGCAAAAGAAACAAGAGCAAAATGATCATTAGCATACCTTGATGTCTCATAAATTTCCTTCAAACTTCTGGTTTTTCTAGGAGGACTAGATGGAGATGTTGCTTGTGTATCAACCTGAGAACTTGGTGATGGATTAGATGAAGATACCTTTGATGGAGAACCCATTGTAGATTAATATGAAATTGTCACTGTGATGGATTCTTTGATTAACCATTATCATCAAGGATTAAATTTTCAATATGTGGAGTAATCTTTTTATCTTCACTTTCATCCTTAAAATAAACTCCCTCTTCATCAAATATCACATCTCTACTTTCATCAAGCTTATCAGTAAGAGGATCATAACACCTATAATCCTTACTTTCATCTAAGCATCCAATAAAAATACATTTCACAGATTTTCCATCTAGCTTTTGTCTTTGTTTAGAAGGAATATGAACATACATGTAGACCCAAAAAATTCAAATGAGAAACAATTGGCTTTTTACAAAACCAAGCTTCATAAGGAGTAGAGTTTTTTACCATTTTTGTAGGACTTATGTTGAGAATATATACTGTTGAATGCACTGCATCTTCCCAATACATGTTTGGGAAAGACATTTCTTTTAAAATACATCTGGCCATCTCTACACGTGTTTTGTTTCCCCTTTCTGTTGTACCATTTGGTGAGGAGTATAAGCTGTAGTTAACTCCTTTTTGATGCCATGTGAGCTGCAAAAATATTTAAAATCGTTGGAGGTGAACTCTACTTCTCTATCAGTTCTTAAGACTTTCAAATAATACCCTGATTCCTTCTCAACACGTGCTTTAAACTTTTGAAAACAGCTAAAAGATTGAGACTTCTCACTTGGAAAATAAACCCAAGACATCCTTGAAAAGTCATTGACAAAAAGAAGGAAATATGTGTTATTTGCAAGGGACAAAGTTTGCATTGGGCCACAAATATCTGCATGTACTAAGGATAAAGGCTTAGCTGCTCTAAATTGATGAAAAGGAAACCTATCTCTGTGTTGTTTCCCTATTACAAAACGTTCACATAGCTTGTTATCAGGATATATAAAAGAAGATAAACCTCTTACTAAATTTTTCTTTTGCATCATAGAAAGTGATCCAAAATTAAGGTGTCCTAAGCTTTTGTCCCAAAGCCAAGACTCATAAAATGAGGCCTTTAAACAAGTTACAATTGATTCCATTCTTAACAAAAACATCCTATTTACTGTCATAGGAACTTCGGCAACTAGGGAAGTGTTGTTAAAAATCTTACAAAACCTTCCTTCAAAACAGTCTTGTAATTTTTTGTTTAACTTCCCTGTGCTAATCAAATTATTCCTTAAACTTGGAACAAACAAAGTATCTTGTACATACATAACACCTCCATTCTTGACTTTTATGGCAAGGGTACTTTTACCCATTATATCTGCTTCATTATCATTGCTAAAATTTACTTTCCCCTTTACACTCTCATCAAAACTTTACAAACATTTTTTTGTTTCCAGTCATATGATTTTGAGCAACCACTATCTAAATACCATGTAAAATCATCTTTAGCTTCAAGGTAGTTACATGTAAGAAACATAGTTTGAGATATTTCACCTTCTTCCTTACTAGAATTTGCTTAAGAGGTGTCTCTTTACTTCTTAAAACAATAGCTTTCAAGGTGACCATCTTTGTTATAGTAGCTACAATGAAAAAGGCTTCTGCTAGAGCTGCTGCTTCTTCCTCTACCTCGGCCACCTCTTCCACTACCTCTGCCGCAACCTATACCTCCTCTAAAAAAAGGAGTAGAAGCTTCAGTCATGGCAGTTGAAAACTGATTCTTCTTCTCATCAGCTTTCAACTTACTTCGAAAAGCTTGATAAAAAAGTTCATGATTCTTTTCCAACCTGTCTTCATGAAATTGAAGACTACCTAATAAATCAGTAAGAGTTAGTTGAGATAAATCCCTTGAATCTTCTATAGCAATAGTAACTGGATCAAACGGTTTTGGAAGAATTCTTAAAACCTTTTCAACAATATTCATATCTTCAAGTGTTTCACCATGAGCATGAATAGCATTTACAATATTTTGAACTCTAGTGATAACAAATTCAACATTCTCACGTTATTTCATAGATAGAGACTCAAAATCTCTTCTCAACATTTGAAGTTTAACAACCTTTACCTTGATAGATCCTTTATACTATTTTTCCAAAGTTTCCCAAGCATTATGGGACTTTCCACATTCTGCAATTTTTGGAAACACAAAAATATCAACTCTTGTTTGAAGAATATACAAATATTTAGCATCTTTCTTCTGGTTTTCCTTCAACTTCATCCTTTGATTAGCTGATAATGCATTATAAGAATATTGATCAAATGGCTTTGTGTATCCTGCAAAAAAAAGTAACCATAAATCTTGTGAGATGAACAAAATTCTCATCTTCACGCTCCAATACTCATAGTTTTTTCCACGGAAAAGGGGAATCTGGTACTGCACTGAATTATTATTCTGATCCATTGTCTCCTTTCCCTTGAAGCTACAATCAACCACAAACCACAACTCTGATACCAAATGAAGGATCTAACAAAAAAGGAATTATGTGCTCACAAAAGAGACACACCTAGAAAATGTAGATCCTAATAAACCAGTAAACAAATAAAATGACAGTATTGACTGGAATTTAATATCAATCACAAAGCTACAGTTATAAATCTCACACTATGGAGTCCCCTCCCATCAGACCAAGACAGGGAGAGAACATGGAACTAAAACTAGGCATCTAGCCCCATATCCATTAAGTAAAACTCATTGATAATAAACTACATATACATATGCATATAGTAATTAAACATAGCGGAATTAAAATCATCTACATATCTAACATACATTCAACTTTTTCATGATAGTCATTAAATAAATACATTGCAGAAATTAACACAAGAGAGTACTTATCTTAAAATAGAGAAGTCCCGAGCAACTATCTATGCTGATGCAACGTTCCACCCAACCATAGGCCAATTGTGCTCATCAATCTCTCATCACAATTGCCACCCCCCGAGCTGGGCATGATTTCTACAAGGAAAAGGGAACAGTAGGCTCCCACATAACCAGGAATACACCAAAATCAACTAAGCCAATCTACAGTAGGGTTTATCAGGCTACTAAGGCAATGGAAAGGAAGAATTGCTAAGCTAATGAGCTCAACCACAGAGGTATGGATTCCCTCTACAAGATCCATCTAGCTTGGTCCCCATAATACCTACACACCTGGAACAAGGAAGTATTCCCTTCACTACTGCATAGTCCCTCAGGCCATACCTCCCATTCTAGTGTTCTTCCAGGTATGCATAGAAGAGTAACCAGCCCTTTTGATATTCTTGAAAGGTTACCTTCCTCACTAGGTTTATCAAGCCAATTCTGGTCCACTTCCACTCCAAATTTCTTGCTCACAGGTTCAAGCCAAAATAGAGATGCACATAATAGCAAAATCACAAGTTTTGGGCATGAAGGGAAATGTTTTTACAGTGGGATGTCCAAAATGGGGTTTCCATTAGCTTCAAAAGAACGTGGGCAACCAAAAGTGAAATGGAAGATGGGGAAACAACCCTGTTATAGGTCAAACTTGCACCTCTCCGTCCGTGATCACCCTGAGCTGGTGATCACACAAAAGGACAATTTGGATGGAGGATCATGTTGACCTTGGATGATATGACAACTCATTCCATTTTCCTGACATTACTGGAAAACCCCCAAAAATATCATTTTGAGATATGAGCGCTACTCTACTCAAAGAGACTAGCGCCCATACGCTACTCCAGTGTATCATAGTAGCGCCCATATCCAAGTATATGCTACTCCTTCTCAGCATAGTAGCGCTCACCATCTAAACTTGAATGAGCGCTAGTTGTTAAACACTAAAGTAGCGCCCTATACGCTACTCCACTGAACAAGAGTCGCGTACATCTTAAAATATGATTAAAAAATAAATTAATTCATCGAGGAGGATTAGTTGATGGTAGTTTCCTAACTCCCCCAACTTCCTCCATAACTACATATCGACCTAAACTACTTCTTTAAACCTATAAATACAAATAAGGTTAAAGGAGAATGGTTAGAAATTATAGCTAGAGAACCTAGAGGATGAGTTGATGGAGAAAATTTAAGACATTGGAGAAGTTGATGTTGAAGACAGCCAAGCCAGAGAAGAGCAAGAGCCCAGAATCAAGTTGCAGGAGCCTGTTTCATGATCAGGTATACTTGTACATCATTCTACTTTTGACAAATAAAGGTTGAAGTGTCTTTCTTGTTCCAATTTGAATGTGTTATGAAATGGCATCTTAATTTGGATCTGTTTTGGTCAATGCTGAATGTTAAACATTGTTTTTGTTTCTTTCAAGCTTTATATATTTCCCAAAATGTTTTGAGAAAGGTATTGTTATTGCAAGTTTACTGAAGGAAAGGTGGATTTGGAAGTTGAACACGAGATCAAGTCAAGGCTAGGATCAAACTTCGATTGAAAGGTGTGTTCCCAAGATCTACAACTTCTTTCCTTTTTGTAAATGTCTCTGTAATAGCATCAATACACTTACCTGTCACCCCAACCAAGTTGATAGCATTAGTTTCCTTGCTATAGGGTAGATTTTCCCGCCAACAAACTGGCGACTCCGCTGGGGAAATAGAGTTTTTGGCTCCAGGAAACCTTGTTCTTGTTTGTCTTCTTAAATTGTTTTGACTTCTTTGATGTGTTGAGAAACTTTATAGGTGTCCCTTGCCTGTTTCTTGCATACTTTCATCAGTTTTTGATACCTTCCAAAGTCAGTTTTCAAGCCTTTGAGATATGAGTGCTACTCTTTTATATATACAGTAGCGCCCATACGCTACTGTGCTATATATACAGTAGCACCCGTTTCAGTAGGGGCGCGAGTTGCTCTACTACACAGTAGAGTACACTTTCTGTAGCATTCTATTTTTGGTTTACTTGTGTTTTAACCCTTTTGGTGATTTGTTGACTTTGTTGTAGGAACCCTTTGATGGTTGCATGAAGTTTTTAACTTTTGGTCAAGTCATAGAACCTTTTCTTAAAGTTTTTTCCATCTTTCGAACCGCTTGTTGACCGTTGGAATTTTTGAACCGTTTATTTTTTAGACCCTGACTACCTGTTGCTAGCTTACAAACCTGCATACTCTTGTATCTGCTATTTGTGGTAACGTTTGTCTGCTCTCTACTACTCCCATCCTTTGTTTTAGGGTTTGGTCCTTGGTAGAGCCTCTAGGGTGTCTTCTTTTTTGGTCAAGTTTCATTCTTCCTGGACTTCTTGTCTTTTTGTTGGTTGCAAGTGCTTTTAAACAGCTGTAGGCTAGTTCATTTCTCAGTTTCTTTGTGTTAGTAAGGCAGCTTGCTTGTCTACTTGTGCTTGGCATAGTGGTCTTGCTAGGGCTAGATACTTTAGGCAAGTCCTTTTGTGTCTTTCTCTTTTGTTTTCTTCCACTTTGTTTTCAAGTTTAGAGGCTTTTTCTTTGTAAAAAACCAGTAGATCAAGTCTTTTTCGAGCTAGGGTTTCGACAGCTATAGGCATAAGAACTTTTAGCCATACTTACACACATTGCATATAAAGTTTTATTTTTCTTCCCATTTTTATATAGTTCTTTTTCGTTTATTGAAAAAACAAAAAAAAATTGGTATTTTAAGCTTAAATAGAACTTGTTTTGTTATTACAAGATAACTTAGTATATTTTGTATAATTTCAAAAAAGAAAACAAAAATTTTAAGTAGGTTTACTCCATTTTTCAGTTTTGGAAAGAAGTAAATGAAAAAATGAAAAGAGCTTTGTTGTAGAAAGTTTTGATATTATTGCACTTTTGTTTTCTTGTTATAACCACGCCACAAAAAAGCACTACCCTTTTTTGAGTAATTAACAGCCCTAAAATTTGTTAATAAAATGAACTAGAAACATTTTTCTTTTAGGGTACACTACACCAACTAGTTTTGGTTAGGATCTTGGGTTTAAATCACCTTAAACCACCCAAGATCACACATTGCACAAAAATCGTAGTGAGACTATCATAGGTAACCCACCTCACTCAAAATTTGCCTGGGATCTATGTAGTAGGTCATTGCGAGATCAATTTGTGGGAATACTCCTCCTACTTTTTGTTCGAGCATACGCTACGATCGGATTGCGTATTGGGGACTCTTTTGAGTTTCGGGTTAGCTACCCTGCCCACGCTTTCTGATTCGATCGGTGACTGTTCCCCCAGGAATTTTCGGTGTTGTGGTATCCATAGTATCTGACTCTAGGTTCATACACAGGTGACAGCAGAGGGTATATCTGCTGTACCTAAGACAGACGTGGGAGGAAACCCCTTGCAGGTCTTTGGGAGGGTGGTTGGGTGATTCCAGCGCTTGCACCCTTAGTCATTATATTGTGGACCCCGGGTAACTGTTTTTCTTCCTTCGTTGATCTGTTATGGGCCCTCATCATCCCAGAATCTTCTCCGGAAGGCACCTTTGTTTGCCCGGTTTGTATACTTAGGACTTTTTTAGTTGGCGTGCTGTTTGCCCCCTAGTTGTAGTGGCCACTAGGTTCTAGTCTGTTATTTTATATTTATAATCATGGAGAATCAAGAACTTCGTAGATTGAGGAGGTTTCAAAACCTTCCACCACTTAGGACAGAACCTATACAACCAGCTATATGAAAGCGGGTAAACCCTGGTATTTTTTCAGAAATTACTCCCGAAACTGAATTACCTGTAGAAATTCTTGTAACAGAAAACCGTGAAATTGAGGTTCCTGAGGAACCACTACCAGGTACCACAAATCAACAACACTTTAGTACAGTTGAGGTGGAAGATCTTACTTCCGCGGAGTATAGCACTCCTTTCAATCCTCCTTTAACCAATACTAGAATTCTGCTTCTGTCACCTGTTGGTTTCCAGCAGCCCCTTTTCAGTGCAGATCATTCCTTTCCCAGACATCTAATGTCTAACTTAGGAGGTGAACAAGGGGTTCCCCAAACTCCCACTTTAGGTATGAACACCAACACAGTTAATCCTTCTTTTACTGCTACACCTAGTCAGGCACAAACCACATCTGTGCCTACTCCATCTTTCAGTTTCAACACTAGTACATTAGGTATGCCTATTTCTACAACAATGGCATCTATTCCTACACCTACTGTTGGACCTAGCAGTATGCCCAACTGTGCAACACCTTCTACTTCTCAACCATTATATCATATTCCTAGTACTTGGGTTTCCACACCTATGGTAGGACTAAGTGCTTCTGCAAACATGCCAGTCATGGGAACCATGACTGCACCGTCCACATCAGCTTCTGCTGGTTTTAATACCTTTGTAGGACCTAACATGAATCAAGGTAACATGCCTGCAGGTAACATCCCCTTTTCCTTATTCTCAGTGGACGAATCCGCAAAGCACTAATCCACTTTCGTATGGGTGGGGAATTTTTAATAACTCTTTCATACAACAACAACAGATGGCAGGGGGCAATCCATACCAACAAATACCTGGGGGTAACCCCTACCAACAGTTAACTGGGGGAAACCCCTATCAATAGATGGTAGGTGGCTACTCCTATCAGCACATGGCTGGGGGCAACCCTTATCACCAGATGGATGGGGGAAACCCCTACCAACAATTCATGGGTCAAACGATGGGTGGTTCCCCTTATCAAGTACCATCCTACCGGCCTCGTCTACCTTTTCTGCAACTTTAAATTTTCCAGACCTTTCTAAACTGACAAATGATCCTGTGTGTCATAATGCCACATGGCCATCCGTTCCCACCAAGTTGCATTCGGACATTCCAAAGTTCGAAGGAAAAACAGGTGAAGATCCTGGTGACCATGTCACTACCTTCCACCTATGGTGTTCTTCCAATTCTTTAAACGAGGATTCCATCAGATTGAGATTGTTTCAAAGGACCTTAACTGGTCCTGCAGCCAAATGGTACATTGAGTTACCTGCGGCTACTTTCTCTAGTTTTGGGGATCTAGCAACCGTCTTTTTGAACCACTTCTAGCTTCCTGTTCAGTATGATGCCGGAACAGAACTTTTGTCTACTTTTAGACAAAATAAATCCACTCACCTATCTGACCACATTCAAGAGTGGCGAATACGGAAGAGGCTCATTAAGGCCAACATACCTCCGGAGTTCCTGCTTGAGTGGTACTTGAAATCACTCCTTCCTTATATTTCTAAGGAAGTAGCAACATCTGGAGTATCCAATGAAGAAGAAGCCATCTTAAGGACTCAACAGTTAGACCTTGTTTATGCACAATCTGGTTTACTGTACGAGATTATACCTGACGCACCGAGATCAAACACTGATCTGAGTAGACCCAAACCTAGACCACATGCTGACGGCATAGTGGGTTCAGTTGACTCTGCAGCCTTCGAAGCACTGACTAAACAAGTTCACACCTTATCAGTCAAACAATCGACTGTGGATATTTCTTTCGTCACAACCTCTCCTTCTACTTCTGAGCCTGTCAATCAGGTTCAGAACAATCAAAAGGACCCTCGGCAGCCCAATAATAAAAAGAAGGGCATGAAAGGAGAGGGGAACCAACAAAAGCCCAAAAAAGACAATGCCGAAGAGGGTAACAAAGAGGAAAAGAAGGTTAAGTTCCCTTGTAAACTTTGCAAGCAGAACCACCTTACTCACCAATGCCCTCTACTTGAAGAAGCCCAGAAGCTCTTAAGAGAAAAGAAGCCTGCCGTCCTAAAAGATCCATTTCCTAAAGGGCAGGGCTCAACTTCTAGCACCTCCAAAACTGGGGGCACTTCACATGCTTCAGTTGATCAAACATTTATAAACATGGTTAATTCGGATGCACTTTTGCAAACTAGAGCCAGGAACTATACCCCGGAAACGCAGAAAAAGGATAAGGATATTCCTGAATCCTCCACTCTACTCCACATACCTGTGGACCCAATGCCCAAGATTCCGAAAGGTGTCTTGAAGAGGGCATCGCACAATCCCAACACATGGGCTGCTTCTAACTACAATGTGGTTCAAGATTTAGCCCAGACCCCTTGTGCCATGTCTACTCTATAAGTCTTGCAGAGTTGTCCTTTACAACGAAATGCACTTCTGGCAGCTATTGGGAGTATGGAATCCTCCAACATGTCTGCGCGATTTGATATGAATGATGTCAAATACCGGTTGCCCTATCACATTTCCCTTCAGATTGAGGTCGTTCATGGTCCAATGACCATCAGACAAGCTGTAGTAGATGAGGGAGCGTCGACTTGTGTAATGTCAATTTCCTGTTGGAAAGCTTTAGGTTCTCCTAAGTTAGCCCCTTCCAACACACTGCTTACTGCATTTGATGGCAGAACTTTCCGTCCACATGGAGTTTTTCCATCATTTGATGTCACTTTGGCCGGTAAGACAATTGCTATTGAAGTAGAAGTTCTGGATGCTCTACTTGATTACAATATGTTGTTAGGCAGGAGTTGGACATATGCCATGCGAGCCATTGCATCGGCAGTTTTCCGAGTGGTCATGTTCCCATTTGAAGGTAAGATCGTTACAGTCGATCAACTTTCTTTCACTCAGAGAAACAACCAGACTTCTTCGGAAACCACAGTTCCTTTGATTGATCAAACCACCCCGGTTGGTGAGAGTTCAGGAGCAGGACTTTACGGGTCACTAATAGGCACTTTTGACCTACCGGCTCCTACCTTATTTGTGGGGACTGAGGGATGTTCATCGTCTGAAACTTCCATGGTTAGTTTAACAACTGATTCTGAGGTTCCCTTGACTAATACAAACCCCTCCGGGCCCAACCCTGTTGTAGAAGTTATCCACTTGGATTCTCATCAAACTACAACAGGACATATGTCAACTCCATTGGTGTCTGTCGAGTCAAACATAGATTGTGCCACTACTCAGACACCAGACCCGATCCATTCTCTCGACAGTTCAGAAATCACTTTACCTTCTGATGAGGAAATGTTAGAAGCCTTGAACGACCCGGACCATCCTCTGGAACATATAGATCGCGCGTCCTTCTTGTTTCCTTTTCTTAACTTCTTAGAGAGAGGTGAATTTTGTTCACCACCCGATGAAAATACTGACTTCACTCCTTCACAAGTTGGTATTATTGAAGCAAATAGATTACATACCTCGCTGGTGAACATTTTCACTGGGGTCAACGGAAATATTTTCTTTGAAACGGGATGTTATCTTGATGAGATTATTCCGTATACCAATCTTTTCCGTGATTTCCATAACACCTTTTCCCGGCCTCATGAGGAGGATCCAGGCATTGACCCTACCTGAAGAAGTACTATGCCTAGGCTGAAATACTTTTTCTTGTAACATAGCTGTATATTTTTGTAAAGCTAGTTTTGTTATGTTCGTTAGGTAATCTTATGTGTGTTTCTCGTTTCGTGTACCAGATGTCAACCGAACATTTCTTAGGATTTGATGATGGCGCCAGTCACCACACCTGTCAGTTGGCTACAGCAGCTTGGGTTATTTACTCACCCACTGACCAACTTGTCTCTTCGGGGGGGGGTTTGTTTGGGACCTACCACGAATAATGTCGCTGAATACAGTACAGTTATAGAACTTCTCCGAGATGCTCTCAGTCATAGCATTTCATATCTGGAGGTAAGGCTTGACTCACAATTAATTGTATTTCAGTTAACAGGTGTCTATCAGATTAGGGATCCAGGATTGCTACGTCAGTTACTACGAGTTATACTATTGGAAAGACAATTTCATTCTATCAGATATGAACACATTCCGAGAAGTTTAAACACTTTAGTTGATTCATTATCAAACTATGTGTTAGACTGACATTTGCATCACACATTGTCATAAACAACATTACACACATAAATTAAAACGCATACACATGTAAATAACTGATACTGTATATAGCCGGTACCGTATCAAAAAATATGAGTTTTGAATCATGAGTTTATCAAGTCAAGTCATAAAAGTACAAAAGTTGGGCATAGTAGCCTCAAAAATATATACATAGAATGTTTTCTTCTCCTATGGAGAAGGAGGAACCTCATCATCATCTACCGCATTGCGATAGCATATGACTAGTCTAGAAACCCTCCGCAACACTCTAAGCCATGCTGGGGGCACCCCGAAAACATCTTCCTGCATATCAACATGTATCTGGTCCATGCGGCATGCAGGAATATCATGATTCAACCGACTCATTTTCCTCTCCAGGGTTCTCAACATAGCATCCGCTGCGGTAATATTAGCTGGCCTCACATAGATGGTAGGATGTCCCTCAGGACGAACAGGCCCAACATCTGCATATGACACTTGATTAGAACTTCAAAACTCATTCATAAAAATCAAATACTTGAAAAAATTTGAAAAAATTAAATAAATTCTCAAAATTTAAACATACCAATATCTCCCTAGGCTCCACCTGGAGGAAGCACCAGCTCTGGATCGTGACGGAAATCCAATCCAGCATATGGAAACTGCTCAAAAGCGGGAACTTGCCTCTCCCACCACCCCCAGAAATCATCAGTATGATAACAATAGTGACTTTCCCCACCACCCTGGCGAAGGAAAATGTCACCCCAACGGCCTAGTCTAGGCTCACGGGGGTTAAGCTATGGTAGAGGCATCCCCAAACTAATAGCAGGCATCCTCTCAAAGAAGAAAGTACACAAAATACTTTCGTACCCAAAATTCTTCATTGTGCTGGATTTGCAACCTGTCAATTGAGATTTCATGTTTGCCAGTAAACTAGTACTCCAATCATAAACATGATTGTGCAAGCATTGTACACCAATATGCATTGAATTCCTGGAAGCTAAGTGTTGTGATGCACTACCGGCTACTCGGTTGATCATGCTCACTATCACTTTCAAAGGGAGACCATCAATAGTTGAAATCAAGACTTGGCTTCTCGATTTTTCTGCTCCGGCAACACAGTATGTATTCACATATTCTTGCACTGATCCTGCACCCAAAGGAGAAGACCCTTTCAAATTGATCACATCTCCTCTCCTTGAGAGACCAGTAATAAAGTATATGTCATCAACAGTAAGCTCCAATATTTGCCCACGGATGACAAAGGTGTTGGTATCCACATCCCAATACTGAATCAGTCTTCGAAACAGTTTGTTTAAAGCCCTCATGTTTACGGTTCGATAAAACTTCAACAAACCGCATCTTCGGAGCACATGGAGGGTGGCCGGATCTTGCATGGCCAACCTATCCATGTCCTCATGCTCCCTTTCCCTCCATTGAAGGACCATCCTGCACAAAAAACCAAAAAATTTTGAGTCTCGGCACTTGTATATAAGCTTTCAAGTATGTACGCTACTGTGTATACTACACAGTAGCGTGTAGGCGCTACTCTGTTTGAGCAAAGTAGCGCCCATCGAGTTTATACGCTACTCCTGTGTTTACACAGTAGCGCCCGTGCATAAATACCTATGAGCATTGCGTTGCAAGCTATTTTTGCTCAAAAATTTAAAAACAAACCATGAAATTGCAAGTCAGGGAGATTTCAACTTACTTGGTGGAGGAAGTTTGATGGTTGGATGCTCGGTTCGATCGCAATGGAGATTTGAAATTTGCAAAATGTTGCCCCAATTTTTGCCCTACAACAAAATTGAAAATTGATTTTTAAAAATGAAATTATATATAATTTGGATTTTGATTTTTACCCATAATTGTTAATTTTCTATAGTTTCAAACTTTTCAAAAAACCCTAATTAATCAATTGAAACACACAATACGATATAACACTGATCCAAGCTCAATTTTCACTTAATTGTTGTCAGATTCGTCTCCTAAGTTCAAAAATTCTTCATGATAGACCTTGTCAACTAGTTAAATATTCCAAATTCATATATCATTCGAGATTTTTTCCGCATCGACTAATATTTTGTTGAAGACCTAGTTTTGGCAGGATATGAAGCTATGATCCTAGAAGCTGACCTTTAAGTCATTTAAGCTCTTGTTTGGACTATTTAAACCTAAACAAGATTGCCGAGCAAGCTTTTCCTTTTCGAGCTCGTTAAAGTAATCGAAGGCTCATCCACTCAGGTATAGAATTACCCCTTTTCCGGGCCTAAGTGGATTAACTACGAAAAAGGTATACTCTAGGTATACTCCTGTATGCGCTAGAAGAGTTCTCCTTTCATTGTTTTATACTTTTTCGGGGAAGGAGACTAAATGTAGGAAAAAGAGCCTTTTGGAGTCTCTCTTTAGGGTTTTCAGACTCTCTAAACATGAAAATACCAAGCGATCATTCACCTACTCGGGATCGATGTGAAATCCACGAGAGGGTAAGTAGAGGACTGTTTAATTTTTTCAACTCTATAAAGAAGAAAACACCGCCGAGCACAGACCAATCCGGGCTCGATATAAAATCCACGGATAGGTGAAAAGAGGATTGTTTAAGTTTTTTAGACTCTATAAACAGGAAAACACCGGGGATCATTAATCTGCTTGGGCTCGATATTAAAATCCACGAGCAGATATATGGAGTTATTGTTTAAGTTTTTCAGACTCCTTAAAATTGAAAACACCGGCGAGCAAGAACAGATCTCGGCTCGATATTAAAATCCAGAGATTAGTACATATAGAGTAATCTTCTATCTCTTCTTCGAACTCTATAAATAATGAAGAAGGTCCTGAGTCTTCCTCCCATGGGCTCGTTAAACTATTTACATGGTTGGACCTATTGAGTTTTCATTCTTTCTTGGACTCATTAAAACAACAAGAAGGGTATTCTTTTATCTAAAAAGAATAAGGAATGGGAAAGACATATCATATCTTCATTGTCAAAGGCAGTTTTAGTCAAGCGCTATCCTTGAACATAGCACTTACTTGAGTCTATCTTGTCGGTTGGGTTTAGTTTTTTGGCCTCAGGGTGAACCTTTCCTCCGAGTTATTTACTCCCCCGATTGGTTATTCTTCCAACCATATGGAGGGTCTGGTAATGTCTCTTACATTTCGGACTTATTTACCCCGTTATGTCAGAAATTGCCTGAGTCACTTTGTGTCGTGCTCAATATTCAAGGATATACCCTGTGTCGGCCATTCTGCAGTTTACCTTGACCTCATGTGTCGACCTTCCTAGTGTCAGTCTTGTTACATATTATTCCATATCAGCTCTTACCAGTTGAGTGTTTCTCGAGTTGGATGATGGAGGATGCCTTAAGGCCTCCCTTCCAACGGACTTCTTCCCATCGAAATCAACTCATTATTCTGGGTTTGAAGTTTAGAGTCTCGGTTAGTACCTTGGATATTGCAGTCACCAGTGGTAATTTTCCTCGCTGTTGAATGATGAGAATACATCAATGTCTCTTCTTCGACAGGATTCCCAAGTGTTCGACTCCAAGTCCATCTATTCACATTTGGCGAATCGTACTTGGTACCTTGGACTCCATCATCATTATCGGTGGAAGTCCTCGCATTTGTTAACGGTATACATCAATGACCGGTAATCAAACGATACCCCCCATGTTCGACTATCAGCTCATCTATTCACATGGTTAGGGTTTGTACCTATGGTTGTTGTGGGATGAAGACCTTGGGATTTTGGATGACATTACCTCATTTTGTTATCACCCAAGTTGTGCAAGACTGAGCCTCACTTATATTCGGCTCTCCATGAGACATAGATCCAGTTTGTTGTTATGGCTATGATCTCTCAGTTTGACATGGATCCACGCTTGTATTTCAAGTGGCCATTCTTTATATACATCTCCATGTTATGTATCGGAGATCATGTTGTATCACACTACACATCTATAAGATGTCAAAAATGTAATTGCTCGCTGACCTTGATCTTTGTTGCAGGATTCTTGTGACTTGTTTTCTGCGGTTCTTTGCTCCTCCTCTGGATTTGGATTATAATGTATTTCGGCCATCATTTCCCTCTGAACTCACACATTAGGGGGCATCTGTTATAGGTCAAACTTGCACCTCTCCGTCCGTGATCACCCTGAGCTGCTGATCACACAAAAGGACAATTTGGATGGAGGAGCATGTTGACCTTGGATGATATGACAACTCATTCCATTTTCCTGACATTACTGGAAAACCCCAAAAAATATCATTTTGAGATATGAGAGCTACTCTACTCAAAGAGACTAGCGACCATACGCTACTCCAGTGTATCATAGTAGCGCCCATATCCAAGTATACGCTACTCCTTCTCAGCATAGTAGCGCTCACCATCTAAACTTGAATGAGCGCTAGTTGTTAAACACTAAAGTAGCGCCCTATACACTACTCCACTGAACAAGAGTCGCGTACATCTTAAAAGATGATTAAAAAATAAATTAATTCATCGAGGAGGATTAGTTGATGGTAGTTTCCTAACTCCCCCAACTTCCTCCATAACTACATATCGACCTAAATTACTTCTTTAAACCTATAAATACAAAGAAGGTTAAAGGAGAATGGTTAGAAATTATAGCTAGAGAACCTAGAGGATATGTTGATGGAGAAACTTTAAGACATGGGAGAAGTTGATGTTGAAGACAGCCAAGCCAGAGAAGAGCAAGAGCCCAGAATCAAGTTGCAGGAGCCTATTTCATGATCAGGTATACTTGTACATCATTCTACTTTTGACAAATAAAGGTTGAAGTGTCTTTCTTGTTCCAATTTGAATGTGTTATGAAATGGCATCTTAATTTGGATCTGTTTTGGTCAATGCTGAATGTTAAACATTTTTTTTGTTTCTTTCAAGCTTTATATATTGCCCAAAATGTTTTGAGAAAGGTATTGTTATTGCAGGTTTACTGAAGGAAAGGTGGATTTGTAAGTTGAACACGAGATCAAGTCAAGGCTAGGATCAAACTTCGATTGAAAGGTGTGTTCCCAAGATCTACAACTTCTTTCTCTTTTGTAAATGTCTCTGTAATAGCATCAATACACTTACCTGTCACCCCAACCAAGTTGATAGCATTAGTTTCCTTGCTATAGGGTAGATTTTCCCGCCAACAAACCCCTGGGAGAGAAAAATCGTATTCATAAAACGTTTATGGGCATTCAAGGGACAAAAACGGCCTCCATAAACCCCAAAATCGTGACTCCCTTCCTCCCAACCACTGTGCAATACAAAAACGAGTTCCCAGCCATGAAAAATGTAGGAGAAAGATGGAAAACGTGAGGGAGAAATCCCCAACTAGCTCAGACTGCATGAGAGGGAAAATTCCATGGGTGAAAGATGGCTTTGGGCACCATTTCGTGGGTGTTTTCTTTCCCAAGAAGCAAAAATATGAATTCCCAAGTTGATGGCTTGCCCATGCACGAAATTGGTTTCCATACCTCTTCATTCCCAAGGCATTAACTACCTCAACCAACTCCTGGAAGAATTAAATGATTAGGTGCATAAGTCAAAATGGGTAGTTGGTGGTTTATGGGTTTTCTCATGAAATTTGGCTTAACACTATTGGCTCAAAGGTTTGAATAATTTCCCTCCCTATTCCTTATAAAAATCATGCCCCCATCTCTTTGTTGCATTGCATAGCTAGTTGTGGGTGTTTCATTAAAATCCGTATTTACATAATGTCTTAATTTACATTGTGCCTGTCTAGTACAAGAACCATATGCACCGATTTTTAATTGCCGATACATAAAATGATAAATTGATGGCGAGGCCTTGGCCTTGAGCTCCTCACCATGATTAAATAACGATATTTACATCATTTACAATTTTAATGCAATAGGGTCAAAATTGGGATATTACACACACTACAAAAAAATACTCTACTTTTGAATAAAAATTCTCTATCATCAATATTATTTCTGGAAAAAAAACCAGAGTATCCTATGTTTTATAACAAAGAAACCGATAGTTGCTCACTCAGAATTGAAAGAACAACAAAATTTTCTGATACAAAATAAAACACTCTTGTTTTATGGATGGTAACACTCTTATTAAATAGGAAATGGATGGCCTAATGAAAGAAAACAACGTAGCTTAGAAATAAAACGTGGCAACTAGTAAACAATAGATGGAAGAGTCAGTTACACAGCTCGAAATGTTGAGTCAAATGCATGCCAAAAACTTAGGCATCATGTTTTTAAGCAACAAGGGAGGATAAAACATAGACTGCATGGATAGCTCCTTACATGTAAGAAACAGAGTTTGAGAGATTTCACCCTCTTCCTTACTAAAGTTTGCTTGAGAGGTGTCCTTTTCTTCTTAAAATAGTAGCTTTCAAGGTGACCATCTTTATTACAGTAGTTGCAATGAAAAAGGCCTCTACCAGCGTTGTTGCTTCTTCCTCTACCTTGGCCACGACCTCTACCTCCTCTTAAAGAAGGAGTAGTTGCAATGAAAAGGCCTCTGCCACGACCTCTACCTCCTCTTAAAGAAGGAGTAGAAGCTTCAGTCATGGCAGTTGAAAACTGCTTCTTCTTCTCATCAACTTTCAACTTACTTTGGAAACCCTAATCAAAAAGTTCATAATTCTTTTTCAACTTGTCTTCATGAACTTGAAGACTACCAAATAAATCAGTAAGAGTTAGTTGAGATAAATCCCTTGACACTTCTATATCAATAGTAACTGGATGAAATCTTTTTGGAAGACTTCTTAAAACCTTTTCAACAATCTTCCTATCTCCAAGTGTTTCACCATGAGCATGAATAGCATTTACAATATTTTGAACTCTAGTGATAAAAAAATCAACATTTTTACTTTCTTTTATAGATAGAGACTCAAAATATCTTCTCAACATTTGAATTTTAACAACCTTTACCTTGATAGATCCTTTATAACCTTTTTCCAAATTTCTCAAGCATTATGGGGCTTTCCACATTCTGCAATTTTCGGAAACACAAAAATATTAACTCTTGTTTGAAGAATATACAAAACTTTAGCATCTTTCTTTTGGTTTTCCTTCAACTCCATCTTTTGATTAGATGATAATGCATTATAAGCAACTTGATCAACTAGCTTTGTGTATCATGTAGAAACAAGTGACCATAAATTTTGTGAGACAAACAAAGTTCTCATCTTCACGCTCTGATACTCATAGTTTTTTCCACGGAAAAGGGGAATCTGGTACTGCACTAAATTATTATTCTAAGCACTTGAAAAGACATACAGATCTTTTCAAGTGCTTGAGGGTGGATGACGGTTACTTGCGTTCCACCCTCGCTCGGAGGCATGCGTAGAAAAAAACAGAACGCTGCCAAATGTCACTATCATCGCTGAGCTCTAGTAGTTACTGAAACTCTTTTCTTTACTTCACTGGAATGATCTAGCACTGGCACTAGAGGTAAGAGGCGGGTATTGCTAATCTTTCTACTTCTGCATTTTTTCCTTCATACTCAATCCTTCATAAGCTTAACTCCAAGAACAATTGTTTTGTTGATGGCTTTCCAACAATGATTCATTTTCATCAAATAAATTTTTTATAAGAAAATTATTCCCTCAACAAAGTAGAAATCCATTTAATCCAAATGTAAATCCTTGTTACAAGGCTACCATGATCCATCCATGTGGGGTTAGTATTATATGAGAATCTATTAGAAGACTTAGTATCTTTGAATTGAAAAACCTAAGGACAAAGAAAGGGTATTTTAACTTTAGCCAAAAGAAGGGAAATTGGTTTCAACACTTGTTTGTAAAAAATTCATGTTCAATAGTAGAACATATTAGTGTTTCATACTTGCACAATGATCTTCAACATCTTTGTATTTTTCCTTGTACTCTCATTTTATGAAGAAGAAAATCACAATTTTTTTTTTCTTGTGGGATTTTCATACATCAAATTCCCAAGGGTAATATTGGGTTTGAATCAATGTTGTTCATTTATACTTCTTAATAGTTAAAGAATGTATATGGAGTGTTTATGTTATTCTTAAATTGCTAAAAATACAGAAATAATAGTTGCTTGGTCAACCATAGGTTAAGTGTAGTAGTTTTTAGTCTAATATATGTTGGTAAGTCAACCATTAGAATTTTCAAACTAGTTTATAGATTATATTAGGATAAGAGTAGCTTATTTGGATATTTATGTGGTTTTAACACCAATATCTTCTAACTTGGATTAGAAATTCTAAATCCGAGGGAGAGCTGCACCATCGAAATCCTAAGGTTGACATAAAAAAGTTAAATAAGTATATGGTGAATGAGAGTGCGGATCTCCATCCCCGGTCCAGATCTCTCTTGAATGAGTTGCCTTCATGATAGATTTGACATATTGTACTTACTAGATTGGGAAGTATATGTTCTCACGTAATCAACAAGTCAAGAATGAGTTACATTATTAGTTATGCATCAGCTACAAGTTATTTATGGATCAGCTACCAATTAATATCGGTGCATCAACTGCTATATATTTTTGATTTTTTTTATAATTGTTTATTATGAATTTGAAATTACTCCATAAAATTAATCTAAACAGTAAAATTGTCTCATCCTGCAATCGACAGAAAGCATATTTATACAACCTAAAAAATATATCATATTTACTATTTCATATCAAATTCTAAATTATAAACACTTATAAATATAATTACTCTGGATAATTAGTCATTAATTTTTTCAAAACTAACCAAATTTCTGTGTTATTCCATGAAGAATGCAACATTTTGGTGGTATTTCTCTCTTGGCCTTTGAGTATTGAAAGTAGAGTGAAAAAACTTCGATATGCATGAACGTAATGCTTTAGTCCCCAATAAGATGGATAAGGCTTTGATTATGAATATACCGAGGAACGTGGCCATGGAATGAAATACAAGCACTTGGGATAAAGCTGGTTGAATTCTCTCTATTGATGTTATGAATTGGAGGACTGGTGTGCAGGGGGGAATTTGGGAAAAATAAAAAATCCCACCAGATTGACTGTTTCTACATTAAATACAGTTGTTTTCTTAGTTTTTTTTAATGTTAATATGAATTATAAACTGTATTTGGAGGACAAAATAGCATATGATGGATATTTTACCCATCAAATTCCAGCTCTGCTGGTGTGTATTAAGATTTGACAGTGCATATTTCGTTCAACTTCCATTGTAGACTGTGTACTCTCCAGCGTTATTTGATATCTTATGTATGATCCAAGATTTAATCCAAGTTAGCAACAAGATATAATCCAAGTTAGCCAATTTAATTAATATAATCCAAATCCAAGTTAGCCAATTTAATTAGTATTTTTGCAAGTTGGGATTTTACATTTTTATAGTTATATTTTATTTTTTTATTACTATCTCAAGTATAAATAGTTTATTTTTCCAAATGTTTTCGAACTTACCTTTGCCTTTAATTAAGGTATCTCTATGTTTTTTATTATGTTATGTTATGCAAATTTTAAAGCAGTTTTAGTAACATTGCCACCTAGTTACGGTTGTTTATAATGCTATTAATGAATATTATTATTCTATTTTAGATCTGAAAATCTTATAAAATCAACGAATTTACATGAAATCATAATCAAGGTGCCATTTCCAATATATTTAAGAATTTGTACATGAAATCTCCAATATATTTAAGAATTTGTACATGAAATCTAAGAAATAGGAGTGGGCTATTCTCCATTCTATGCAAGATAGTTCTATTCCATCACATGGAATCAAGGACTCCCTTGATTCTATCTTCCCAACTAAAATTCATATGGCCAGTTGCCAGCTGACAAATTGCAAAAGTGATCAATAAAAACAGTGATTGTGAAACCAGCCTCAGTAATATTGCCTAGAAGTGATATCCAACTCAATTATATTTGATAGAGGTTATACATCTTAGTTCCTTTGCATGCTCCTCATTACTAATTTTGAGCACATCCCTGAGATCTGTGAGGAGAATTTCTTGTTTCCAATCAAGACTTTTTTGAAGATAGAGTGCCTTCATTACAGAATGGTAAGCCAGTAGCTGTATCTGTTTTAATGTTGCCTTTCCCCTTATTCCAGGGGTATTGCACGAAGAACATATATTTTGGTCAACATATTCCATATATGGTATAGAGATTGCAATCATCTCATCTTTAGCCTGGGATCCAACATCTTTATGCAGGTCTACAACATCAGACACAGGAAGCTTCTCTTCATCTTGAGCTTCAGTACCTTCCACGTCTTTTTGGAATTTATTTTTGCGGGCAGAATTGCTATTGGACTGATCCTTACTTCCCCGCTTTCTTTTAGAAGATTTTATGGTCAGCTGACTACCTCCAGCTTGCAAGTCATCACACTGCCCGTCTGCCTTATATTCTCCTGAGAGTTCCGAAACCTTGGCTTCACGTCGTTTTATATTGGCATTAGTAGATCTTCTCACTGGTTCCAAACAAATATTCTCCATATTTTCAGTAGAAAGCAGTGGAGAATTTGGATTCACTTCGTTTAATCGCACATTCTGATTGAAAAAACATAACACAAAATAACATGGTCAGAAATCATATTTGAAGCAGCATCCTCATTTACCAAAATATCACTAGAGAATCTTGTCAAAACAATTTGACAAACAATATTCGAATGCTATGGGATAAGAAAAGCAATAAAGTTCTTGTTCCAATTTGCACAAGCAGATTACACTCATTGGACATACGGTCATTGGTTTTTCCATAATCTCACTTCAAACCAAGCACAATACAATATTTCTAATGCCATTACTTGCACTTTACTTTCAACATTGGAAGCTTTGTCCCACTGCAACACAGGACAACTGATTGAACAATGCCAACCTTCCAATCTTACAAGTCTGGCTCTAATGTAACAAACAAATCAAAACATAGCGAACAAAATGCAAGGCTGTTACTATTCAGAAAGCATCTGTGCAATAGAAAATAATATCTCGTACAGTGTCAAGAAGTCCTAAAACTTCCATCAAATAGCTTTATAAATCTAAAAACCCAATTGAAATGAAAGTTGTTCCAAGACAATTCAAAACTAAAAAGATGTTTAAACAATTCAGAACTAATTTTGTTTTGAAATTTCATACCTCTACCTCTGAAGCATTGACCCACTTTTCATTTTTCCAGTCCTGATGATTACGGATCTGTTTGAGATTATACTCTCGTTGCTCCTTAGTTTCCTGGAAACAAACAACATATTTATTATTGTGAGGGAGGATAGCTTTGACAACTCCCCTCCACCACCCATCTCTGTGATATGCATCAACAACTTCGTTAACGAAAAAGCACTGCCTATTCAAGGCCGGTGGCTGAGGCCTAATATAAGGGGCCTTTACAGTCTCTCTCAGTTTTGATTTCCTATCCTCGGTAGTCAAGTCCCTGTATTCAATCAGAAATGCATTGCCAACTCCCACCTTCTTGACTATGTTTGCAGGAAACCAGGCTCCCCTGAAGCCTTCTTCTTCACTTGAGACCTCAACCCCGTCACCTTTTTTAAACCTCAACGACGCACTGTTCTTTCCCCTGCCCTTCATACTCACGTGGTAGAGTATTGTAATAACGGCTATTTGGAAGTATTAAAATTTCAGTGTATAATGGACGAGTAGAGGAAAAGAAACAAATGTAAGCGATGCCATATAAAAACTTGAGGGGGTCTTAACTTATTTATAGGGAATTTGGGGCATGTCATTCATGCATTTCATCGTTAAGGATTGTCGGCCGTGACATTAAAGTTTCATCATAGTGTGTACGAATTTGTATTTTTAGTGTCTAGAACTTCTCTCGATTTGAATTTGTAACACCCCGTTCAAACAATCACAACAAATCAATCAAGCTCACATCTTATCATAGTTGAATCAACTACTGAATTTTTTCATAAGACACTTTTTTTAAATAGAACTTTTCTAGATTTGAATTTGTATATTTTCGCTACACCCTTTTAAACAATCACTACAAATCAATTAAGCCAAGTTGAAGCAACCATCTTATAATTTATTTAATTTTGTAAAAAAAAAATTCATTTAATGTTAATTTTTGTAGGGAGGAAGTTGTTCCACTAGTGATTTTTTCCTAAGTCGCTAAAAGGGGGAAATTTACATGACCCTCCGATTAAATGACTTGTGATAAGCATTTAATTTCACTTTCAAGATTAAAGTAACTTTTTAATATTTTTAAAGTGGGGCTGAGAAAAATTTATTTATGGAGAGAATTTTCTCATCCATTGATCTAATCTAATGTGAGCCCTTGAATTAGATATCTTTTCAATTACCCTAATGATAAACATAAAAAGGCAATGGAAAGGCAAACTCAATTCATTGTCTCCATGAGTTTTGGAAGAGAAGAGAGAAAGTCGAGTTCCTTGAGGAGAAGCACTCATAGCAGGAGAGAGAGAGAGAGAGAGAGTTGGCACGCATTCCAATGAAGATTCTCGGCACTGAAATCGAGATGTCTTGCATGCATTCCAAGGTTGTTTGACTAGGAATGATTTTCTAGAGATATGGCACAGTTTTCGAGGGAGAGTACAGTAGGTCATACCTCATTTATTGTTGTTACAGAAGTTTATGCAGAGCTTGATTTTTTTTACAGTGGGAAAAAAATTCGAATAAAAAATGTTGATGTTCTATTGAGCACGCATTCCTAGATAGAAGATAGAATTTGGCACAGAAAATGAGGAGTTTTCTGTACAGTTTTGAGTTGCTTGAGAAGGGCACGATTTCTTAGATTTGTATGCAAGGGATTTGAGGCATAGTACTACACAAAATTCAAGGCATTGACATTGTCATCTTATGTTTGAGATAACTTGTCTATGATGTTGTAAATATTTTACTGAAGAAATATAAATACTCTCACTCTCTCACAGGTTTTCCCTTTGGGGTTTTTCCTGGCCTTATTGGAAAAATTCCCATGTCTGAATTTTCATGTGTGAATGACTTTTAATTTATATACCTTGAATTTGAAATTGTTTCCTTCATGTTTTTTAGTACCATTATGTTTATGAGAAAAACACAGTTACAACAGTTTATTTGACTCGGTAGGCATTAAACATGGACTTTAAAAACTTGGAAAACTGGGTTGGGGAAGCTACTACAAAATTTCATGGTATCGGAGCTGAGAGAGGGAAGATTTGAGAACTGGATTTTCAGACTTTAGTGGGACAGTATTACTTTTGTTCAAAGGTAAATTTTTGGACTTGTAATTTTTCTATGAAATGGCTACCAGCTTGAGGTTAGAGGACAGATTGGATGGGGAATGGAACTTTGTTTTGTGGAAGGCTAGGAGAGTGCTTATATTGCAAGAGAATGAGTTCTGGGATGAGGTGGTGAATCACCCTCAAGCTAATACTATACAAATTCCCCCACTGATGCAGTTGCATTGCAAGCCTTTAATAAAAAGGATACCAAGGAAAAAATAATTATCCTTGATGTGGTGAAGGATCATGTGATTCCTCGGTTAACAACTAAGACACATGCTTACTTGATGTGGCAGGCTCTAACCAATTTGTACCAGAGTTCTAATGATAATCAGAATATGCTTCTTAGGGAGAAGATAAAGAGCATCAAAATGGGCAAAGGAGAGGGAGTGATATCCTACCTTACCAAGATCACTCAAGTGAGGGACGAGCTTGCAACAATTGGAGAGGTGGTTCCTGGCAGTGAGCTAGTGCGTACATATTTGAATGGTGTGACCAAGCCTTGGACTATTTTTGTGGAGGCTATAGTTTCCTGAGAGAAAATGTCATCTTGGGATTGTCTCTGGGATGACTTTATGCAGAAGGATACCTAGAGAGGCTTTGTGCAAGGAAGCTCTTCAAATAGTAGGGAGGATGAGGAAAATTTGGCTTTGATTAACAAAGGAAAGAAGATGTCCAAGAAGGGCCCTAAACAAGGTGGGTCTAAGCATCAGGGTGGACTGAAGAAGGACTTGAGCAAGGTGAAATTCTTTGCTTGTCAGGGGTTTGGGCACTATGCTGGATAGTGCCCAAACAAGAGAAAGAAGAAGAAGCCACAATAGATAGCAGCTTTAGCAGAGATTGAGGAGTATGCAGCTATATTTGAGTGAGCGTTTTCTCTCTGTGTTGAACATTTTCAGAGAGCTTCTATCTCCAACACTGATATGGAGGATTAGGGTGAGTATTCTTTGTTGACTGACCATTCTTTGAGTGCATCCACCACTAAAACTTGGTACATTGACAATGGATATTTGAGCCGTATGAATATTGCTCATGAGATGTATTATGAGCTATCACGGACCAGATTGGATGTGGAGGTAGTGTTGGGGGATGACACAGTTGTCAGAGCTGTCAGACGTGGGACAATTATCTTTCATAGGGAGTCTATGAGTCCCATGAAATTGAGAGATGTATTGTATGTCCCTAGGTTGAAGAATAAATTGGTGTCAGTTTCCACTATAAAGGATAGAGGTCTTGGGGTATTCTTCCTTAATGGACATGTGTATGTTTTCCCCAAGACATCAGGACCATCTGCTTCCTTTTCCATTAGATTCAGATGTGGGAAGCTATACAAGCTCTTATTTCAGACCCAACATGCTTTGGCACATAGTAGCAGTAATGACCTATGTGATCCGTGGCATCGGAGAATGGCTCATTTCCATCATCCAGCTCTGAGTATGTTGAGGGACATGGTGACAGGTTTCCTGAGTTCAGCATAGAGCACAATGATGTGTGCAGAGGATGTGCTTTGGGAAGGTACACCAAGATTTCCTTTCTGAACAGTGATAGCAGGTCAACATGAGTGCTTAACTTGATACATTCAGATTTGTGCGGTCCGATGTGATATGTTTCTTTGAATGGATATGAGTACTATGTGGCATTCATCGATGACTATTTTAGGAAGACTTGGATTTACTTCCTGAAGAGAAAGAAATTCGAGGAGGTCTTGCAGAGGTTCCAAGAGTTCAAAGCTCTTGTGGAGAACCAAACTAGGAGGAGAATTCAGGTACTCAAATCTGACAATGGAGGGGAGTATACCTCCACTGATTTCGATGAGTTTTGAAGACATGAGGGAATTCAAAGACAGTTGACAATTCCATATACTCCTGAGCATAATGGAGTTACGTAAAGGAAAAATAGAGCTATAGTGGGAGCAGCGAGAGCCATGCTTCATGATCAAAATCTTCCTTTCTTCCTTTGAGATGAGGCATGTAGCATAGTTGTATACTTTCAGAACAGGAGTCCCCATCGTGCCTTGGGGAGAAAGAATCCTGAGGATATATTCATAGGAAAGAATCCTGAGGTTGTTCACTTTTTCATATTTGGTTGCTTGACTTACTCTCATTTCCCTTATGAGAAGATGACAAAGTTGGAGCCGACTACAAAGAAAGGTATCTTTGTGGGTTATGATGGGACTTAGAAGGCATTTTACATTTATCTTCCCACCAAGAAGACGGTTTTCGTGAGGAGGTAAGTGAGAATTGAGGAGGAGAGAGCCTTCAAGAATTCCATAGAGTCAGAGTAGAGGGAGCAGCAGACTCCTACACCTCAGGAAGTTACACAAATTTTAGTAGTTCAGAGTGTAGGGTCGCAGGTTTTCGGGGTGACAAGGCCACAGGTTACAAGCACAAGTTCTTCAGGTTCATAGGTACAGTCAACAGGTTCTCCGGGGATAGGTTCTGGTTCTCAAGTTATAGGTTCACCAGTTATAGTTATCGGATCACAAATTTCACCAGTGACTAGTTCATCAGCTTCTGGTTCACATTTTTTTGGGCCATCTACTTCAGGTAGTTCCTTTGAGGATGATAGACCAATATGGGAGGAATATTCAGGGAAGAGGAAGCTCGAGTGGCTTCGGTAGACCCTAAAGGAAGGAGAGATATTTGGAGCACCCAAGAAACCAGTGAGAGATATCAAGATGCCAGACAGGATGGGTATGGCACTGGTTGCTAGTCTTTGTGATTCAACACCTTCTACTTTTGAGGAGGCCTTTCAACATCATGTTTGGAGAGATGCCATGATGGAAGAGTACCATTCCATGATGAAGAAGGGTTTATGGGAGATAGTGCCAAGACCAGAGGGGAAGTCAGTGGTGACTTCCAAGTGGCTTTACAAGGTAAAGCACGCTGCAGATGGTAATGTTGAGAAGTTCAAGGCTCGTTTTCTGGCACAGGGGTTTTAACAGGTAGAGGGAGTTGATTATGATGAGACCTCTATGTCAGTTTCTCTATTTTCCTCGATTAGAGAAACGATATCCATAACAACAAAGATGGGTTGGAAGATCCACTAGATGCATGTGAAGACTGCATTGCTCAATGGTCTTCTATAGGAGGAGGTGTATGTGGAGCAGCCACATGGATTTGAGATTCATGGGAGAGATTCTCATGT
The DNA here is from genome assembly GCA_027924585.1 of Larix kaempferi. Lineage (NCBI taxonomy): Eukaryota > Viridiplantae > Streptophyta > Pinopsida > Pinales > Pinaceae > Larix > Larix kaempferi. Next base: position 1,845,491 of record BSBM01000085.1, read on the forward strand.
GTGTAGGATGAAAAAGGCCTTGTATGGACTAAAGCAAGCTCCTCGAGCTTGGTATTCTAGGATTGAATCTTACTTGTTGTCTATGGTATTTCAAAAGAGTGAGTTTGATCCCAACCTTTACTTCATTATGGTTGGAGGTGATTTTCTCATTCTTCTGTTGTACGTTGATGACTTATTTATCACAGGTGAGGAGCGCTTCATTGCAACTTGCAAGAGAGATATTGCTTCAGAGTACGAGATGACCGAAATTGGGTTGACGCATTATTATCTGGGGATGGAGGTTTGGTAGGATCGTGGTCATATTTTCCTAGGACAATGAAATTATGCAGTTGATGTTCAGAGGAGATTTTGGATGGAGGACTGCAGGCTGATGGCCACACCAATGATCACCAACTAGAAGAAGCTTCATGCTTCTAAGGCAGAGTTGGTGTATCCTACATTATATCGTCATCTCATAGGTTCATTGATGTATCTGTTCAATAGTAGGATATACACATTTTTTGCGGTGAACGCTCTTAGTCAAATCATGGTGGATCCTAGGAGAGTGCATTGGGTAGTCGTGAAACATGTGTTGAGATACCTTGCTAGGACTGTGCATTATGGTTTGGACTACAGGAGGTCAGATGGTGTTAGGTTGGTTGGCTTCATGAATTCAGATTGGGCAGGAAGTGTGATGAACTAGAAGAGAACTTCTGGTTGTTGTTTCAGTTTGGGCTCAGTAGCAGTGTCATGGTTCAATTGGAGGCAAAATTCCATTGCTTAGAGTTCTGCAGAGGCTGATCAAATGGAATCCAGTTAGGTTAGTTGTAAGGAACTATGGCTTCACAAGTTATTGGTGGATTTATTTGGTCAGGAGCTAAGACCCATGGTTATTTACTGCGATAATCAGAGTTTCATACAGCTCTCTGAAAATCTAGTATTCCATGACAGGTCAAATCACATTGAGATCAGGTACCACTTCATCTGGGACTATGTTTAGAGAGGAGCTTTGTAGCTATAGTACATTTCCACTGATGAGAAGGTGGTAGACATTCTGATAAAATCCTTGGGGTGGGGCAAGTTTGTCTTCTTTAGGGACAAGTTGGGAGTGGTGCAAAACAAATTCCTCGATAAGAGGGAGTGTTGATTTTTGTACCTAGGAAGTTGTTCCCCTAGTGATTTTTTCCTAAGTTATTAAAAGGGTAAAAATTACATTACCCTTGCATTAAATGACTTGTGATATGCATTTAATTTCACTTTAGAGATTGAAGTGACTTTTTAATATTTTTAAAGTGGGGTTGAGAGAAATTAATTTATGGAGAGAATTTTCTCATACATTGATCTAATCTAATGTGGGCCCTTGGATTAGATGTCTTTTCAATTACCCTAATGATAAATATAAAAAGGAAAGGTAAATGGAAACTCAATTCATTGTCTCCATGAGTTTTAGAAGAGCATGAGAGCAAGTTGAGTTCCTTGAGGAGAAGCACTCACAACATGAGAGAGAGAGAGAGAGAGAGAGAGAGAGAGAGAGTTGACACACATTCCAATGAATATTCCCAGCACTGAAATCGATATGTCTTGCATACATTCCAAGGTTGTTTGATCGGGAACGATTAATTAAATTGGGTGGATTTTCCATAAAAAATGTCCAACATCAACACTCAACCCTTTAGGCATAAATATCCAAGATAGCTCCAAGAAATAATATAAATCATTTTCCATAATACCCACATCCCAAACATGACACAAGACCATACACATTATTCAAGTTGTAGTCAACAACCCCAAACAAAGGCTCGTCACCATCCTTCGGGGAATCCCCCAATATATAAAAATAAACTTTGTATTAGGCATAATCTACACCCAACCATAATTACTAGGTTTAAGCTCATGAAACCTTTCAACGTCAAACATAACAAGAGTGGTGAGGTGAACTTGTCATTTGTTGAGCATAAGAAGGGGTACAACAGTGTCATTTATTGTGTTGTATTATAGCATGCAGAACTCAATGGAAATGCCTCTTATCATGACATTGGGATTATCAAAGAGGTGCCATGCGACTTCCTTATCATAGTGCACATGGGACTCTCCAAAATTTAAGCAATAGACATAGCTATGTCACACCTAGCTCAATCTTCTAAACCTGAACAATAATATGTGTACGAATTTATCAAATGAAAATGACAACATTGTTGAACTTATATAGATCTAATAAGGAAGAATAGATCCATAGATTTTAATTCTAATTATACAAACAAATGGACCAAGGAATGATGCCTAAAGCAAGTTTGGGTCCACAAGTTCATTTATACTCTTGGAAAAATCCACAAGGCCTAACATATATATGAGTATATACATTGATAAAAAAAGAAATTTGTGGAGTGTTATAACAATGATTTTTCTCCATTTTCTCATATATTCACAAGACACATGGAATTAATTCTACAATACAATTAATCAAGTGATTTTTGTTTGATAACAAGTCACGAGGGTCCCCACGATGTGCATTGGAGGCACACAAGTCATTCATAAACTTGCAACTACCAACAAATACATTGGAGAGTTTGAAGGGATATATGAAATGTTTCCACAAATAGGACATGACTCAATTGATTAGATGTTGTCTAAGGTTGCGATGCTACTCGAGGAATACATTGACTTGTAATTGTTTACTACTCTATGTTATGGTTAAATGAGAAATAAGAAAGTCACCTATTGTTCCTTGAGATGTTCCTTATACATAGTTATGCCAAGGCATCTTACTACCCACTTTACGATAAAAAAACATATTTTGTATTCCAAAGGGGGCATCCCTCACAAACAATATTTCACAAAATAAACTAAAATATTTACCATTAAATAACAAGAAGATATATCTATGTACAAAAGTGACCAAAAAAGAGTTGAACTGATTCCATTCAAATTATATATTGACCAAACATAAAAAGGAACATGAAATATGTAACCAATCTAAAATGCAACTTATAATTCAATAATAGAGAGAAGTACTACCATAACTGAGATATATTGATTCAAATATTAAGGGTAAAAGGAAGAATAATTTTAGAGGATGAAAAGTTTTTAAGAAATACTTAATAACCAATCATAAGATTTAAACTATGAAGATTCAAAAGAAAATGTTTCCATGACCATCACAGTCAGCAGAATAGTGAAAATAACATTCTCACATATGATTAGTTGTCTTCAATTGTAAGAAAAATGGCTCATTTCAACAAAGATTAATCTCGATGGCAATCACATCACCACGACATATTCCTTTTCCCACAAAGCATACATTAACATGTTCTAGTGAATTGGTAAGCACTTGTAACATAATCAATGTGTAGTGCTCTACTTTCCGGCAGAGCACTAAAAATTCCTGAGCTATTTTATGTATTAAGCTCATCCTGAGCAGGTTTTGATAAGTTTTTAATAGAACTATACTGTTTCAATGAGATTTCCAGGTTCATGTATGTTTCTATTTTTACCTAGTTTCTGTAAACACACTAGTAAATAAATCCAAAATAAACATGTGTACAGTTATTTTCCTAACATAAACTTTACAAATTCTCATAGCAGCTAGTCAATCTAAACATTTTAAAGTAGGCATAGATTTAGGATGTAAATGATTAACTAATAGTAAAATAAATGGATCTGGTAGGTTGTAGATGGTCCTCTTTAGTTTCCCGCGGATCTGTTAACTTATCCTCCTTAATACTTAGCAACCGACTGAATAATACACCCCCCCGACCAGCTCTAATCGTGCTAGCCCTAGGAAATTGACAGAATTCCTAGCCCCTGATCTCACAAACCGATAATTCCAATAACAACTTTCCTTGTTTCCAATTCTGAATAAGAGTTTTCCCCTTCCTCTATGCAACACGAGTCTTCCCCTTCTTCTATGCCACAATAGTTTTCCCGTTCCTCCTTGAGTGTTTCCAGAATTTACCTTCCTCTCCTTTCATAATTTTTCCCAAAAACAAAATAAGATCCCCACTTCTGAACCCCCGACTACTTCCCCAAACCTTTCTTGTATACCCCTTCCTTATGCTTCCTTCAGCCTTACTCCACCGCTCCTGTCTTATCTCCCCAACTCCTGAAACATTTAATACCTCTTATCTATTTTAGATTTTGGACACATCAATATATATATATATATATATATATATATATATATATATATATATATATATATATATATATATATATATATATATATATATCAAGGTATTTTTTAAGGATTATAAAAGTATACTTAAGTATAGTATTCTAGGTGATTATTTTGGATTGAAAAAAACATATATATAGATTGGTAGGTGAATATTAAATATGAAACCTACAATTTACTACATAAAATTGTGAATTTTGGCAAATATTATGATAAAAAAACATATATTATGTAAATATAGGTGATATTAGAGACTAAAAATGACAAAATAGCGAATTTATTTTTCGAAAAAATGCCCCAAAAATAGCCAATTGGCGAAATTTCGCCCCTAAAAATTTCCCTTATATATATATATATATATATATATATATATATTGTACTTCTTTACCTTTAGTAATTCAATGTTGTCATAGTTAATTAATTCAATTCAAGCTATTGACTGTATAATATTTAGTCTTCTCTCGAAGTGTTCACCTTGGGACCCTTTTGAGGAGATGAGTTGAATTATCTGTCCCACTTATCGGTAAATATTAATAATTAATTTTTGATTGAATAAAATAATAATTCCTTAGTGATTTATGTTGACCCTTCGGGTTTTGTAGCGGTGGTTTATCATTAAATGGTTGGTTCAATCTACCAATTATGTCTTAAATGTTTTTAGGTTAAAATATTAATTAATAAATGTGATTGGACATGATGAGGATTCCAATGTGAACAAAATCAGATTTGAACAAGGATTTTCTAGATTTGTTTTAAATACCCATATAATAATTATATTATTCAATTTATACTTTACATTTAAACCAATTAATGTCCCACTATCCAAAGGACAAGACATAATCAATCTGGATGTATTAATTTAACTAACATAATGAACTCTCGTATGACAATAGTTTTAAAACAACAATACTCATGATGTTATTAATAATAATAATTGTTTAATCCAATTATTAATAATAATGCTAATAATAACAATAGCAATAATAATAATAATAAATTAATGAATAGTAATTAACACTATTTGTTTGTTTTCTTCATAAGTATCTAATTATCAACCTATTACCCCTATAATTATAGACAAAGTACCCCTAAGAGTTTAACCAATCATAATTAATAATTAAACAGTACAATTTTTATTCTCGAATATGGAACAATGTTCATGCCTATTTACGACAATTTATGATATTAATTTCAATTGACAACATTTAATAAATCATTTAGTATAGTGCTCACATACTATCTAAGGGATACTAACTAACTTGTTTAACACATATCTTAAATTCCATTATCAAGGTTTAATAACTTACTACTTTGCAACAACTTACACAATTATTTAACCTCGTAAGCAATTGTATAACGATACTAGTGTATATATGCAAAGTCTACATTCATGGCCAGCATATGCATAGATCACATATGTACTATAATCAAGCGTATCCTTCCTATGCATATCTACTATTAACAATAACAATGCAGATGTAATAATCATATATACTTAACATAATCAATTTGACATTTCGAGTTCTTTAATGGTTTAACAATCAAGGTTTAATCATCATTATACATAGTTTCTTAGTAATCAATTAATCAATTATGTTCAAGGGAGGGGTACCTACTACAACGTCTACATGGTGCGATAGAACTTCTACTTCCCAACAATACTAGCTAACACATCCTCCCATCATATGCTACTTCCACATCCTCCCTATCCTTCCTCTGCTAGTAAGGATGCGGTGTTGGCTTCACTGACCTGGCCACATATAGAAACTAAGAGCAGTAGCATTAGCTAAATAGCGGAACTAACCTCTCCTAGTAGGCATCTGACTTTCATCATCACACGTATAGGGGAGCGTGTCTCAAAACAGCCCTCCCACGACCTCAGGTATCATAAAACATAGGGTGGGAAATGCCTCCATCCCTCTCAACATACTGGGTCTATACCTTGTCAAAATCATATTGTGTTGTTACTGGGATTATCGGTTTGTGTCATCATATCATCTTGTTGGTTTCTAAGATTTAATGTTCATGGTTTACCTATTCCTCATATCATATCAGATATCCGGCTACCACGTAGCCCTTGCATCCTGCAGATTAGTATTTTGCAGACATATAGCTATAATAAATATTTCCATTTGATAATTAGTTGGTCCATATTATCAACATCATTTCATCACATAAAATCATTAAATCGATCACGTCATGGGTTGGTATCCATGTACCACATCATATATATCACATTTCATCAAAGATGATTATTAAACATACACTGTCATTATGAAAGAAAGCAATCTCATGATAACTACGACATAGTAACTGCATAAACATAATAACATCATGAGAATGGTAACATCATAACATCATAATCATAGTATCGGCATAAGCATAGTAGCATCATAAACATAGTAGAAACATATAATCAGGTCTAATATGCCGAAAAATATAGTTCGCTCAATCTAGTTGAGTCCAACAGATAATAAACAAATAAAGTGCAAGGTGTCTGATTGATGAACATGCCTATTCAAAATATGGGGCGTTACATACACCCACCCTTCAGGAAACTTCATCCCAAATTTATGGTCAAATTAATGTGGGAAAATTCTCGACACATAGTATTTGCATTCTTGCAAGTAGCAGGTACTGGCCATACATGTCCTACTTAGCCTTAACTTAACCAAATATGTCAATATCATATTATGGTTTTACTTCTTTTATCCCCTGATATGTGTTCTAATAGTTAAAGAACATTTAGATTAATCCTTCTATCGAATCTCAATATTATATCTATAATGCCTAAGGTTATAATTAAGTTCTATCCACCTTAGCATCCTACTTCTTACCTTTTAACAATATCCTTTAATTTACACCATCCAGACATGTTTACTCATCATACAACCAAGTTTCTTCTTAAGCGTATATCAATCCAACTTAGCAAGAAAATAATCGATGATTTAAAGAATGGATTAGAGCCCATATTGGTAATTACTCAACAATCAAATACCAAGGACCCTTTGTTAGGAACCCGTGTCAACCATTCTCTTTACTTTGTTTGTATATTGTTGTTGGACACATATGCTTTGTAAGTCGTCCCGTAGTATTTGTTGATCCATAGTTTGTATTAGCCCATGGTATTGACCCATATTATTGGACGCATATGCTTTGAAGTCGGCCTGTAGTATTATATGTCCCATGGTATTGACCCATAGTATTGGGCATATACTCAGTATATAAGTGTGTGTTGAGGTTAATGAAGGTACTGTGAAGTTATTTGTATTAAGCTTGCTCAAAGGAGGTTGCCCCCTCGAAGTGGCCTACGATCAATAAAGCAATTCTGAGTTCTATTATTTCTGCTATCTTGTGTATTTTCATTAATTAATTGTTGCAGGTTCTTCACATCTGGTATCAGAGCACTTTCTTGGGCTCGTTGGGTGGAATTTCTGCCAAAAAAATTTTTCGCATCTGTTGCAAGTTTGGATCTGGGAATAATCCCTATCCACTTAATTGTGGTAAGTACTTGGGCATAAGCCCTAAAACTCATTGTGAGGAGTACCACAGGAACCCTAAAGTAGTTGGCCCATTGAGAGGACCTTCCATCGAAAAGGGAAACGACCCCTACCTAATTAACTAGTTCCCACCTGTGAGGTAAACCAAGAGTTGTCGTTTGTGGCAAAGCAGTTATCGGTTTTACTTGAGCCGTGGAGTAAGGGGTACTGCCCCAATACGCAATCTGTCAGACAGCATTGGTGGCCGAGTGAAACCCCTGAACTGTTAGGAAGCCAAGGATACCTGCGGTCCATATCTATTTACAGTTGAACTGTTGCCGATCACTTCCACATTGTTTCAGATTCAGCCATTTTAGATCCATTCCGAGCCGTTTCAGATCCATTATAAAAGTCGTTCCAAATCCAGCCATTTCAGATCTATTCTGAAAGTCGTTTCAGATCCAGTCATTTTCGATCCATTTGGAGTCATTTCAGATCCATTCTGGAAAAAAAAGGTATAAAATTCCATTTTTTCTCCATATCTCCTTTGTTTTAACTTTGTTTCCCCTGAAACTTCACTTACAGCCCTGCAATCTCATTCTGCGTATCTCATTCCTAAGGACCTTGTCCCAAATTCAACTTTCCAAAACCAGAAATCCCACATTTATCTATTTTTAGGGTTTGCCATAACTTCGATTTTCACCCAATCGCCTTCAAAATTTGCCACCGTGTTCATTCCCTATTTTTTCTCCTTTGTCTCTCTCTAAAAAAATTTCCCATTCCTTCACCTCGCTTCTGAAATCTTCATTTTCTGCTTCCCTATCCATTTGAAAGTGTCCAAAACCTAGTCAAACCCCAATTACCCATTAGATTTTTTCCCAAATCCAAATTTCCCTTTACTAAATAAGCTTTTGTTTGTGTTTTTCTACCCATTCCCCCCCAAAAAAACAAAAAAACTCCTGGTCATGGTTGTCACCCGCACAGGAGCAAAAACCATGGAGGAAGCACTTGCAACCATCCAAACCAAACTCCAGGATCTGGATGAAAAATTTCTCGGCCTCCATCTTGAGCATTCCGCCATGAACAACAAATGACAACCTGAGTCTTCATCAAACAATGGGTTCTCTTCTTCCAACCATTTCTGTGGTTCGAAGCTTGATTTTCCTCGCTTCAATGGTATTGATCTGACTGGATGGATCTATCGTGCATAACAGTATTTCAGTTTGCATAATACTTTTGATGTCAACAAAGTTCCACTTGCATCCTTTCATTTGGAATAGTAAGCTCTTCAATGGTACCGTTGGTACATCAAGGCTCATGAAGAGCCAAAATGGCCAGATTTTTGCCAGCTCCTTTTGCAACGATTTGGTCCTAGTGCTTTTGATGACTTCACAGGAGCCCTCATTAAACTTCGCCAAATTGGCACTATGAGAGAGTATCAGACAGAATTTAAGAAATTAGCCAATCACACAGAAGGATTGTCTGATGAATTCTACAAGAGTTGTTTTATCAGTGGTCTTAAGGATGAAATCCGCTCAGAGGTTAAAATGTTATGTCCCAACACAATGATGGAAGCCCTGGGGTTTTCTAAGCTGGAAGAATACAAGATTGCAGCCCAACAACACTCCAAACCCACTTTTGTTCCCTTCCAAAATATGGGTTCTCAACAACCTCCCATCCTGCCAGCTCCTCGCCCAACTCCTATCAAGCATTTGTCTGAAACAAAGATGCAGGCATGGAGAGAAAAATGGATTTGTTATAATTTTGATGAGAAATTCACTCGGGGACATCAAGGTGTTCAGCAAAATCTCTATCTCTTGGATGTGGATTCTCTTCCTACCTCTAAAATTGGTGAAGAAGATCCAGATATAATGGATGATCAGGTTGACATTCAGGAGCCTCATATTGACCCTCCGTCTCAAGAAGACCACCCAGAGATATCTCTCCATGCTTTAGCTGGAATCACCATCACCCAAACAATGCAGGTCAGGGGATACTTCAAGAAGCTTCCTCTTACAATACTCATTGATTCTGGTAGCACTCATAACTTCATTGACCCTCGGATCTCCAAATAGGCTGATTGTTTTTTCGATCCTTGCTCCAACTTTGAAGTCATGGTTGCCAATGGGGGCACCTTACCTTGCAAGGGAAAGTGTCACAATGTGTGTATCTCTCTAGAATATTATAATGTGAGCTCTAACATGTTTTCCTTGTCCTTAGGTGGATGTGATGTGGTTTTGGGCGTTCAATGGTTACTCACACTTGGCCCCATCTTATGGGATTTTGTTGAACTTTGGATGCAGTTTTCAGTCAATGTGACACAACACAAATTTACGGGCTTACAACCACGGTATCTAAGCATCATTAGTTCACATCGCCTGGAAAAGATACTTAAGAAGAATTCACATGGTGTCATAGCTCAGCTCCATTCGAGTCAAATGCACCCATCAACAGTCTCTACTACTTCCTTGGATAGATATGCAAGTGTCTTTGCTGAACTAGTGGGCTTGTCTCCTTCAAGAGACCTTCCCGGTAAGCATTTCATTGCATCTACATCTCAGCAAGAAATGATGGCTATTTTCGTGCAGTACAAAAGTGGTAGCCATCCCTATTAGGGAATTATTTATGCCTCAAGACTGATCCCCAGAGAGTGGAAAATTTCCTGGAACAATGGGTCTCCTCCCCAACACACTTGGAATGGGTTATCCAACTCATGGGTTTTGACTATGCGATCACTTACAAGAAGGGTAAGGACAATATGGTGGTAGATGCTCCTTCTCTCACATTTGATGACCCAGTTTCTCTTACAACTATTTCTCTGGTTGTTCCAAATTGGTTGCAATATGTTCAACAAGGCTATCTCTTCTATGAACTCCATGCTTCTTCATCATCAAGGCACTCTGGGTTCCTCAAAACGTATGACCGGGAACAACGTAACTTCTTTTGGCAGGGACTAAAAATGAGAATTCAACAAATGGTGGCTGACTGTGATACTTTCCAGGTCAACAAGGGTGAAATGAGCCTCCTTTCGGGATTGCTTGGACCCTTTCCCATCCCTACACAGATTTGGACAACTAATTTTATGGATTTCCTAGAAGTGCTTAGGTGGTACAATACCCCATCTAAAAGGACACCATATGAAGCAGTCTATGGACAAGCACCGCCAGTTCTTCTTCCATAAACCCTCAGCAGCTCCCCAGTTTAGGCAGTTGACTCAGTTCTTCGAAACCGCAATCAGATTATTCTCATTCTGCAGGACAATCTTCACATGGCAAGAATTCGACTGCAACAACAAGCCGAGCAACACTGTTCTGAGTGCACTTTTCACGCAGCTGATATGGTTCTTTTTCATCTACATCCTTCCAAGCAATCCTCCCTGAAACTCAAAAGGCACCATTGCCTCAGAATGCAACCCGAGGATGCTACAGGGGAACCACTCCTTTAGATTCTGCATCAATTTCCACATCTAAAGCTTTGAGGACAAAGCTTTTTCTAAGGGAGAGGGGATGTTAGGAACCCATATCAACCCTTCTCTTTACTTTGTTAGTATATTGTTGTTGGATGCATATGCTTTGTAAGTTGTCTTGTAGTATTTGTTGATCCATAGTTTGCATTAGCCCATTGTATTGACCCATAGTATTGGACGCATATGCTTTGTAAGTCATCCCATAGTATTATATGTCCCATGGTATTGACCCATAGTATTGGGCATATACTTAGTATATAAGTGTGTGTTGAGGCCAATGAAGGTACCGTGAAGTTATTTGTATTGAGCCTGCTCAAAGGAGGTTTCCCCCTCGAAGTGGCCTGCGATCAATAAAGTGATTCTGAGTTATGTTATTTATGCTATCTTGTGTATTTTCATTAATTAATTGTTGCAGGTTATTCACACCCTTAAGGTTTGCATACATGCTCCAATAGAAGAGGATACATGTCTTTCATTTCTATGATTATACAGTATTAATTCCTTAGTGGTAATAAGAAAATTGTATCCATGATAACAAAAGTACTATAACAATTAGTAAATTAGGAGAAGTATTGTTGTTTACAAGTTTTTTGTGACTATATCGTATTAGAATGCGAACGTTATCAACTTTATTATTGATCTCTCATTTTCCATCTAATATAATTCGAGGGAAAACCATTACTTTTTCAATTAAGAATCTATAGCTAATTTTGTTCTTACTCTCAAAATCGTAAAGGTATTTTACCAGTGTTTATCGCAGTATACATACGCTTATTATTCTATGTGGAACCCATAAATAATTACATAGATTATGCACTATGACCACCTCACAAGGTACTAATATGAACCCAATACATTCACATGGCATCAAGAATTGTTCTTGATTTACAAGATGTTGATATGAAAACAAACATTTCAACCTTTCTTCATAATATTCCACCTCTCATTAGGTTTACTCTCTCTAAAGTAACAACAATTTTATCTCTAATGTGACTATCGGTTTCTTCCATCCTATAATAAGGGTTTAAACATCATAAATTTATTCGTTGCAATGCACATTGGTTCTCGTCGCATTTATTACTATTTAATTTATCTGTATTATTAATTCATTGAACCTCATTGAAGTTTCATACATGATCATTAATGCTAACTCATTAGTTCCTCAACAATTTCCATACTTTTATATTTTATTGCTCAAGTTCATTTTGTAATGATTAAGTCCTAGTTGTCTCCAAATAAATTTATTTATTTATACATATATTTGTTTTCCAAGTCATAACAATTTTACATAAGCAAGACTAGCCGCATATAACCTCTAGCCCCCTTCTCACAAATACCTAGCTCCCTCATGCTCTTTCCACTTACTATGACACATGACTATTCACACACAATGTGGCAGAATACATCATCGTTATTAGTAGCACTATCAAGCATCAATCCTCAATACTTGTGTACCCATATTTATTTACCAAGCATTATTGTTGAGCCAAGGACATATGTTACAATTTACAAAGTCACTACATCGCTACATAGTATAGACAATAATATACCATCACTTATACTATCTGCTATAGGCTATTAGGCAGTGTAGGACATATGTTTTACAAACCTCTTATGGGAGGATACATAACTTATTATAGGTCCAATACAAGAACTATGAACATGGTTGAATATCTATTTCTCTACTTGGGAACATACCAAAAATAAAATACACATGCATTGCTTAGATTATACTAAATTCTTTTAAAAGCATTTACTCATGCCATCTAGATAAAATCCCATATTTGATTCCATTCCTATCATAACATAGATGTTTGATTCATTCTCTACTGCAACCTCACCATATCAAGTGAGGAGGAATATGAGGTGATTAACCATTGCACATGTTTGACCCCCATCCTCAGACTCGATTATTATTCCAAGATTTATCACCACATTTCATTTGACCATAACTATATGATTTGAATAACTTCCAATATAATAAACCAGTTTCTCTAGACATTTCCACTTTATGGATAGAGAATTCATTTTACAGATAACAATCACATGTGAGAGGGACCACAATGCATAACACCTACAATACCTATGATATTAATATTGAAATGAGCGATGGTGCTATCACATCAATCTAGGGACGTACACTCCAAAGACAACTTATGAATGGGTAAAGATTTTGCTGCACATAATGCCTCATAAAATCCCTTTTTCTCACAATTTTTATACATGTGATATTATTCACAATACACACATGGTAAATGGTGTTGCTAAACACATGAATAGGACTCTTCTAGAGAGAGCAAGGTGCATGCTCAGTAATGGAAAGTTGCAGCGGGAATTGTGGGGAGAAGCAGTTCTTACAGCCTGTTATCTAGTAAATCGATCACCATTAGCTGCAATAGAATGTAATATTCCATAAGAGGTATGGACTATACACCCCTATGAATATTCGAATCTTAATATTTTTGGTTGTGATGCTTATGCTTCAATTCCAAAGAGTCAACTTTCTAAGTTAGATCTGAAATAAAATAGGTACATATTTGTTGGATATGGTGATAAAATTAAGGGATATATATTGTGGATCCTACTGCCGACAAGATCATCATTAATAGAGATGTTGTGTTTGATGAATTGCCACTCATGAAATCAAATGTGGTAGATGGTTAAATGAAACATGTAGAATTACCACAGATTTAGCAATTTCAGTTGGAGACTCAACCATCTACAAGAAAGGAGGATCATGAAGACATTCATGAAGAAGCTCCTATAGAATAAGATGAGGTCACATAAAATCTTCAGAAAACTAAAAAATTGCCACAACAAACTTTGCGAAGGTCTGTTGGAATATTCTCCCCATCATTTTGTATTTTGCATGCTTGCATGCAGATCTACATGCTTGCACGTAGATCTGCATGCTGCATGCACTTGCATGCAATTGCATCTAGTCATCATCATGGTGGTCTCCCTAGCACCTAGAGCTTGCTTCTAAGCTCTTCTTTACATGCATGCAAAACTGCATGTTGCATGAACTACATGCATCTAGTCATCATCATGGTGGACCTCCCAGCTCCTAGAGCTTGGTTCTAGCTCTCCACAGCCTATCTATAGCCCCCATGGGGCCTCCCACCTACCAAAGGTGCCCTTCTCTAGTAATTTGTATGGCTCATGCACCTTTCTCACCTACCGCAGCCAGTTAGGCACCTTTCTCACCTACCAGTCAGTTATCTCTCAGTTCTTCCTTGATTTGAGGCTAGATTGACTCCCCCACTGACTGTTTCACTCCGATGGACCTTCAGTGAGACTAGCCTTCCCATTCTGACTCCAGTTAGCTCCTCATGCTCCCTCCACTGAGCCTCCTTCATTCAATTCATTCCTACCTCACTCAGTTAGACTCCTCACGCACCCTCCATTGAGCCTCCTTCATTCAGTTATTCCCTACTTCACTCAATTAGACTCAGTTGACTAACTGTTACCTCTAATGATTGATACATTGACTGGATGATGACTCCACTATCATTCAAGCCACACTCTGAGTTAGGAATTCGAATGCCCTACTTGACCTATTCAAATCCTATATTATGCTCCTTACTATTCTATTGTATTCATTCACTTACATTCTTATTCATTGTATAATACTGAGATTATGTTCTATTCTATTGTGTTTATGAGTGATCATTGAGTGTCTCCTTCTCTTCTTCTTTGAAACATATTTGTGAGTTTGATTGTGAGTTGCAACAACTGTCAGATCCTTGCATAGTATTACATGGTATCAGAGCAGGAAGAAGCTATTCGAATTGCAGCATTTGCAACATTTCTTTGAGCACCTATCTTTCACTTGTGCACCAGAAGCCTTAGAGTTTTCACAGCAAATCCTGGTGCTATCACTTGATTTCATTGGAGAAATATAGTGAGGTCTAGCCAAGTGTGAAGGACTTAGTCCATGTGCCAAGTGTCTTTAAGGTAGTGTTCAGTTGAAGTGTAGCATTCTCCATCAGCACATCTTTTATTGTTTTGCAGGTTTATTCACCCTTTCGGAATCTTCTTCAACTATTCAACTTTCTCTGTTCAGATGGATCTAAAGCTTAAATCTTCCAACTATGTTGGGTGGAAAGTCAAGATGGCTCTATTCATGAGATCCAAGGGCTTCACCCGAATACTCAACGGAACGATGGTAGAACATCTCATTGCAGTTGAAAAGTCCAAGTACTTGGATCGGCTCGATGGAGCTATTGGTCTCATACTTCTCTCAATTTCTAATGATCTACACTTTCATGTCATCGATCTTACATCTCCAAAAGAGGTGTGGGAAAAGCTTGAGTCTCTTTTTGGGCCAAAAGATGATATGGAATCACACAAATTGGAGAATGAGCTCATATGTTTGAGTCCTAGGAGCTTCTATTCTATCAATGCCTTTCTCACCAAGTTCAAAAGCTTTATATCACAGTTGAAAAGATATGAGATAGTGAAGGAGGATAAGCAGCTTATACTTGCCATTCTCTCAAAGTTGGGGGCAAATTTCTCAGTTTTTGTCTCTACTTTCCAGTAAGCTAGGTTTTCCATTCCAAGATGGAAGTTTCCCTCATTTGATGATTTCACACAATCTCTCACCCAAGAGGAAGAGAAGTTGATTTCAATGGGAATGATCATACCCAAATTGGATTCATCCCTTACAGTTGTAGAGAGAGCGAATGATATTATTAAGATTCAATATGCTAAGATAGAAAATATCAACATTACATTTCATTTCGCAACAATAGCATATTCAAGATCACTGAAGAAACAACAAGCACAACATAAACACAAGAGACACAGATTTATCCTGGGAAACCCTCATGGGGTAGAAAACCCAGCAAAGCTTCCTCAATATAGATGATCATCAAATACAAAGATGTAAACCAAAGACATGAGCTCCTCCTCCTCCATAGCAGACCTCTCTCTCACAAGTGCACTACATTCCGAGTGATGGAAGTGTGTCAAATGAGGAGCTCACCTCCTCTATTTATACACATCTCCGACTTGTACAATATATTAACTAGGTCAGCCCCAACTTTACCACTGGGTTAAACACCCCACTACAACTGACTGGGCCGACCCCTATAGGGTGGTATAACAACCCTTTGACCCACATAACACATACAGGGCCGACCCCCACTGGGGAAGTCTAATAACCCAAGTTACCACATTCTGACGGAGGAATAAACATCTCCAGATATACAATAAGATCTTCACGGAGGAATGAAACATCTCCGGAATAATAAAGTACAAATATAATATTCTTTGAAGTTACAATATTTCAACACTCCCCCTTAACGAGAAGGATATTATAACAACATCTGTACGAGCAAGGAGTCATCAGCATCATAGATGATACATCTATAAATCATTGGAAGCTTTCTCAACATCATCAGCAACTCAAGCAGTTACTGGAACATGTTCAATACTGGAACATCAACATCTTTAGTACTGAGGATTTATCTTCTACAGCACTCGAACAACTACAGCAACATCAACATCTGGATCCTCACGATCATCGTCATCACATGATCATCAGTATCGTCATCACACGATCATCAGCATCATCATCACATGATCATCAGCATCGCCATCACATGATCATCAGCATCATCATCACACGATCATCAGCATCTTCATCACACGATCATCAGCATCGTCATCACATGATCATCAGCATCGTCATCACACGATCATGAGCATCGTCATCTAGATCATCAGTATTAGTATCCACACCAATACAAGTATGCACATCATCAATACAAGTATCCTCATCAATACAAGTATACATACAAGTATCAATACATCAATACAAGTATCAATACATCAATACAAGTATCAATACATCAATACATATCATCAATACAAGTATCAATACATCAATACAAGTATCCTCATCAGTCAAGTATACATAATAGCAGCATACCCTGCAACACACACACGATCATATTACAAGATGATCAATCCCGCTCTCTTTAGGACATAGGTCCATGGATGATACAATCCAGATCAAGTTCCAGGATAATCAATCCTTATCACTTTAAGACAAATCTCATGTCTAGGGATGATGCAATCCCAATCACATACCTTTTGAACCAAGGTCCAGGGACGATCCAGTCCTATCATGTACCTTTTGAACCGAGGTTCAGGGATGATCCTGTCCTATCATGTACCGTTTGAACCAAGGTTCAAGTATGATCTAGTCCTATCATGTACCTTTTGAACCAAGGTTCAAGGATGATCCAGTCCTATCATTCAATTCTCGGAGACCTCTGTCTACGGCTCAATTCAAGGGACCATAAATCCAGGGACGATCCAATCCCATCATGTCCACTAGGGACTTCATTCTCGAAGACATCATGTCTACGGCTCAATTCAAGGGACCATAAATCCAGGGACGATCCAATCCCATCCTGTCCACTAGGGACTTCATTCTCGGAGACATCATGTCTACGGCTCAATTCAAGGGACCATAAATCCAGGGACGATCCAATCCCATCCTATCCACTAGGGACTTCATTCTCAGAGACATCATGTCTATGGCTCAATTCAAGGGACCATAAATCCAGGGACGATCCAATCCCATCCTATCCACTAGGGACTTCATTCTCAGAGACATCATGTCTACGGCTCAATTCAAGGGACCATAAATCCAGGGACGATCCAATCCCATCCTATCCACAAGGGACTTCATTTTCGGAGACATCATGTCTACGACTCAATTTAGGACTGAAGTCCAAGGATGATCCAATCCCCATCCTTTCCACTAAGGACTTCATTTTCAAAGACATGTGTCTACAGCTCACTTTAGGACTGAAGTCCAGGGATGATCCAATCCCCATTGTCAACTTAGACCCTATCTAAGGACTGTCCACCAACCTCTTTGTCGACATCACCAATATAGGTATCCTTATCAATACATGTATACATATCATCGATATAGGTATCCTCATCATCGACTTCACTATCGATGCAGGCAATCTCATCATCAATGTCTACATCACTCCCCCTTTCGAGGAGGGTCCTAACAAGCTTGTCTCGGAAATACTCAAACTTTACTTGAGGTAGAGGTTTGGTTAGTACATCGGTAACTTGTTCACTTGAGGTAGAGGTTTGGTTAGTACATCAGAAACTTGTTACAAATTCAATCTTTATAGTTCCTTTCTGCACCATATCTTGTATATAGAAATGTCAGATCTCTATGTGCTTTGACTTATCATGGAACACTGGATTCTCTGCCATCTTGATACAACTCTGTTTGTCACATAGGATCACAGTTGGGTCTATCTCTAAGTCAAACAATCTTGAAGCCATACTACTTCACAACTAGTAGAGCAAGCAGCCATATATTCTACTTGTGCCGAGAGCCACATTAGAATGCTTCCTGCTAAACCACGAGATCATGGCAGATCGTAGACAATAACATCCTCTCGATGTGATCTTCCTGTTTGATACACTTCCTGCTCAATCAACCTCTGTGTAGACATATAATCTGAAGTCATTATCTCCAAGAACCAAAGTCTAACATACCCCATCACATGCTTTGCATCTATCAGGTGAACACATCTAGTTTCCATTGACTCAAGGTG
The DNA here is from genome assembly GCA_027924585.1 of Larix kaempferi. NCBI lineage: Eukaryota > Viridiplantae > Streptophyta > Pinopsida > Pinales > Pinaceae > Larix > Larix kaempferi. The sequence continues at coordinate 1,864,184 of BSBM01000085.1, forward strand.
TTCACAGCCAGGCATATATTTGGCCTGGTATTCGTCAGATACATCAATGAACCAATACTATGTCTATATAGAGTCACATCCACTAACTCTGATGAGTCATCAGCTAACAACTTCAAGTTGGAACCCATGAGAGTGGCCATGGTTGTACATTCGAACAAATCAATTCTTCTCAAGATTTTCACAACATACTTTCCTTGGTTGAGAAAGATTCCTTCTAGGCCTTTTCATACTTCCAACCCTAGGAGGTAATGCATCAATCCGAGATCATTCATCTAGCTTCTTCTGGATTTCCATGATCTGTTTCTCATTCCTTGTCAGAAAGAGATCATCCACATAGTATCATCCATAACCTTAAGGTAAAGGTTAGGAACAACTTTACTTCTGGTAAAACCCAAGCTTGTCAAGAAACTGTCAATTCTTCCTCTGTGACTGAACATCATTAACACTCTACATTGAGTGATCTTCTGCAAATCTATCTGTGCCATATCTCGCCAGATGGGTCTACTGAAATGAGCCTCGAGATCATTCGAACTCTGTGGTGAGTTCCTTCTTGTATATAGAAACCATATTCAACTTTGTAGCAAAGGTTGAGATCCACATCACTCGTGGTGATCATCAATCTCATCAATTTACTATCGATCCTGGGTACCCGAACAGATCTTTCTTCAAATGAATCCTTGATTCACAGTTCTTCTTCAATTACATCATTAAGATAATGGTCTTATCTAGCCACTTGGAGCAAACATCTCGTCATGATTTTCTTCCTCTTTCTAAGAGAATCTTCTAGCCACGAGCCTTCTATATTATGTTTGATTTGTAAATCTTTTTGTTGAACATCCATCACTTGTTCGGTGTTCATCATTCTTCATGATCTTTCCTACAAATCAAAATTAAGTACATGATTAGTAGTACTTCATAATCATCAAATTATGTTGACATGATAACCTATTATGCATACAGATATGATTTACATAGTTATGCTACTATCTTGACCAATACTTTGGCACAATACTTTTCCATATCATGTATGCATACAATGGCTATATAGATGCCTTCCATCTCTACCAGAACATACTATCGAGAGTGTGCACAGTTCTCAGCATGTTAGCAAAGAGGTTTCATTCTAGACAAGCAACAATGGAATTTTTGTCCAACTTACCAATCATATGCATATTAGTAGTATACTGCTCAATGCTATATGAATGCTTACACTTAGCATGATATATTCTAGGAATACAAATATGCATACAACCATTACGAGCAATATCATAGACTATTCAGTAATTCAAATAACAATTTATATACTTATCTTTTATGTTTGTGTGGTTGCCTCCCGCTTGATCTTCTATATGTCTTTTGAACTTCTATTCATTCTATACCACTATCCATGCTCAAGTGTGCACTAGTGTCATCCTCATGATCTCATACACAAACATACATTCATTAGTATAATCTCAATCTTATCAAAACATTATAATTCTAAATAATCTTGAATATGTATGGTCATGATCATTCAATACATAGGTATACTAAGATCCTAACATGATGTAGGATTTTAACTTGACATAGGAAAACATACCTGGATTAGTATACCTGCTTAGTTATGTCTAACATACCTAGACAATATCTTCTTTGTTCTCTTCAATGATTTAGAGATCCTGTGCTAGAACCTACATATCTCATAGGTTAAGCATAATAGAACAAGGTCATACATACATCGTAAGTAGAACTTCTCTTTTATCAAAGATTATGGATGAGTCTTTGTCTTCATGTTGTCATGGTCATGGAACTTGATTTGTCTTTCATGATGTACCTGTATCTTGTTAGCAGACAACATCAACCTCATAAAACACCACGGTGAATCATATAATCCTAATCAATGAATGTCTTCTATCATTCACATGCATTCATACTTTTAATAAGGTGATAAGACAATTCTAACATTAATCAAGATTGTACTAACCTAAATAATATGAAGACAAACATATTATGAACTTAATCAAGAATCAGATTTCAAGACATACCTGTATCTCCTTAAGTCATACCTGTCGAGATTTCTTGTAGTCTTCTTATGTAAGGCCTTAGCCTCAACTACCCCTGAAACTGGATCTGGAGCTCGATTAGGGTTTGTTAGATAAACCCTAAAAATTCAATCTTTGACTTTCACATTTCTAAATGGATGGATAGGTGTGTCTTGTTGAGCTGATCAAACTTGCATACTTCAATTTTGAAATCTCCACAATTTGAACCCTCAAAATTATCTTTGAAACTTCTAGATCTTCTGGACAGGATCCCGAACTAGGGTTTGATGAAGCCCATCCTTCTGCTCAATCAAAAGGTTTGATCCAAATCTCTAAACTTTTAATTTTATGAGGAGCTTCCAGCCATGGTCACAGACTTCAAAAATTCCAACTTTTGTAGAAGCCCTAATTTTCACCTTTCCGATCAAAATCCCGAACTAGGGTTTGATCAAGCCCACTCTTCTGACCAACCAAATTTTTTTATCTTGGTCTCTAAATTTTGATTTTGATGAGGAGTATTCAGCCGTGGACTCTGATGACAAAAATTTCAACTTTCTCTGAAACCCTAAATTCCGGAAGCCATGAATGAAGGTGCTCAAAAATAATTATGTTTTGAAATAAATATGTACCTGATTGTTTCTACTTTAACTCTGAACTTTTCGATCCACAGGGTCTGAAAAATTTTGATGTGGTATCCTGACCTGTCATATTTCCATCCCAACAGGTCTGACCTCAATTGGATTCTTTTAGAGAGAGTTATGCCAAGTGTTGCCACATGACCTGTTTATGGGATAAAACAGGAGAGTGAACTTGTACGACATTCCACGTGTTACTGGTTCAACTTCTTCCTCTAAAAATGTTTCCTGAGATATTACAGTATGTGTAATACCTGTCACTTTTTACGAAATTTCATTTGGATCTTCCTAGCCCAAGTTATGACCTTTTTCCAAGGTCACCTGATTATGACCGAGATCTGGAAAAGGCAGAAACCCTAACTTGTACTGATCATAACTAACAAATTACAACGAATCTGAGGGTATACTTTGGATACAAGGTACATGGGAATGTTGTCTACGACCTGTAAACGTTTCAGATCCTGAACCTTCGCCAAAATTGATTTATAGAGAAAGTTCCACGATGACTGGTTTTTGCTATATAAAACCCTAACCTTCAAATTATCGCAAGTGAAGCAAGTGTCGTAAGTGCCATACATTGCCTTCCTTCAGGTTAGCTCTGATACCATGTTAAGATTCAATATTCTAATACAGAAAATATCAGCATTACATTTCATTTCACAATAATAGCATATACATGATCACTGAAGAAACAACAAGCACAACATAAACACAAGAGACACAGATTTATCCTGGGAAACCCTCATGGGGTAGAAAACCCAGCAAAGCTTCCTCAATATAGATGATCAACAAATACAAAGATGTAAACCAAAGACATGAGCTCCTCCTCCTCCATAGAAGACCTCTCTCTCACAAGTGCGCTACATTCCAAGTGATGGAAGTGTGTCAAATGAGGAGCTCACCTCCTCTATTTATACACATCTCCGACTTGTACAAAATATTAACTAGGTCGGCCCCAACTTTACCACTGGGTTAAACACCCCACTACAACTAATTGGGCCGACCCCTCTAGGGTGGTCTAACAACCCTTTGACCCACCTAACACATACAGGGCCGACCCCCACTAGGGAAGTCTAATAACCCGAGTTACCACATTCCAACGGAGGAATAAACATCTCCGGATATACAATAAGATCTTCACGGAGGAATGAAACATCTCCGGAATAATAAAGTACAAATATAATATTCTTTGAAGTTACAATATTTCAACAGATATAGGAAAGCCAGAAATTCCTAGTGATACAAGGCCTACTCACCAATCAAATAGAGCTTCTTACTCTAAGAAGGCCAAACATCCTTATGATTGTGGTTTTGATCTCACCACTATTGGTTCAAAGAAGTTCATGAAAAACCATTCCCAATATCTTGGATCTGATTTGAAGTTCAAGGCATCACCTTTATATGGTTCATTTGGTTCTTATCTCACCCCTGCTGGTTCAAAGGAGATATCAAAGAACTACATACACTTTCATGGAGTTGATGCACCTATTGATGTGCAATTAAGTGATGACCTACTGAGTTTTCTGAAGAAAAGAATAGTTTTGGAAGGTAACGCATTCGCTCTTCCTCATCATATGCTTTCTTTGATTTCCTACTTGGTCATTATCACATGTTTTTAGAGTTTCATTGACGATCTAAGACTCTATCATTCGCTTGGGTTCATGACTCATGCACCTTCTTGTGATTATGGTTTTGATTTCACCCTTGTTGGTTCAAAGGAGATCATGAGAAACCATCTTCCAAGTCTTGGATATGATTTTCTTGTATCCACTGTTGGAGAACTCAAGCACATGTTTTTGGAGCATGATTCATTTCTTCCCAAGAGGAAGATAACTCTTTTTGAGAGAATTCTAGATCCAGATCCACAAGAACCTGAAGATATAGCACCTGTTGGTTCATGGGCCATCACCACTATGGCGTTCACCAGTGATCGTGTTGAAAATATACTATCATCATGTCATAGTTTCTTTGGTTATGATCTCATCTATTTTGATTCGAAGGAGATATCAAGGAACTATCTACACATTCATGGTTTTGATTCCACCTTAGTCGGTTCGAATCACATGCTTCGTGATGATCTTCACATTATATTTTTGCAGCATGATCCACTTCTTCCCAAAGGGAAGATACCTCCTCCTTTGATTGATGATCAAGAGAGAAAAGCATCATTACATAAGTTTTCAGATTCAGAGTTTGGATATGATGATGAGCCAGCTATAGATACATCTTCACATAATATTTCAGATTCAAAATTTGAAGATGAAGATAGGAGAATGCTAGACCCATATCCACAAGAACCTAAAGTTCTAGCAAATGATGATGATGATGAGTGAATGGGAGATCTAGATCCATAAGAACCTGTAGATCTTTCATCTAATATTCCTCCTCTTCCTCCATGGGCAACCACTACACTCCGATCTGCCAGTGATTTGGTTGGTGATTCACATGATCACAGAAGAACCAGATCATATTTTTAGCATGGAATTTTTCATCCTTCTCACATTACTAATCCATTGCAGATCAATTGATCCTTATTGAAAAAAGAAGGACACTTGCCTCCTTCAGGGGTAATTCATGATATGTTACTTTAGCATCCTTTAGTCTATTTTGCGGGAGGGATTTCTTCCTACTAGGTTTTCCCTCTTTCCTCACTTAGTTTATTTTAGATTGATTGTACGGGGTGACCTTTGGTCTCAGTAACCAGGGCCCTATCTTGTTGTTTTTCAGGGTGACCTTTGGTCTTAGTCACCAGGACCCTATTCTTCAGTTATTCCGTCATAGTATAGCTTGCGTGGGGGTGTTGGAATGTTCTCCCCATCATTTTGTATTTTGCATGCTTGCATGTAGATCTACATGTTGCATGCAATTGCATGCATCTATTCATCATCATGGTGGTATCCCCAGCACCTAGAGCTTGCTTCTAATCTCTTCTTTACCTGCATGCAAAATTGCATGCTGCATGCATTTGCATGCCACTACATGCATCCAATCATCATCATGGTGGACCTCCTAGCTCCTAGAGCTTGGTTCTAGATCTCCACAACCTATCTACAGCCCCTAGGGGGCCTCCCAACTACCAAAGGCACCATTCTCCAGTCGTTTGCATGGCTAGTGCGCCTTTCTCACCTACCACAGCCAGTTAGGTACCTTTCTCACCTACCAGTCAGTTATCTCTCAGTTCTTCCTTGATTTGAGGCTAGATTGACTCCCCCACTGACTGTTTCACTTCGATGGACTTCTAGTGAGACTAGTCTACCCATTATGACTCTAGTTAGCTCCTCATGCGCCCTCCACTGAGCCTCCTTCAGTCAGTTCATGCCTACCTCACTCAGTTAGACTCCTCATCCACCCTCCACTGAGCCTCCTTCATTCAGTTAGTGCCTACTTCACTCAGTTAGACTCAGTTGACTGACTGTTACCTATGATGACTGATACATTGACTGGATGATGACTCCACTATTATTCAAGCCACACTCTGAGTTAGGAATTCGAATGCCCTACTTGGCCTATTCGAATCCTATATTATGCTCCTTATTGTTCTATTGTATTCATTCATTCACTTACATTCTTATTCATTGTAAATACTGAGATTATGCTCTATTCTACTGTGTTTATGAGTGATCATTAAGTGTCTCCTTCTCTTCTTCTTTGCAACATATTTGTGAGTTTGATTGTGAGTTGCTACAACTGTCAGATCCTTACATATTATTACAAGGTCTGCACGGGTCATAAATTTTCCCAAGAGGTGTGAATATTATGCTTCATCTATTGCTTTGATTTCTAACGATGTGGAACCTAGATGTTATCAGGAAGCATTGGAGGTATCCAAAAGTGATAAATGGAAAGAAATAATGAAAGAAGAAATGGATGCCTTGGAAAATAATAAAACATGGGACATGGTGCAACTTCCAAACGATAGGAAAATTGTTGGCTGCAAGTGGGTCTACAAGCTGAAGAAAGGTGTCGATGATAAGGTTGATAACTAAAAAGAAAGACTAGTAGCAAAAGGGTATTCTCAGAATGAAGGTATTGATTTCCATGAAATATTTTCACTAGTCGTTAAGTTTTTTTCTATTCGATTAGTGTTTTTTTTAAGCAAAAGATTAAAACTTTATATATTACAAAACTAGCAAAACAGTTACATCAGACATCTTCTTGCATTACATTTTTTAGACAAAAACTTCCATAGAAACTTCCCCATAATAGATATCAACCTCAAACACCGACAAAGAGCATTATTGTTTTACATCAAAACGACCAACACAGTTATGACCCAGTCTTGGTAAATGTTGTTCCCAGACAGCCCAACGGCCACCAAAAACAAATACTAAAACCCATCATGGCTAACATAACCAATTGACTCGATACTTAGGCCTAGTTTGGTTTAAAAATGACATAATCTACTAACATAAGTACGGTCCTATGATCCCCCAAAAAACTATAAAAAATCACAGTTTTAACCAAACAGATGATTTTCATCAGACTATGTAGGATCCTTTTTCTCTGAGGTCTCCTTCAGAAGGCTTCTCTTGTCCGCCCCTTCAGTTGGGGCCTTCGCTTGCAGATTTGACAAGAACAAGACACCGAGATGTTCAAAAATCGCATCCAATTTCATGTGCATGAAATGAGATTCTTCGTCATGATATTTGAACATCTGCGAATAGGATAAAAAATCAGTTGTGCCCTCCATAGATTGTGGTATCATGGTCTTCGTGGCCTAGAACATCACCAGCGCGTGGTTATATAACACCATTCTACCTCTGGTTTTACCAGGATCCTGGATCGAGTCAGACATAACCACCACCTCTAGTACGGGTTCTTCCTCCCCCACTCTCAGCCAAATATTTTCCTCCATCTCCTCAACTTCCCTCTGTGTTTCCGGTGGAACAATAGGACGAAAGAAAGTGGTCGTAGTTGCCGCTCACCATTGGTACCAAGTAGGGCCTCCCTGTTATTGAATACCTACCCTTGTCGGTCGTCCTCTATGAGACATGATCTTCTTTCCCTTCATCTCGATCCCTGGATAGATAGCATAAAGTGAAAGCAAAAGGAAGGAAACCGATGTTGCAGAGGTATGGAGCGAGTGCATGAATAAGCACATCGGATGGAGTTTAAAAGGAAAAGCACCACTCACTACCATAATGACATCTATTCCATTTATGGCTCTGACAGTACACCCTTCGTCCTTGGTGGCCTTGTCATACTTAATTTCCCAGATGGTCTCACGTAGCAGATTTGTGGGAGATGGTTTTATCATCCTCTTCGCACACCCCCGCATCCTGTGAAACTTATCAGCAACAATATACTAACAAAGTAAAGAGAAGGTTTGACACGGGTTCCTAACACTTTGAAGTGTTGTAAGTTTAGTTTTAGTGATAAATTGAATACAAGTAAACAAACAACTTATGTCCATCTAGACTCAATGTATCATAATAAGCACATGACTACAAAATATCCTAAATATTTCAACAAGCAAACTACTTTTCCAAAAATTAAATTAAGGTGGTTAAAGCATCATTTTAATTAGTGAAAAAATAAGTTACGGGGCCTTCTAAAATGATGGATATCAATATATATAAAGTCTCAATAACCACTAAACAAAGGTGAGAATGAAACAATTATGACAATCTTCATGCAACAATTGGCAGAGGTGCAAACACCCACCTTTGGTTAATACCCTCTAAAGGGGATGGAATAGATATTACATGCATGTATTAGGTACTACAAATATTTCCCACTTGTAGTCACCCATGTGATGTACTAGGAAAAGAAACTAAGGTTTCCACTTCACAATCAAAGGTTGGGTGGAACAACAATAGGTCAATATTAGGCTTATGGGCAGGGAAAGAAGGTCTTAAGTCCTTGACCTAAATATTTAGAAAAGTGATGTCACCCTGAGGACCTTTCACATAAATAAAACCCTTGTACATGTTTCAATCCCACCAAGAAAATGAAGAGTGGATATCAACATCACTTACTTAGCTTTCACCATAGTGCTTGGCACATGTGCTAGATGTGCTTTCCTGGAAAATTCTCTTTGCTACTAATGGATTTTCTCTTTGTAATCAAGTTCCTAGTTTCAAATTTTATGGCCTTGGAGATGTTGACTCTCCAATCATAAACCAAGGCCCTAAACCTAGTCCAATGTGTGTTTGCTATAAAATGCAAGATTGATCGATTTTAATTAAGCATTCATTTTAAAGTTCAATGTTTAATATCAAAAGGCATGGTGAGAAACTTTAGGTTATGATGTTTTTTGACTCAATGTGATGAATCAAACAATGTAATATGCCAACAGAAATCCAAATAATTACTTTCAATGAATAATATGTAATATATATGAGAGAAGAGAGGTTATTTGTTCCTTCAACAAAAAAATGTAACAAATCATGCAAAACTTCGATACACCTGATAATCTTTGTAATTGATATTGTCAAAAATATTAAATGACTTCAATCCTATAAACATTATTTTAATGAAAAAAAAACATAGAGAGGTACTAAAACGTTCAATCTAAAAAAAATTTGTAAAATTAGAAAAAATGTGTAATGATCTTTCCAAAATGCAGTCAAGAAATCTTTCAAACCGGTAAAGCAAAAATGTCATGCAATCACTAAATATTTATTTTCTTTTAAAATAACTAAAAAGATTTTAGATATAGGAAAACAAAACCTAACATTTCAAGGCATTTAACATTCAAACAATGAAAAATTATTTCTAACTCCATCATATAGCTAATTCTACATGCATAACAAATAGATAGAAGAAAATTCATTAAAAAAATGAGTGCAAAAGATGACCTTTTGGACCCCTGGTCGCTTGTGTTGGCCCAAAAAGTGAGACCAAGTAGCATAGGTTTCTACTTTAGAACTAATTAGCATGACTAGTAACTTCATTTGGATAGAGAGGTGCAACCAAGCATCTTGAGGGTGAAAAATTTGCTTCAAATGCTAGCAAGGTGTCTTAGATTTGCCTCGAACTTTACCAAACTAAGCACAAAGGTAAAACCAATTGAAATAATTCTTTTAAATATTTATTAATAAAGTAAAACACCCAATAATTTTTTTTAGGTCACGCTGAAATGGAAGCTCTGTCACGCTGAAACAGCTTCGGCCAACTGCCGCGAGCCTGCCTGGCCTCACTCCTTGCGTCTGTTCATTTCAAAATGATGGCCATCTATGCCTCAGCATTCCACAACTCTTGTTCATCTCCAGCCAGAGTTTCAATCCCGGTCTCCCTCTCCAGTGGGGGAAAGGCAGCCTGCAGCCACCCTCCCTTGTTTGTTCAAGAAATTCCTACGCCATCCATTGCGGTGGTAGAAGAAGAATCTCTGATTGAAGCAAGGAATTTCACAGAGTTAGATTTGGTTTGTCGCTTCAATGGGTTCTGGCCTCGCCTAGTTGTTTTCCATAAGTGGATCTCGGAGGTATGGAAACCCCTTGTTTCCGAGGAAATTTCTATTTACCCCTTTGCTCGGGGTTTTTTTGTTGTGGATTTCGATTCTCCTGAGGAAAAACATATCATTCTTGACTCTGGTCAGTGGTTTTGGGGAAGTTTGGGGCTATTTATGAAACCCTGGAACCCTCATTTCGACCCAACTACTGACCAGATCTCATCTGCTCCAATTTGGGTTCGGCTTCCAAATTTTCCCTTGCATCTCTGGAACTTGGCCTCACTTAAAGCTATTGGAAATGCGTTGGGATCCTTCTATGATCGCAATCAAGAAACAAAGGATTACATCAAAACTACCGTTGCTCGCATCTGTGTGGAAATGGAATTTAACATTGGATTTCCTGCTGAGATCCATTTGACCAGCAAGGATTATGTGTGGGTGCAAAAGCTAGACTATGAAAATGTGATGTTCAGATGCAGATCTTGCTTCGCATTCGGACATCTTGTAAATGATTTCCCAAAAGCCTCTTAGATCCCCAAACCCAAAAAGCCTCATCGAAAATCCACTTGGTGGGAAGGAGCAATCTCCAAGCACTATATAGTAAGCAGAAATGAAGATATATCTGAAGAGGCTCCATCACAAGCTAAGGATTATTATCAGGCTAAAGCAGAGGACACTCTAGAAGGAAAAAGGATCCCCGCCAATGACAAAGGTCCACCTGTAGCTCCACGAGATTGTGTTATCCAAGCCCCTGAGGATGCACCCGAAAATGAAGTACCCATTCTCGAAGCCTTTGTCGAGCCATCAGATTAGATCAAAGTCAACAAAAAGAAAAGAGGAGCTTCACCCTCTTTGAATCCAAAAGAAAGTTTAACTTCTCCAATAAAAACAAGAACCCAACAAACTTCATATCGTTAATTCCTGGATTGTATCGAGTTGTATGTAAGAAGTAGGACATCAATTTTGGTCTTGCTAGTAGTAAATGTAGCCTAGCTTCTTCTCGGGCAGTATGTTAGAAGATTCAGTCTCCATAGAATATGAAAGTATCAGGATAAGTTAAGACTGGTTGTAGATGATCAAGGAGTCATGGATGTAGTCCTCTCTTGGGATTAGTCTGTCTTCAGAACTATGTAATCTTTGTTTTTCTTTTTATATATATATAAAAGCTCTTAACCATTTTTGTTAAAGATAAATAAAGTAAAACACCCAATTAAGAACAAATCTGAGAATTTATTCCTGAATGGAGTCACTAGTTTCGTTCTAAGAGAAATCATCGCGGTGCTATAAAGAAAAGCACTTTTTCCACGATGATTCAGTTAGGTTCACTCACAGATATACAAATAAAGGTTAACAAACTTTCCATAAATTTATCATCCATCATCATAAAATGAAGTTTTTAAATAAATAAAGTGTATGAACCTTTTTAACAAAGTGTGTTTGATGGATTTATAGAGTGTGGATCCTTGAATTTTGGTTCATTGCTTCTAAGCCTTATATATGCATGTGCACATACACAAACCAAACCTTTGTGATTCCAACTAAAGATAATCAATCACAATGCCATAAATAAACTAAGGAATTATACATTGCTTTAAAAAAAAACATATTATCTAGATCTTTGGGGGAAAAAGAGAATCAATTTATATGAAATACAGAGAAATAAATACTTACAATTCATTTCTTATAGTACTATCCTCCTCCATCATTTAAGTTCTCTTGTTCACCCTTAGCCTTAATTTCCAAATCTCTAAACAATGGAGAATTTACTCTCTCTCTTCTTCAATCTAATTTTTTATGATCTTCAATCAATCCAACCTATGGATATTCACCCTAAGATTCTATTTTATATACTTTGATTAGGTCTAGACTAGGTGATGATCCCAAGGTGCATGTTGCACAAGTCTTTTCCATGTGGAACTAAGCTTTCATTTAATTATTTGTGCACTTTTCGGTGCATGTTATCTTCACTCTAATCCTTGACCACACCTATAGGCTAAAAAGTAATGACAATGGCTATTTTTTTGCCCCTTTAGGGCTAAATCCAGATATTGATCGCCCCTCTCATGAAGGAAAGTAGGTACTATGTCCTAGTAAAGTGCAATTTTCAGTATTTGTGAGTCAATTTTGATGTAGAAAGGTACATGTTTGATGTCCACTTTTGGTCTTCCTCATTAAGGTTGTTAAATATCATTATAATAGTTGGGGTGCTCATAATATCCTCCATCGATAAGGAGTTGTTCTCCTTGAGTAGTATTATGCTCATGTGGTTGCAAGTCCCTATATTTGTTTTGATGTTGTTCATAGTTGGCATTCATACTTTTATTCTGCTAATTGTCTATACTAGTTTCCTAGAATTTCTCATCAAATGTCTTATGCTTCATTATTTCTATTGTTATTGCCCCTAAATTTTTCTATAAAGAGTTGTTCCTCATATAGAATTATGGCATTAGTGTTTTGGTAGTTTTTCTCATCATCAAAATGTACTTGGACGATTGTGGCTGGAGCCAACAAAATATTTTCCCAAATATGTAGTTCTTCCTAAGTCACTAAGATATCAAGGACCTTAAATTTTTTGTATATCTCCAACATTAAGTTAATTAGTTGGTTTCACATTTAAGGATCACTAAATTCTATTCTTTTGAATAATGGGTTCCATATTAATTAACTCTATGAATTTGAATATGCCTCTTGCTACCTCTATGGCTCTGTAGGTTTCCTTCCTTATTAATAATTTTTGCATCTTGAATAATGATTGTATTGAGGTTTCAATATCTAATTCTTGAACTTCAACCAAGTCTATGCTTAGAGGTGCACTTTTTTGTAACATAAAAAATATAAATATAAATTTAATAGAAGTAAAAATAGTATTTAGTCCCACATAGTTAATATTTACCAATATAAAAAAATATCTCAATTGTGATAGTAAACTGGGGCAAAGGGAAGAGATGTGTACATGTAACCACATTAAAAACTTATATTTGTACCTATTGTATAATGTAGACCAAGTAGAGCATCTGTGTAATAGCCATGGAAAATCACATGAGGACGACCACTCTCCTCCCAACCAATCTTTCATTCATAGACTAAGATCCTCTGAGCCCTCACTCAACAATACCAAGCCAAAAATCACTCTCATAATTAGAATCCTCCCTTACCCTCCAAAAATCCCATCTCCTCCAAGCCCCCAAGAAAAATTGGGGAGAAGGAAGATGGAAAGATACACCCCTTCCCCCTCTTGAGTCTCATTTCACCCTTTTTTAAGCATTTCCAATCTCTCTCCCATCCCTCATGCAAAAATCCCATAATTAGATAAATATATCATATTTACTCCCAATAATCCCTTCTTTAATTTAATTAAATTGACTTAACTTATGAATTATGTGTTAAAAAATTGTCAAACACTAATAGTTCAGCTAGCAAACACAGCTAGGCATTTCATCAAACACTTAGCAAAATATGATTTGTACCTCCAATAAAATTCAAAAATCATGCATTAACCTCAAACAAATAGGACTATACTTTATAAGAAGAAATACTAAATGCTAAGAAATATGAAAATATAGTAGTGGAAAACGACAATGAACAATAGTCACATCCAACACATTTGACACAAGATATTTGGTCAAAATAGCCTGGAAAAAATCACAAGGGTAAAACCAGTCACAAGAGAGATATTTTACTGAGCTTTCAGAAAAAATCTAAGTTTACAACAACATTAATAACATCACCAACACAATGTACTTATCTCAACATTAGGCAACTTCATAGCATTAAAAACCCTTCCCACTTCCTCTCTAGGACATTGTGCCCATATTTTCATATAGTTGTATAGACTGCACAGTAACAACAATCCTCCTTGAAATATGAGCCTCATAAATGTATATAAAGTACATACTAGTGTAGATTTACATAGAATAAATACACCTCTAAATACGTGCCAAAACAACTACCTCAATTTATGTGCATTCTCTTTGCTATACAATTAGCATTAAATTTCTATAAAACCCTCTTCAAATATTTACAATATTGGTTCTTTAGAGTCATTATTTTCCTTGGTTTGTGTTCCCTCCAAATTCCCTTGAAAGGTGTGTCCCTCTCTGCTTCTCCTCTTCTTCACTCTCAGCTTAATCTACTTGGTCTCTCTTGGAATGTGTTCCACTATGTCTCCCTCAATATTCTTTTATCTTCTCATTTAGGGTGATTTCCCTAACCCTTCATCTTCTATGGTCAAGATTGAATATTGGTCCACAATATCAATGGACATGATTTAATCTCAAGTTGACATGACTTAAGACACTTAATTCATAAAACTATACAAAAATTAGTTTCTCTCCAAAAATATCACTTTTATCATGAAATAATTAAAAAACACCCAACTTGACTTTATAAAATCACTTTATAAAGTCACTTAAGTGAGACATTTGCTCGTACTTCTGCATCCTAGGAACAATAAATGTAGAAGTACCTCTAAGCTACAAAAATATAACACTCCCTCTTAACAAGGGAGGTAATTTTGGCACCTCCACCTAGATTTGTCTCCGCCCCCCTCACTCCATTCGCTGTTGAAGTTGCCCCCTCTAAAATAGAAGGAATCTCTTCCACCTGCACTAGATCAGGTGCTAAAGACTTGTTCTAGTCACATTTGACATGATAATTCACCTCATCCTCCTTCTCATCCTCTAGTGTCATCTCATACCAGCTCAGTTTCCCGATTGAGCAATATGAAGTCTCACGCCCAACTATATCGGTCACCACTACTACTCACCATCAATAGGTTGTCCCTGCAACCTATACGTCCTACCATATCAAGTGAAAAGAACTTGTGCTACATCCATACTCTCTACCTTTTGATAGATAATTACCTATCCATTACCAAATAAGACTGCACATCCTTCATCCTCCAGAGATGATAATGAGAGTAATTTCTTCCTCATCTATGGTATAAGGTACAATTTGTACACCTCCAGATATCCTCCTAACTCCACCTGGAATCTAACACATCCAATCCCCCCATTGCATATGTGATGTCCACCCCACTATTCACATGAATGTCTAATTCAATATCTTAAATGCTTAGAAACATAGCTTGTATCCCCATCATGTTGTGTGATGCCCCACTATCCACAAACCATGCACCAGTGTCCACACACTCTGGAACACTACTACTTAAAAGAATTGATACTAATGAGAAATCCTTCTTAAACTTCTTAGAATACTCTTCTACCATAGTTGATACTACAGCTGCTGTAGTTTCCTCTTTATTCTTTCCTTTCTTCTTTTTTGGACACTGTCCTGCATAGTGTCTGACGTTCTGACATGCAAATCATTTCACTTTTCTCATGTCCTTCTCAGAAGTGGATCCCCCATTCTCCTTCTTTCTTCTTTTTATCTTTCATTGTGGCAAGATCCACATTTTCCTCATCAGCACCACTTTCTTCCTTCTACTAATACCCACCTCTTGATCTCCTCCTATGTAAATTCATCCCACAGTCTCTCCTTGTTCTGGCCACAACAGATCCCATGCTTAACTGAAGCCCGGGAGCCCCATTTCCAAATAAACGCAAAAGCGTTTGGGTAAGTTCTTTTATAACCACCAAATCTTGAGATCCATCTTGAAGACCCATTACCCAATGCTTTTGGTCTGCCTATTTGCCAAGCTTTTGATTTCTTTTTCTAAGTATTTCGGTCTGGAGAAAACCTTAATTTTTGAGTATTTTTTTGTTTGTTTATTCCAACCCAAAACCCGACAGTTGTGGGTTGTGGGATTTCATTTTCTTTCTTTTCGGGTTGTGTCAACCTGAAACCCGACAATCGCGGGTTGCGGGTTCTTCCTTTTAATAATTCTGGGATATGTGTTCGCAAAACCCGAAACCCATTATTGCGGCTTTCGGCTTTTGGGACTTCATTTTATTTTCATCATTTTTGTGTGTTCCCAAAACCCGAAACCCGACAAAGTCGCACTCCGGGATTCGGGAAAAGGTTTTGCTTTTGTTTACTATTATTCCATTTCCAAAACCCGAACCCAGAATTTCAGGTTGCGGCTTTCGGGAATTTGTCCTGCGTCTTTCTTTTGGATTGTGATCCCGAAACCCGAACCCGACCTTTCGGGTTGCGATTTTCGGGAATTGCTTTTCTCGTTATATTTTGCAAGTGTGCGATCTCGAAACCCGAACCCAACTTTTCGGGTTGTGGCTTTCGGGAACCTTTTTTAATTTTGTGAATAAAGCATTAACGGCCCGATCCCAAATCCCGATTGGGGTAATCTGAGCCGTTCATCCACTACGATCGTACAGTCAAGATTTTGTCTTGTAAATTCGATAAATAAGGGTTTTTCCTATTTTTCCTTTATCATTTTTTTTACTATCGAAATTACTGCGTTGTGTCGATTTTTATTGTGGATTTGTTGCTAAGGGTCACTACTACCCATTTTTCAGTTATTTTAGGTTGGGTTGTTGTCGTTGCTGCATTCTGCATTTAGTAGTTTGGTTGTTTTGGATTCAGTAATGACCTTTTTTCTGTTATTTAATTGGACTCTGCAAGGCTTTGTGAATTATACCTTTTCAATTTTTTAGGAGTCGCTTTGTTCGTTCTGTTAAATCGATGATCTGGATCCGGTTTGACAGGTGAGGTCAGGTTGCCAGTTTGAATGTGCTAAAATCCTTATCTTCGTCTTTCGCAGTCAGCTCTCTTGCCATAATTTCTATTTTCCTCCCAATTTTAGAGTCATCATTATTGATGTGATTATATTTGTAATGATGAGCTTTCAAATCCAATTTAAGTCATGTGAGTCTCGATTGGATTTGTACTTTCGCATGGATCCACATCCGGTAATACACGTTATAGCTCATTTTGTTACAGTTCGGATGATTGCAGTGTCCTAATCATAATAATTTAATTATTACGACTGGTTCTACTCAATCATGACCATCGTATCAGTTGGCCTTAAATTGGTAACAAACATGAACCCTTTAATTCGTCCTATGTATTCTTTAAGAGGAAAATTTGCATGTTGATGTTGTAAGTTTCTTCTTGACGCATTTGGTATGAGCAATATGCAGACAGGAAATCAATCCCTTGATGCGTGTTTTGAAGATGAAGAACTTCAGCCATTTCTATATCAACAACCTATGTCACCACCTTTTGATGCAGGTATTCCTGATATGAGCAGCAATAGCGAAGAAGAACATTTTGAAGCTTTGTATGTCTGCATGCAGCTCCTCAAGAAGAAGGAAAAGAAATATCTTGAAGGGCCAATTGATAAAGATGACACTATTATACGGGATTTTATAATTAATGAAGAACCTTTCTCCAACTCCTTCTGTAGTGGATCCTTTGACGGATTTTTTTGTTTTTGAGAAGGTGGGTTCTGATCCTAAAACCTCCGTGGAAGATACTTTAGAAGCCGAACCACCCGTTGCTGATACTCAGCAATTAAGTACTGAATTCTTGTTATGTCACGAGGAAATTTTTAATTAGAAGGTGGATCCCTGAAAATCATTTAGAGGAAAAGTCATTAAAATTATGTAAGCCGATAAATGGCAGGATTTTCTGGATTCACAGTCTAATTTGAACTTTTGTAATCCCTACTTTTTGGGAGAGTCCCACCTGCACTCTTTTGTAATTTCCTATTTAAGGAGCAATGCTTCTCGTAGTTTGGTGGTTGGGAATTTTGGAGTTACACATCAGCGGGAGAAAGGATTGGGATACTCTGTTCATCGGAGCTTTTGTAATTTTTGTACAAGACTCTTTTAATACAGTAAAGTCATCTTTTGATCTATCTCTTGTTATTCCTCAAGTTGATTTGAGAATTACTGATTGTGTATTTAAGATTGTCATCTACAGTGAATGTTATCATTTTGCATATATATAATGTATGGATCTATCATATTGGTTTCCCTGTATGACTGATTGATGTTGTGAGGTATTTCATTGAGTTTATTCAATATTAAGACTTTCTTTATCGATTTCTGCAAATGATTCGTTGCACTCAATAATCATGGTTAATTTTTCAATTCACAAAAATGATTACAGATTAAATCTTGAACAGGCTTAAGTACTTGAATTATCGTCTTTTAATTTTCATTAATCGATTGTGATTTAGGTTAATAAGTAACACATTAAAAATGTTTTTGTTGAAGGTGGTAATTTACTTGTTCATTATACCTCAAGGTTGATCTGCATAATATCAAGCTTTCTTTTTAGAATAGGACTAACTTAGATTAGTTTCCTCTTCTGTAATAGGTTAGGTTAGCTTAGCTTTACCATTTTCATGCTCTTGTTTTCCTTGATTGGAAAACTAACCTAATTGGTCAAATCACCAACTCTTAGAGTGCCAGCAGAGGCCAAATATCCGTGGAGGATCACCATACCAAACAGGTTGGGGATAGAACTGCCCTTGCACAGGGTCTTTCGAAGCCTTTCAACTTGGGTTTTCTTCCTTTGTTGGGAGCCTTGGAACCATTCCAGCACCTTTACATCTAACCTGCACAACCAAGGACTTAAAAAAAGGTGCTAGAAGGAGGGCCACTAGTACAACATGCCTAAACAAGCCACTAACAAACCTCCTCCAATAAGTACTTCAACGGTTCAAACTTGAAGCCAATCAAGGGCTTCAACATCTGAGCAACCCATTGAGTCACAATCCACGGTTGTTCCTATTACACCTGCTCAGGCCACTACTATTGTTGCTACACCTACAACACAATAGGTTGGAAGGGATGTCGTAATCATATCCCCTACCAGAGGATCAATTCTCCCTGAAGACATTTTGAATAAGTCCCGTGATAGTGTAACTAGATTGGAACAAAGACTCGCTATTCAACGAAGCCGTGGTCTGGAAGCTATCAATTTAGATAACGTTTTGCATACCAGTGATCAAGAGGGTCAACGAAACACGATTACATTGATCAACCGACCCAACACACAACTGATCCCAACAGTGAACATCAGCAGACAGCCAATCAAAACACACAACACCAAGAAACAGTTGATCGTTCAGGTTCTCCTGAATATAACCTCAAACAACTCTTTCAAGAAGCACCAGATTGACCAAAAATTGGAGCTAGTGGACCACCACCATCTCCCCCTTCATCTTCATCATCTCCCACAGAAAGTGAATATTCTTCAAGTTCTTCGTCAGAAGAAGAAGAAGAACCACCGATGGCTGGAGAAGGCCAAAACAGACCATGGCTCGACCAAGATGCAGTATGGGTACTTGGAGACCAACACAGGCTACCCAAAAATCCTGAGAAATGGTTACCCAAGTTTAACCTAGATGACAAGTCACCTGCACTAGATCATGTTAAAACCGTCATGCAGGCTATTAGACTTAGAAGTGTCATTCATGAGGATGTGGTCTGCAGACTCTTTCCTTGTACTTTTGAAGGAAAGGCAGCTACATGGTATTTTGCCTTACCAGAAAGGTCTATTATTTCTTGGGATGAGTTTGAAAAACTATTCATCCAAAATTTTGGAGATGACAAAACGCCGCAGGACCTTGTTTTGGAGTTATCCTACATGAAGATCAAAGGAAAGGAAAGAGTTAAATATTTTAATCAAAGGTTCTCATGCCTAAAGAATAGAATTCCCACCAACCTTCTTCCTATTGAAGAATTGTTGGTGGCCTGCTATGAAAAAGGCCTACCTGCACCCATTGCAATATGGGTGAAACGAGCACATAAAGGCACCTTACTTGAAGCATTTGCTGAAGCAATTCAGGTAGAGAAGGACGTGTTCTGCCTAAAAGATAGTCCAGAAACTGCAGAGGAACAACCTTCCACTTCTAGAAGGAGAACCGATACTGCTCCTAAAACAACTGTTCGAAACAAGGATCCACTTGACATGACTGATATGAAAAGTTCATCCAGAAAATGTCAAATGAAATGGTTGATTTGAAGAAGACAAACAATGAAAATCAAAACCAGAATAGAGGTTTTATAAGGCCACCTTTTAGGAGACCTTATCAACCTCCACCGAATCCTCCACCTCCTAATCCAACAGAAGGCCTCACAAATGAAGAAAATTATTCTATTTTTAGAGCCTTAGCAGCAAAATCTCAAAACACCCCTGAAGTTTCCAATGATCAAATCGATCCAGATCCACAATTACCTGAAGGAGAAGAAGATGAACATGAGGATCCACAAATCAACACTATAAGTTACTTTTTAGAACTTCCTATGTGTGAAGAAGAAGAAGAACCTGAGACTGTGTTCAATGTTCAACATCCTTACAACACAAGGTCTAAACCTCAACCCCCTCAGGAACCTTCATCCTCCACACCAGTTCCTAATAAAGGCAAGACTGTTCCCCACAAGGACACAGTCATCCCTGAAATGGAGTACAACCTAGTTGAATATCTTAAAAGAATTAAGGCAAACATCTCTCTATTTGAATTGTTGAAAATCCCTTCCATGAGGGATACCTTACCCAAAAGTGTGGTGGTCAAATAGACAAGAGAATCACAGAATAATAACCTTGATTCTTTCACTAAACCAAATGATCAAAAGTATAGAGGCAAAAGAACTCTCCCTTTTCTGCTTACTTTTGAGATTTTCAACCGAAATGTACATAACTGCATGATAGACTCAGGTGCCTCATCAAATGTGATGCCTTTGTCTGTTTGTATAAAGTTGAATGCCACATGGGAACCTTGCCCCACTCAGATAGTACAACTTGACAGATCTAAATTCAGAGTGGTAGGGAGACTTAGAAATGTTATGCTTACACTGTCAGCAGATCCTCAGATCCACCAAACAATTGACATAGTCATTGCTAACATCCCAGAAGCATATGGTATGTGGCTTAGTAGAGACTGGTCAGAAAAGATAAAGGGCTATTTTGCTACTAACTGGTACCATTTGTGGTTACCCTACAATGGACAGCCAAAAAAATAAAGATCAGTAGGGAGCCTTACAAGAAACAGACAGTCACAGACTTAAATGACTCAAGTGAGCCTGCAGGTTATTCCAACACACACATTGAGAATTTTACCTTTGATACCTTCTTTGGGGACTTACCAGCTGACATTTCACCACAAGAGAATGCATAGAATGAATCGCAGGTAACTCATCTCACCTCTATGCCATTCTCAGGAGACATTGTACATAACATTTTTAATGTAAATACAAATTTTAGATTAGACCCTATTGCTTGGACATTGGTTTTTGACGGCTCTAGATCTAAGGATGGAGCTGGTGCAGGGTGTGTTCTCATAGACCCAAGAGGATTGAAAACTATGATTGCATGCAGGTTGGAGTTTGAATGTACAAACAATGTAGCTGAATATGAGGCCCTGGTGCAAGGACTTAAGAAGGCTATTGACATGAAAGTGCATGTAATCCAATGTTTTGGGGATTCAGAAATCATTGTCAAACAGGTGAGGAATAAAATACACTGCTTATCTCCTCGCTTGATGAATTATCATAAATTGGTAAGAGATCTTACTAGTTCCTTTACTTCATTCAATATTAATTTAGTTCCTAGATCTCAAAATTTCGATGCTGACTTGTTGGCAAATACAACATCCAGATTGATTCCACCAGAGGGCCTGTCTCCTCAAACATTCTCAATAGAACTTATGTACAGGCCTTCCATACCAGACAATGTAACTAATTGGAAAGTTTTTGATGATGATCAATAGGTACTTGATTTTCTGACAGCCCAGGATACATTCCAGGATATGGCTATAGACGAGGCCGAAGATGAAAAATCTCTCTCTAATCCCTCGAATGCCATCCCAAAGTCTGTAATCAATTTGGAGAAGTTCTATGATTTGCATGACAAATTTAGACATAAAACGAATTGCAAAACCCAAAGCTCCTCGCTTACCTATGAGCAAGTTAACTTAGGTACTGAGCAAGAACCTCATTTTATCAACTTGGGAATCGATTGCACACCTGAAGAACGAAGAGCTATCATTAAGCTGTGTAAAGAATACAAAGATGTCTTTGCCTGGACCTATGACGAGTTGAAAACATTTGACACTAGCATCATGTATCATAACATACCCATGAAGCTAGAAGTGAAACCATATCAACAGAAGCTGCGCAAAATGCATCCCTGCTTAGAACCCTCGGTAAAAAAAGAACTGGAAAAGCTACTCACTGCCTGAATTATTTTCCCGGTGAGGCATACACAACGGATAGCTAATTTGGTGCTTGTCTGAAAGAAAAGTGGAGAAATTCGACTGTGTGTTGATTTCTGGGATCTAAATCGGGCTTCCGAAAAAGACAATTATCCTGTTCCTCCTATGGACCAGATTTTGCAAAGGGTAGCAGGGTCAGAGATGTTCTCACTCCTTGACGATTTTTCAGGGTATAACCAGGTTATGGTTGCCCCGGACGATCAATTGAAAACTGCTTTAAGAACCCCTTGGGGCACTTTCGCCTACAGGCGGATGCCTTTCAGTTTAATCAACACAGGAGCCACTTTTCAGAGAGCGATGGATATAGCTTTTCGGGGTTTGATGCATAATTCTGTCGTAGTCTATCTAGATGACATTACTATATATTCTAAGAAGTGACATGAACATCGTTTTTCTCTGAAACGGGTTTTTGAATATTGCAGGAAGTACAGAATTTCCCTGAACCTAAAGAAATCCATATTTGCGGTCACAGAAGGAAAGCTTCTTGGTTTCATTGTTTCAAAAGAAGGTATGATCATCGACCCCGAACGCACAGATGCTATTTCGAAAATCGGCTTGCCAGGATCGCGCAAATCAATGCAGTCCTTCCTGGGTAAGATTAACTTTGTACGTAGATTTGTACCTAATTTTGCATAGATAGTTAAACCTTTACAACATTTAGTTAAGAAGGATGTACAGTTTACCTACTCACAAGAACATAAAGATGTGTTCGTTGAAATTCTAAAGGCCATAGTGGAAGCTCCTGCTTTGATGTCCCAGGACTTTGATAAAGATTTCATTTTGTATACTTTTGCTACTGATTTCTCGTATGCAGCTGTTTTAACACAGAAGCATGACAATGACACATAAATTCCAATATATTTCATGAGTTCAACCTTCAAAGGAGTTGAGCTTAATTATTCTCAAATTGACAAGCAGGCCTACACGGCTTATAAGTCTGTCAAGCATTATAGGCCTTATTTGTTGAAATCTCGGACCAAGGTCATTGTACCCTACTCTTCCATTAGGAATGTGCTGATCGAGAAAGAGTTGGGAGAAAAAAGGGCTCACTAGATGATAGCCCTGCAAGAGTATGATCTTGAAATCAGACCAGCCAAAATTGTCAAAGGAAAAGGTCTCTGCTTGCTGACTGCGCAATTGAATGATCCTACACAGCAGCAAATTGAATGGGATCAAGAAGAACAGGTTCCAACAGGTTCTATCAATTCCATTAATATCCCTTCCTCCGAGTGGTATAACCATATCAATTTTTTTTTGAACCATGGGTTTGCCCCTGAAACCCTTGACTTAAAAAAAGGCAGAGCCTTAATATTAAAGGTTGCTCCTTATCAATCCATTAATGAAGTCTTATTTAGAAAAAATTATGATGGAGTTTTTCTTAGGTGTTTGGAAAAGAATGAAATTGATAACATCCTCTTTCAATTTCATGTAGGACCTGCTGGAGGCCACTTTTCAAGAGAGACAAAAGCTCATAAGATACTCAGGGTTGGGTATTATTGGCCCACGTTGTTTAAAGACGCATATGCTTATGTGAGGAGATGCGAACCATGCCACAAATGTGCAGGAAATTTCAAGAAACCTTCTTTTCCTCTTCAACCAGTCACTATTCAGTTCCCATTCCAACAATGGGGACTGGACTTTGTTGGACCTATCAACCCTGCCTCTTCTTTACAACACAAATACATCCTTACAGCCACTGATTACTTTACCAGATGGGTAGAGGCAGTCCCACTTAAAAAATGTAATGTTGGCCAAGTAATTTACTTTCTTGATAGTCATATAGTCACGCGCTTTGGTGCTCCAAAGTACCTCATTTTTTATAACGCGTCTTATTTTTCCTCAATTGATTTGATTGAATATGCCCTTGAAAAAGGGTTTAAGTTGAAATTTTCCGCCAATTACTACCCACAGGGTAATGGGTTGGCTGAGTCTTCTAACAAAAATCTGATCAATATTTTGAAGAAGACTGTAGCTTCTCATCATAGAGATTGGCACACACAGTTGTACAATGCTCTTTGGGCAGATCGAATCACTCCAAAGGCAGCAATTGGAAATCCCCCTTACTGCTTGGTTTATGGTAAGGAAGCTGTTCTTCCTTCCAATCTCACCATCCCCTCACTACAGTTAGCTCAGTATGTCCAAGAAGATGAATCTTCTCCCCTCCAGCATAGAATTGATACTTTACTCAAACTAGAAGAAGACAGAGAAACAGCTAAGAACAAGTTATATCATCATCAGCAGATGGTGAAGAGATGGTTTGATGAAAAATCATCATCTAATAGGGAATTTTCTGTTGGAGACTTGGTCCTGAGATGGGACAAACAACATAAAGACAAGAATGCCTATACCAAGTTTCAGCTTCTTTGCATGGGGCCTTTCATTATTACAGAAAATATTGGCCCTAGTACAGTTCGATTACAGACACTAGAGGGAGTTGTGGACACCTATCCAGTGAATGTTTCACTTCTTAAAAAGTATTTTTTTTGATCAATCTGATGCATTTGTACATAGGAGTGGTGTGTGATTTCTGTTTCCTTGATTTTATTGATTTTCTATGATTGTTTTCATTTGTTTTTTTTAATAAATCCCACACATATGGCAATGCCTGACGGTCAGTTTTTTCTCTCATAATCAGTTCAATTGAAATTCTAGCACTGTTTCTCAACTATAGTTTCTTCGACCTATGTTAGAATTTGCTTAGCAAAGGGTTAGACAGTTAGTAATTGCGAGACTTCAATTGATACCTTTCCATCCTGGTCATTATCTTACACATGTCTTTTGTTTAATTGAGGTTCAAGGGGTGACTAAGTTGTCTTATCTCATGTTTCATGGATCAAACAGCATATCATAATAACCTGTTTAACTTTATCTGCTCTGGAATCCTCTTACAATCATTTTGATAATAATCCTCTTAATAAATGTAAATTACAAGGTGGGGGGTCTTCTTTTAAGCCAACCATTAGGTTCATAAGTGCTAAAGTGGAATGACATCTTCACATCAAGCCACCACACTTGGAAGATGACTCTCAGTTAGCTGGGAGGTGGAAGATCCTATCACAGGTTGGTCCATTCATGCTCTACAAAGCACTGGTGAGTAACACTACCATTATATGGTTACCAAGCCATGGTAGTGCCTTGTAATTCACAACTTAATAATTTTTTTGTTTTGTTTGTAAGATACTTGTTGAATGTAGGAATAGGGGGGTCTTATCACAAGCCATCCCTGCCATGATCATGGATCTGACCCTGGACTGAAATTATCATCATATGGTCACCAAGCCATGATAGTTGCTTTCAGTGTCACAACTGGAAGACGAGTCTCTTTACCGAGCTGGCTTGTTCAGTTTCCAGATCAAATTTGTGAATGGCACTGCCATTTTCTGATCACCAAGTCAGGGCAGTGGTCCTATGTCTGCAAGTTCTTACGCCCAAGTGATCAATTATAAGAAGAAAAAAAAAATCCAGAATGTAAATAGCTAAATGAAGTATTATAAACAAATAAGTTTCAATAAATCAAGGTGACGTGTAATTGGGATATCCAAGAGTAGTTCTGAGCTAATTTTCAGGTTTAACACAAGCTGGCTTCCGTGATTGCATGAAGGTAAAGACTTAGAGTTGTTTTTGAAATTTCCTTATCCAATTAGCATTACTTTAACATGATCATGTATGGAAATATATCAATCTTATGTTTCTTGCTTATCAACTGCTACTTTGGTGAACATTTTCTAAAATTTCATGTTGGGATGGTCTTGGTTTCCTAACATAGTTTCTTTAGTTGAATTTTTTATTGCAGAGATAACTGGTTCGTCCCAGCTAGTCACCATTTTTTGTGGCCACAACAGATCCCATGCTTAACTGAATCACGGGAGCCCCATTTCCAAACAAACACAAAAGCATTTGGGTAATTTCTTTTGTAAACACCAAATCTTGAGATCCATCTTGAAGACCCCTTACCCAATGCTTTTGGTCTACCTATTTTCCAAGCTTTTGATTTCTTTTTCTAAGTATTTTGGTATGGAGAAAACCTTAATTTTCGAGTATTTTGTTGTTTGTTTATTCCAACCCGAAACTCGACAATTGCTGGTTTCGGGATTTCATTTTCTTTGTTTTCGGGTTGTGTCAACCCAAAACCCAACAGTCGCGGGTTGTGGGTTCTTCCTTTTAATAATTCTGGGATATGTGTTCCCGAAACCCGCTATTGCGGCTTTCGACCTTCGGGAATTCATTTTATTTTTATCATTTTTGTGTGTTCCCAAAACCCGAAACCCGACAAAGTCACATTTCGGGATTCAGGAAAAGGTTTCGCTTTTGTTTACTATTATTCCGTTTCCAAAACCCGAACCCGGAATTTCAGGTTCCGGCTTTCGGGAATTTGTCCTGCGTCTTTCTTTTGGATTGCGATCCCGAAACCCAAACCCGACCTTTTGGGTTGCGGCTTTCGCGAATTACTTTTCTTGTTATATTTTGTAAGTGTGCGATCCCGAAACCCGAACCTGACTTTTCAAGTTGCAGCTTTCGGGAACCTTTTCAAATTTTGTGAATAAGGCATTAACGGCCTGATCCCGAATCCCGATTCAGGTAATCTAAGCCATTCATCCACTCCGATCGCACACGGTCAAGATTTCATCTTGTAAATTCGATAAATAAGGGTTTTTCCTATTTTTCCTTTATCATATTTTCAACTATCGAAATTACTACGTTGTGCCGATTTTTGCTGTGGATTTGTTGCTAAGGGTCTCTATTACCCATTTTTTCAGTTATTTTAGGTTGGGTTGTTGTCGTTGCTGCATTATGCGTTCAGTAGTTTGGTTGTTTTGGATTCATTAATGACCTTTTTCTGTTATTTAATTGGACTCCGCAAGGCTTTGTGAATTATACCTTTTCAGTTTTTTAGGAGTCGCTTTGGTCATCCTGTTAAATCGGCGACCCGGATCCGGTTTGACATGTGAAGTCAGGTTTCCAGTTTGAATGTGCTAAAATCCTTGTCTTCGTCTTTTGCGATCAGCGCTCTCGCCATAATTTCTGTTTTCCTCCCAATTTTAGAGTCATAATTATTAATGTGATTAGATTTGTAATGATGATCTTTCAAATCCAATTTAAGTCATGCGAGTCTCAATTGAATTTGTACTTTTGCATGGATCCACATCCTGTAAATATACGTTATAGCTCGTTTCGCTACAGTCCGGATGATTGCAGTGCCCTAATCGTAATAATTTGATTATTATGACTGGTTCTGCTCAATCATTACCATCCTATCAGTTGGCTTTAAATTGGTAACAAACATGAAACCTTTAATTCATCCTATGTATTCTTTAAGAGGAAAATTTGCATGTTAATGTTGTAAGTTTCTTCTTGACGCATTTGGTAAGAGCAATATGCAGACATGAAATCAATCCCTTGATGCATGTTTTGAATATGAACAACTTTATCCGTTGCTATATCAAGAACCTATGTCACCACCTTTTGATGCAGGTATTCTTGATATGAGCAGCGATAGCGAAGAAGAAGATTCCGAAGCTTTGTCTGTCTGCGCGCAGCTCCTCAAGAAGAAGGAAAATAAATATTCGGAAGAGCCAATTGATAAAGATGACACTATTATACGGGATTTTATAATTAACGAAGAACCTAATGTTTTTCCAACTCCTTCTGTAGCGGATCCTTTGACAGATTTTTCTGTTTTTGAGAAGGTGGGTTCTGATCCTAAAACCTCTGTGGCAGGTACTCTAGAAGACGAACCGTCCGTTGCTGATACTCAACAATTAAGTACTGAATTCTTGTTATGTCATGAGGAAACTTTTAATTAGAAGGTGGATCCCTAAAAATCATTTAGAGGAAAAGTCATTAAAATCATGTAAGCCGAGAAATGGCAGGATTTTCTGGATTCACAGTCTAATTTGAATTTTTGTAATCCCTACTTTTTGGGAGAGTCCCACCTGCACTCTTTTGTAATTTCCTATTTAAGAAGCAATGTTTCTCGTATTTTGGTGGTTGGGAATTTTGGAGTTACACATCAACAGGAGAAAGGACCAGGATACTCTGTTCATCAGAGCTTTTGTAATTTCTATACAAGACTCTTTTAATACAGTAAAGTCATATTTTGATCTATCTCTTGTTATTCCTCAAGTTTATTTCAGAATTATTGATTGTGTATTTCAGATTGTCATCTACAGTGAATGTTATCATTTTGCATATATATAATGTATGGATCTATCATATTGGTTTCCTTGTATGACTGATTGATGCTGTGAGGTATTTCATTGAGTTTATTCAATATTAATACTTTCTTTATCGATTTCTGCAAATGATTCGTTGCACTCAATAATCATGGTTAATTTTTCAATTGACAAAACTGATTATAGATTAAATCTTGAACAGGCTTAAGTACTTGAATTATCGTCTTTTATTTTTCATTAATGGATTGTGATTTAGGTTAATAAGTAACACATTAAAAACGTTTATGTTGAAGGTGGTAATTTACTTGTTCATCATACCTCAAGGTTGATCTGCATAATATCAAGCTTTCTTTTTAGAATAGGGCTAACTTAAATTAGTTTCCTCTTCTGAAATAGGTTAGGTTAGCTTAGATTTACCATTTTCATGCTCTTGTTTTCCTTTATTGGAAAAATGACCTAATTGGTCAAATCACCAACTCTTAGAGTGCTAGTGGAGGCTGAATATCCATGGAGGATCACCATACCAAACAAGTTGGGGATAGAACTACCCTTGTGCAGGGTCTTTCGAAGCCTTTCAACTTGGGTTTTCTTCCTCTTTTGGGAGCCTTGGAACCATTCCAACACCTTTACATCTAACCTGCACAACCGAGGCCTCTACACTCCCAAAATGGAAAGTTTTCTCTTCCCACCACATATTTCACAAACACGTCCCGCTCTTTGGTGAATCCCTTCAAGGCTATACACACCAAATATGAGTATGCAGTAATCTCACCTATAGGACTCAACTCATCCTTCACCTTCTTGATCCAAGTGAGATAATATGCCACATTCTCTCCCTTGTCCATCATCATGCTATGGAGCTTGTCCTTCATGTCCATCTTCATGTTCTCATTCTTGTTCTCATATAAGCTTTTCAGTGTATCCCACATTTCCTTGGATGTTTTCCTCTCAGCTAGATGTGGAATCAACTGGTCCCTCACTCTATCCATGAGAATCCTCTATGTCCTTGCTTCCTTCCCCTCATGTATTTCCAAAGCAATGGGATCTATCATAGGTGGTACCACTATGGTAATAATGAACAACCATAACTTGTTCTCTCTCATAACAGTCGCAATCCTTTCCTTCCACTCCAGGTAGTTGGAGATCCCCTCTAAATGATCCTTGTACCTGATACTGGAAATCATCCTTTCCCCTCTTCTTCCAAGATAAATCCTTTTTTAAAATCACTTGTAACCAAATTGCCAAAATATGAACCAAGCTATACCAACCAGCAAAATACTTGCTCAATACCTCTTCTCTACTGTCCACTGAACCTCGAATCCCTAGCTCTAACACCATGTTAGAAATATGTCAAACACTAATAGTTCATCTACCAAACTCAGCTATGAATTTAGTCAAACACTTAGAAAATTTGATTTCTACCTCCAATAAACTTCAACAGTCATGCATTAACCTCAAACACATTTGATTGTACTTTATAAGAATAAATACTAAATGCTAAGCAATCTGAAAAATATAGTAGCAAAAAATGGCAGTGAACTACAGTCACATTCAATACATTTGGCACAATATATTTGGTCAAAAGACCATGGAAAAAACCATAGGGGGAAAACGAGTCACAAGAGAGATATTTTATTGAGATATTAGAAAAAATATAAGTTTACAACAACATTAATAACAACACTAATACATTGTACTTATCTCGGTATTAGGCAACTTCACAGCATTGAAAACCATGCCCACTTCCTCTCTAGAACATTGTTCCCATATTTTTGTACAATTATATGAACTATACAGTAACAATAATCCTCCTTGAAATATGAGCCTGATAAATGTACTGATAGTAGGGACTAGTGTAGATTTACACAACAAATACACCTAAAAATACATGTCAAAATGGTTGCCTCAATTTGTATGCATTCTCCTTGTTGTGCAACCAACATTAAATTCCTATACGTCCCGCTTCAAATATGTATGGTACTACTTCTTTAGTGCTATACATTTCCTTGGTTTGTGTTCCCTCCAAATTTCCTTGAGAATTGCGCCCCTCTTTGCTACTCCTTCTCTTATTCACCCTCAACTCAATCTCACTTGGTCTCTCTAGGAATGTGTGACACTATGTCTCTCTCAATATTTTTTATCTTCTCATTTAGGGTAACTTCCCTAATTCTTCATCTTCTATGGTCAAGATTGAATCTTGGCCATAAGATCAATGGACACAATTTAATCTCAAGTTGATATGACTTAAGACACTTAAGTCATAAAACTATATAAAAACACTTTCTCTCCAAAAAGGTCACTTTTGTTATTAAATAATAAAAAACGACCCAACTTGAATTTATAAAATCACTTTATAAATACACTTTATAAAGTCACTTAAGTGGGACATTTGCATAGACCTCTACATCCTAGGAACAATGAATGCAGAAGTACCTCCAAGCTACAAAAATATAACATTATATAACTTATGTTTCCATGAATCTTGATGTCCTTATTATAAATAATAATAATAGGTATATGGACCTACATAATCTAATACTATTCTGTAGGGGTAGGGCCCACTCATGTGACCATCATGTGTATGTATTGCACCTACATTATAACCTGAGTATGCCCCTCTAAAACTAATTCAAATTGTGATGAAGGGATGTTACATACTGTCACGTCCCCATTTTGACCCCCTTTGTATCAAATTGTAAATGATGTAAATATTGTAATTTAATCATGGTGAGGAGCTCAAGGCCAAGGCCCCACCATTGATTTAGCGTTTCATGTATCGGCAATTAAAATAGATGCCTATGGTTCTTGTGCGAGATTGGCACAATGTATATAAGACATCATGTAATTACAAATTTTTAATGAAAAACCCACAACCGGATATGCAATGCAACAAAAGAGATGGGGCATGGTTCTACAAGGAATAGGGAGGGAAATTATTCAAACCCTTGAGCCAATAGTATTAATCCATGTGTCAATGGGGAAACCCATAAACCACCAACTACCCATTTTGTCTCATGTACCCAATCATTTAATTTTTTTTCCAAGAAATTGGTTAAGGCAGTTAATGCCTAGGGAATGAAAGAGTATGGGCAAGCCATTTTCGTGCATGGGCAAGCCATCAACTTGGAAAATCGTGTTTTTGCTTGTGGGGCAAGAAACCACCCACGAAATGGTGCCCAAAGCCATGGGGAATGGGCAGTCTTCATGCATTCACGCAGTAGGAGCTATCTGGGTCTTTCCCTTCACGTTTTTCAGCAAAATCCTGCACTTTCCATGCCTGGAAGTTCATTTTTGTATGTATAGTAGCCTGGGAGAGAAGGGCCACGTTTTTGGGGACTATATGGAAGTCGTTTTTGCCCCTGAATGCCCAAGGACGTTTTTCTAAAAACGGCTTTGGCTTCCCTGGGTTGTTTCCCAACTTCCCATTTCGTTTTTGTGGGTTCCCACGTTTTCCTGAGTCAGCTGAAACCCCATCTCATGCCTCTCTCTGTAAAAACGTTTTATCTTGCCCCATAATTGGGTTTTGCTGTTGTGTGCATCCTCATTTTGGTTTGAACCTGTGAATTGAAGTTTTGGAGTGGTAGTGGACAGAAGTAGCTTGATAAACCTAGTGGGGGAGACAACCTCTCAAGAAGATCAAGAGGGCTTTGGTTACTCTTCTATGCATACCCTGAGAGCACTAGATAGGGAAGGTATGGCTTGAGGGACTGTATAGCAGAGAAAATAATACTTCCTTGTGCTGGGTGTGTAGGTATTGTGGGTGCCAAGCTAGATAGATCTTGCAAGGTTATCCCTGGCTCTGTGCTGGAGCTCACTAGCTTAGCAACTCTTCCCTTCCATGTCCTAGCAGCCTGATAAACCCAATTGCAGATTGGCTTGGCTCATCTTGGTGTATGCTTGGCTATGTGTGAGTCTGCTGTTCCCTGGTTCCTTGTAGAGCTCATGCCCAGCTCGGGGGTGGCAGTGGTGCTGAAAGATTGAGGAGCACACTGGCCTACGGTTGGGTGGAACGTTGCAGTTGCATAGCCAGTTGCATGGGACTACTTTTGTATAAGATAAGTATTCTCTTGTGTTAAATTGCAATTACTTATTTGATGAACATCTTAAACGTATGATGGATGTGAAATTCTTAATATTCCGCTGTGATTTTCTTAAGACCATACAGTTCCATCTATCTCTTTTATATTATGTTCATGCTTATGATTTAATGTTTCATAGGGCTAGACGCCCAGTTTAATATCACATCTGTTATGCATTTGTGTATGTATATATTCTTATTCATTTGAATTTGAATGCTTGTTTAATGAATGGATATGGGGGCTAGATGCCCGGTTTCACCTCACGATCCTCTCCATCTAGCTGGTAGGATGGGAGGGGACGTGACACATACTCCCTCCCTTTAGGGAAGTTCATCCTAAATTTATCTTTACAAGTTTCCCAATCCCAATACTTTTGCTTCCTCCTTTACACACCCTCACCATGAGAATTCATACCATCCACCACCTCCATAATCCTTCATACCAATACTCTAAATAGCTCCACTCTTCATGGCATTGACCCTCTACTATAACATGTCCACGAATCATAAAGTAGACATCTAAATTTCCCTATGAATTTTATGTGGATTAACCACCCTCCCAACTTCTGATAAATTTGTGGCATCATCGTTACTAATAAAAATGATTTCAATATTTATAGATCATATGCACATACAATACTAATATAGTTAATGTTTTCACTTGGACAAATACAAAACCACTTTCATAACCTTTCATACCTAAAAGGCTTCCATTTAACACCCATATATATACATGATCATTCAAGTGGTTTTCCCTACTAGCTTAATAATGAACTATCAAGAGCTTGATTCTCAAATGGCATGCTTTATGCATGGTGTTAATATTCACAATCTAACATCACCACTATCAATAAATTCCTTCTGCATCTGGCATTCAATAACCATATTGTTTATACTTAATTAAATCATCAGTAATGAAAAGAAATTCCATTAGACTAAATAAAAGGTCAAGATAAAACCATTATCCTTCAAGTAAACAAAAGGAAAATACTAGAAACCAACATATTATTTAGTCAATAACTTTTGAGAGACTTGTTACATCCAAAAGTGGCTAACCAAACGATTGGAACTTATTGAAAGTCTCTTTCCATTACTCTAGATATAGTATAATCATCATGATTACTAATGGACATGTTTATGCGAAAATACATTTCAATCCTTATCTAAAAAATATTCTCTAATGTTTGTGTTTCAAAATATATAGAAATCATTTTTATGTTTAAACATATGTTGTGTTTAAATGTTTTCGCAGAGGGTGAATGCACCTTGTAGGAGTGACATAATAAAAAAAAGGTGATTGGGACTGCATTAAAGAATCAACAACAAAAATAAGTAAGGGAGGCTGTAAAAATTTGAAAGGATTGGAAAAAACTCAAAATTAAATTAAATGTTTTATATGGATGAGGGTTGACACTTGATTAATATCACGAGGAACAAAATATGAGTGCAAGTTGAGTGGAAGATGGAAAAAAAAAGTAACCAACCATTCTGTCAAAAAGGTTGATATTTGATGCAAATATCAACACTCTATTTCCAATCTTCTTTCATTTTGATTAAATGATGCATGATGCATAATTCAACACTCTGATTCCAATTTAGTTAGAAAAAGAAAAGAATTGCAAATAAAATGCAGCTCTACATAACATAGCCTCAAATAGATTAAGAGAACTGCAAAATAAATCACCTCTACAAGAAATCATACAATCATACATGGAGAGAAAAACTGGAACAATTACTGATAAACACAATATGCATCTCATTTTTCAACAATAAATTTCCATTAAGATACTTTATTCCTATTTTTCATCTAGATTAAAGGTGGGTTACTTTGTGGAAAATTGTGGGATTTTGTGGTTGTTGTCCCATCATTAAGTTCTTACAGTAACTTTTATGCTCTTTCATTTTTCCCTAAGAGTATTTGTGCTAATAGTTTCAAAAGGTTTGGTGTATCTTCTTCAAAATAACCAGCTTCTCTGGTATGATATTTGCCCCAAAAAAATTAATAGATTTTTTAATATCTTCCATGTTAGTGGTGTTAGGTACAATGACAATGGCTAAATAAAGACTTTCTACAATGGGTAAAGAAAGACATGTATGCATTTTACACACGGAATTTTATTGATATATATCCCTTATCTATTGATCACAATAAAAGAAAACCTTCTTGTACATGAGCTCCTAAATAAATAGAGATAATGTAATATCCCTAATTTGAAAGTTTACCCAATTTGGCCAATTTTTGAACCTTGGACTAGTGAAACCCCAAACTTTCCCAAATGATCCTAAATGGTTTCGAATTATGTATGGAATGGATTGAGGTGTCTTACGACACACTGATGCAGCTATTATATGCTTGGACACTTTTAAAAGGCTTTAGAAACTTACATTTACAACTGGAGAATGAAAGGAAAAAATAGTAGGAAAATCGATGTTAAAACCCCCAAGGGTAGATGACTCTTTTGGATTCCCAAATGCTTTACGACCCTCCCAAATTTTTAATACGAGACTTGAATCTATTAAATTAAATCAAGTAAAACATGTGTGCATCATCATATCAGGTTTTAGGGTCGAATAGGTATCCCAAAGGACAACAGCTTCTAGAGTATATAATTTGGGTGAAGATGGTAAACAAGGGACCTTAAATTCATGTCACAAACTATAGTAATACTTTAGGGGTCTATGTACATTATTGGGGACATCAATTTAACTCCATATGAATCTCATAATATAGACAAAAATCTCAGAAATATATGATATCAAATAGGTACAATCTCATCCCAAAATCACCATGAAAATGCTATGAGGAAAATGGCTCGAATCTCAGTTTTAATTGGAAATATTACATGAAGCACTTGGTATTTTGAGTTGTGGATATCATGATATATATATTACAAATATGTGCATCAACTAACATATCCATAAGGTCGATATAGAAATCATCCATTAACTAGATGCAACAAGAAGTGCGCCATCACACCTTTACATGACATTGAGATAAATATAGTAGAATGAGAGAATAGGAACTCGAACTCGAATGGGGGTTGAAACTGCACCAAAAAATCTCCATGAATCTTTTTTGAAAGGCATGAATTGCCTCTCCATCAGCCAACATGGATGGGAATCTTGCACCCTTGAAATTGGTTCTAAGGCAGGGAGGATGAACATCCACCGTGCAAGGACAAGCTTGAAGCTCTCCCAAATTGAAAAGATGCAAATGAAAAATGACCAAAAGCTAATCTATTTCAACTTGGACTCCTTTTAATAATTTATTTGACTCATTTACCTCCTTAGAACTCAAATTATCTCCTAATTACTAATGAAATTCGAATTAGTGGGAGTTATGACCCTTTATTGGCCACACATGACACTTGGCTCATCTTTTGTCTCCAACTCCTCCATGATTTCGAATTGGGGAATATTTTGTATGCTTTGGATATGTGTAGCTCCTCTCATGTGCCCTCTTGGTATATTTTTATCTCTTACATTGTCATAGATGTCATAGAATCTGTCATAAATGTCATAGGTGTCATAGGATCTGTCATAATTGTCAAAGAACCTGTCATTGCCTATTTTTATCCCTATGACTCTTCCTCTTCCTTCATGAATGTTACCTCTTCCCTTCCAACTCGAATTTGGGGATGGATCCATGTTTAAAGGAGGAATATTCTCTCATGTGGACCCCACATGTCCACTTATACACCCCCAAGTCCAACTAGGACCTAATGCCACTTCATTTTGGAGCATTTGACATTTACTCCATAATATATTGGACTATGTTTCCACCATCAATTTAGAATATTTAATTTTCATGAGAAACTGTAGACCTTGGGGTTAAATGTCAATATTTTAATTCTTCCACATAACCCTTAGGAATTGGGTAGGCCAATTTAATTATTTATTTGAAAATCATTTAATTGGGGACATGAGAGTCCTCCCCACCCAATATTGCTTGTCCTCAAGCAATTTCAAACATGGATGTTTAAGAACTTGCTTTCCTTCCAAAATTTGCTTCCAACTTGTTTCAAAAATCATTTGAAACTTCATACTTGCATTGAACAACCTCTTGAAGTTTCCACTGATTTTCCAAAAATTTTAGAATTTCATGTTTCCAAGAAAATTTATGAGAGGAAAGGCCATGCTTCCACTGCTCCACTCTAATTACAATCACCTTCTCAAGTTGTGACTCAATATCCCATATTGCTTGTTTCCCCCCAAAATTGAAAGCAATGAGACCAAAAATTATCCCAAGGTCCCAAATGAGCCTGACACATGCATGGTGAGAAATATCTACAACTAAACTCCATACACACCAAGCATATGAAAAATGAGTCCAACTAAATAAACTGAAACAATACTCTGCATAAATGAACTCAATGAAATGAAGGTTAGCTTTCTCCATCAAGCCAACAACCAAGGTACTTTTCCAAATGAACTAAAAACAAGCAATGTTGAGATCCCATTGCTTGTGTTGCATTCCAAAAGATAGGCATGCTCTACCACAAAAAATTTTAGGCAAAATATTTCCCACATCCCACTGCCTTAGTTGCAAATATTTGAGTGGAAGTGTCACATGTGGAAAACTCACATTCCAAAGAATGCCAGTATCCCATTGTCTCATCTGTATCTTTCCAAACATCAGTAACAACAATAAAAATTCATCACTATGAAAAATGCAAGGAAGGATGTAAAGATCATACCACCACACTGGAAGTTCAACATTTCTATTGTACAATTGAAACTTTGAGGGCCTCTGCATCAAAATATGAACTTATTCAAGGTTGGGCCGAGACCAAGAGAGACTCTCCATCAAGAAATACATATCCTCAAAGTGAGGTTGAATGCAAACAAGTCTCTCCCAATCAACGAGATAGTCCTCATGTGCCAAATGCACACAAGAATCAAGAGTAAGACCATTGAAGCTCAAAGGACAAGGGTGAAGTTCCCATGTCTCATCACCAAAAGAGTATGAATCATCCAATAATAAAATATGTCCATGCTTCTCCAAAGTAATCAGCCATGTGTTCTTTCATCCAAGAAGTGAATGAAGAACCGCCACCAAAATCTGAACCAAGTTAGGAGCAAAGAAAACAGGGAGACTTCAACTGGCTCAAAGAAGCCTCATCAAGACACCCATGAATATGTGTATCATAAAGAAATAAAAAAGGATTTTGCTGCCAATAATAATTTGATTCAATCATATATTTCTCCACCCAAGTATTGGATGAAGTTCCTCCAACATCAAATGAACTAAACAAGGAGCAAGGAAAATCGCGAGTCTTTAAGTTACTCAAGTAAACATCATAGGTGCATCCATGTAGATGTCTACCATCATAAAGTAACAAAGGATGTTGCAAAAAATGTAAAGAATAAATTTCTCTAGTCATGTCATCCTCAAAAGGGGAGAAAGTATTTTTATACTCCTCATGTGGCACCTTCAAAAAGAAACCTTTCACCCATACTTCATTAGGATGAATGCTGCAAAATATGGAAGTGTAGGATGTAGGAGAATGAACCAACTCACCCCAATGATCATAAAATGAAAAAGTGTTATCATGTGAAGGCTCCATAACGGTAGGATCATGCACCTCCCTCAAAAGTGCAAAACTTTCCTCATAGGTTGGTTCCAAGGTAGTGGAATCATACACTTCTTCAAAAAGTGTGTAACCATTTCCAAGAGGCCACTCAAGTTTCTCTTCCACCACAACAAGTGCTTGGATCTCATCAATCTCATCTTCAAACACATCAATCACATGCAAGTTTCCATGTTTCTCATGACCTATCATGTCATGAGAACCCCCCAAGCAATCTACCATTTGACAATATGAAACATAGGAGGAAGAACAAGTATCTTGCAACATATCAAGAAGTTGCTCATTTTTTATTTTGAGCTTATGAATATACTCATTATTCTTCAAGTATGCTCCATGTAACCATTCATTAATCTCAACCAAATTGTTTCTATCAAAAAGAAAAGGCATGACATTACCTTCAATGTTGCACATTTCTCTTTGAATCTTATCCATGTCTTCAAGGAAGGATGGATCCTTCAATGAAGAAACTATCCAACAAGAATTTGACACCAATGCTTGAGTTTCATGGAGTATATTAAGGGTCTCTTGGATATTCTTTTCATTAATATTTGATGACCCTTCAAGAAAGAGAGGCTCTTGTAGAGGGACCTCCTCTTCTTTGTACTTTATGCTTGGACCAACTTCATTAAGCTCAAGTGGTGATGGGGAAGTTGATCTTGGTTCTTCTTCAACTACTACAAGGACTTCATTTTCATGCTTAATGTAAATTTGACTTGCATAAACACTTTCAAAAGATATATCTATGTCACCAACATAGAGGTGTGAGCACCCATCAGTAGGTACCCATTCATAGTTCAAGCATCCATCAATAGATGCTCTTTGACTCATGTCCAAAGTAGAGTGTGTCTCATAATGATGTTCAATATTTGCAATGGAGTCTTCTTCATTCTCATGTGATGTTTCTTCATCTTTTTCAGAGTCACTTTGGAGTGACTTTCGACCCTCTTCATGTAATGCTTCTTCTGCTTTACCTATTTCAGAACTAGGTGGCTCATGGGTCTCCTCCTTTTCACTCAAACATATATGATTTGATCTCCAAGGTATTTTTCAAGAAGGGCATAGACATTTCTTCACTAACTCCACATCTTCATTCTTTGGCCTATATAAAAACACCCAATCAACAAAGTCTTCAAAAGGAATGGTCTTTTGTATATCTCCCTTCAAAGCAAGATATGCTTGATATTGTTGAGGAAAGGTTCTACATGTTGCTCTCAATATTTCTAATTCATTCATAGGATTAGCCTTTGGTGGTATGAAACATTCATATTCATCAGACATAGGGTCAAACAAATAACCTTCATTTCTTATGAAATTGTAAGTAGTGCTGCGTGATGGCACCTCTTCCTCATACCATTCACATTCTTCTCCATATTGCTCACAATCATCTTCATAATGGTCATAAGCATTGTACTCAGAGGATTCATCATAATAGTAAGACATGGATGAAAATTATTCTTCAATGGATGATATTAATGCACAGGTGCAAGGACCATGCTCTGATACCACTGTAATATCCCTAATTTGAAAGTTTACCCAATTTGGCCAATTTTTGAACCTTGGACTAGTGAAACCCCAAACTTTCCCAAATGATCCGAAATGGTTTCAAATTATGTATGGAATGGATTGAGGTGTATTAGGACACACTGATGCAGCTATTATATGCTTGTACACTTTTAAAATACTTCAAAAACTTTCATTTACAACTGGAGAATGAAAGGAAAAAATACTAGGAAAATCGATGTTAAAACCCCCAAGGGTAGATGAATCTTTTGGATTCCCAAATGTTGTATGAACCTCCCAAATTTTTAATATGAGACTTGAATCTATTAAAGTACATCAATTACAACATTTTTGCAGCATCATATCAGGTTTTAGGGTCGAATAGGTATCCCAAAGGGCAACAACTTCTGGAGTATATAGTTTGGGTGAAGACGGTAAACAAGGGACCTTGAATTTATGTCACGAAATATAGTAAGAATTTCGGGGTCTGCATACATTATTTGGGACATCAATTTAAATCCATTTGTAGCTCATAATATAGACAAAAATATTAGAAATATCTGATATCAAATAGGTACAATCTCATCCCAAAATCACCATGAAAATGCTATGAGAAAAATGTCTTGAATCTCAGTTTTAATTGGAAATATTACATGAAGCACTTGGTATTTCGAGATGTGGCTCTCATGATATATATATTAAATATCTATGCAAAAAATAACATATCCGTAAGGTCTAAATAGAAATCCTCCATTAACTATATCCAACAAGAAGTGTGCCATCAAACTTTTACATGGCATTGAGAGAAATATAGTAGAATGAGAACAGAGAAGAATGAGAAAATAGGAAATCGAACTTAGATGTGGGTCGAACCTGCACCAAAACATCTCCATGAAGCTTTGAAGGTCTGATGGACTCTCCATCAACCAAATTGGATGGGAATCTTGCACCCTCGAAATTGGTTTTTAAGGCAGGGAGGATGAACATCCACCATGCAAGGACAAGCTTGAAGTTCTCCCAAATTGCAAAGATGCAAATAAAAAATGACCAAAAGCTACTCTATTTCGACTTGTCCTCCTTTCAATAACTTTAGTTGACTCATTTACATCCTTAGAACTCAAATTATCTCCTAATTACTCATGAAATTCAAATTAGTGGGAGTTATGACCCTTCATTGGCCCCACATGACACTTGGCTCATATTTTGTCTCCAAATCCTCCATGAATTAGAGTTGGGGAATATTTTGGATGCTTTGGAGATGTGTAACTCCTCTCATGTGCCCTCTTGGTCTATTTTTAGCTCTTACATTGTCATAGATGTCATAGAATCTGTCATTGTGAAATAAGCACAACAGATCTAATTGAACAAGTAAATCAATTACAAAAATGAAACTCAAAAAATATGTGTAAACTGTGCAAAAGGCTTGCAGCAGTGCTCTATTGAACTCAGAAGTAGAATACAATACAATATTCAGTCACAATGACTGAATGAATTCGAATTACCCAAGGAGGTCATCTGAAATACTGCATGGAATAGCTTGGCTCCAACTAGGAGTCCTCATCATCTGATCAGTGGAGTCATCAATGCACAAGTAATGATCAACTAGGTGTCAAACTAAGTCTAACTGAGTGTGGTAGGTGTAAATGGCACATGGAGGCAATAATTGAATGAAGGAGACTTGGTGGAGGGCGCATGAGGAGCTAACTGGAGTCAGAATAGGCAATCTAGTCTCAATGGGGGTCCAACGGAGTGATACATTCAGTTAAGGAGTCAATCTAGCCTTAAATCAAGGAAATATAATAACTAACTGAAGTGAACTGAGTGTTAGGTGAAGAAGTGCACCTTTCTTAGGTGGTAGGTGAGAAGTGGGTGCCTTACTGAGTAGGAGGGATAAAACTGCAAGGAAAGAAGCTCCCGAGTGTTGGAAAACTGGGGACAAGGTGCTGGAGGCATCAAACTGGTGACTAGGATGCATGACAATGCATACATGCATGCAAAGTAAAAAATTGAATGATGAGATATCCTAACACCCCCCCTCAAGCTATACTATGATGTAAAAAATAATAACTGAATAGGGCCTTGGTTATTGAGACCAAAGGTCACCCCGATACAATAATCCAACAAATGCTAGAAATAAATCTAAGTGAGGAAAGAGGGAAAACCCAATGGAAATAAATCCCCCCCTCAAGCTGAACATAGAAGGATCCAATCTGTCTCCACCATGATGGAACTCACCCCCAATAGTGAACGGAGTTAAGTTAACTTCTTCTCAGTGAAGCTCTTGGTGAAGATGTCTGTAATTTGCTCGTCGGTAGGGCAATATTACAAAACAATGGTTCTGTCATGCACAAGCTCTCTGATGTAGTGCATGTGGATATCGATGTGCTTGGTCCTCTATCTCTAAACTGGATCTGTCAAGATCTTGATAGCACTTTGATTGTCACAAAAAATGATAGTCGAAGTAGTACTACCAATATCAAACTCTGACAAAATACCCTGCAACCAAACTGCCTGAATGCAAGCATTGAATGCTCCTCGATACTCTGCCTCTGCTGAAGATAATGCAATGGCTGCCTTTTTTTTGCTTGACCAGGAAATAGGCCCAGTGGCAATCCTGAAAACATAACCAGAAGTGGACTTCTGATCAATACTATCACCCACCAAATTTGAATCTTTGTACCCTATCAAATCTAGTTCACAATCTGTAGCATAGTGTATGCCAAAGTGTCGAGTACCCTGCACATAGTGTAAGATCCTCTTGGATTCCCGCCAATGGAGCTCATGGGGATGTTGCATATATCTTCATACAACACTCATGACATAAGATATATCAGGCCTTAAGTGTGTCAAGTATAGTAGAGAACTGATCAACTGTCGATACAATGTAGAATCTGCAAGGGGTGTAGAATCTCCCTCCTCAAGACTGATTCTTGAGAGGAATGGGAATGGGGATGCCTTACAATATGACATGTTGAACTTTTTTAACAGGTTTTAAATGTATTTTTTCTAACATGTGGTGATCCCATCAAAATTTTGAGCAATCTCAAGCCCCAGAAATTGTTTTAGCAAGCCCAAATCGCTAGATTTAAAGTAGTCTTTAAATTGTCGATTGAAGCAAGAGTGCTACCAGTTATTAAGAGATCATCAGCATAAAGAACTATAATTAGAAAATTACCTTCATTTTTCTATAGGTACACATTTGTATCTGATTTGCACCTTCCAAAGTTTTGGGAGGGAAGGAAGGAGTCCATCTTAGCATACCAAGCTCTTGGGGCCTGTTTTAAGCCATACAATGACTTCTTCAATATGCATACTAACTTTGGATCTGATATATATCCTTCTGGATGCTTTCTATATATTTCTTCTTTCAGATCTCCATGGAGAGATGCACTCTTCACATCCATATGGTGCACTTCCTAGTGCTTGGATGCAGCAATAGCTAAAACAAGACGGATCGAATCCATCTTTGCAACCGGTGCAAAGGTCTCAGTGTAGTCCACTCCTTGGACTTGGGAGAAACCTTTTGCAACCAACTGAGCTTTGTATTTTCAGGTTGAGCCATCAGCAGCAACCTTTGTGTGGTAGAACCATTTACATTGGACTAATTTCCTCCTAGGTGGAAGAGAAACTAGCTCCCATGTAGCATTCTTTTGAAGAGAACTGTACTCTTCGTCCATGGCAGTTTTCCATCTCGGATCTCGATGGGCATGATAATATGATTTAGGATCTGAACCTATCATCAAAAATAATTTCTCATATAGAAAAGGATCAGAGAATGAAAGATCCATACCTACTCTTTGAAAGTCTGCTCGAGTCCTCCTTGGATCGACAGGATTTCCAATGTTTGGACCAGCAGAAATGAGTGTATTTTGGGCCCACTTTGGAAAGTGTTGGGGCACATCTAGATCAGCTTCTGAACCTGATATTTCATGCTCATCAAATTCTTATAAAATATCATAAATATCAGAACCAAAAATTTCATCATCTTCTCCGAAATCTTCTTCTTGTAGAGGCGGCAAATCGACAGTTTCTTCCTCGACTAGTTCTAGATTTTGAAGCGGTTCTTCAAATCTAACACTACACTCAATGAATATCTTTTTGGATATGATATCCATTAGTTTGTAGCATTTTTATTCTTCAGAATATACCAATAGGATGCATTCAACACTTTGCGGATCCAAATATCTTCTCTTTTTACTCAGAATTCTAGCCCAAGAGGTTGAGCCAAAAACCCTGAAATTGGACACATCA
Source organism: Larix kaempferi (assembly GCA_027924585.1). Lineage (NCBI taxonomy): Eukaryota > Viridiplantae > Streptophyta > Pinopsida > Pinales > Pinaceae > Larix > Larix kaempferi. The sequence goes on from BSBM01000085.1 coordinate 1,907,968, forward strand.
GGTTTGTGACCAGTGTAGGCTTTGAAAGGTGTAACATCAGTCAAAGATGAATGTGGAACTCTGTTTTGAATGTATGCAATAAAATTCATTGCCTCATCCCAAAGGTTTTCAGCCAAACCTTTTAATTCAATCATACAGGTTGCCATCTCTTTCAGTGATCTGTTCTTCCTTTCCGCTACACCATTCATCTGAGGTGTGTAGGGCACTGTGTGCTGGATCTGAATGCTGCTTTCAGCACAAAGTTGCAGCAGCTCTGATTTGATATATTCACCTCCATTATCATATCTAAGAGCTTTTATCTTCCTCTCGGTGGCAGTCTCAACAGAAGCCTTAAAAAACTTGAATTTTTCTAGTACTTCTGACTTGTTTTTGAGAAAGAAAACCCATGTAAATATGGAGAAGTCGTCGATGAATGTCAAAACATACCTTGAGACATTCATGGAGGCATGCAGAAATGGACCACTGATATCAGAATGTATCAGCCCCAAAATGCAAGAAGCTCTGCTAGCTTTGCCTCGGTCGAATTTGTGCTCGAGGTGCTTCCCAGTGATGCAACCTTTGCATATTCCCTTCGAGGATTTGATCGTTGGAAGGCCATCAACCATGGAATTTTTCTGTAGAAGCTGAAAATATTTATAATTTAGGTGTCCATACCTCTCATGCCATAGCCTACTAACCTCATTTCCATGCGTCAGAAGAGCAGTGGGCTTGTCATGCGGCAGAAAGTGTGAAAATTCATATGCTTTTGAAGCATGATTTGCTTTTCCGACCGCAATAATTTTTCCACTTTGAATATCAGAAATTTCAACTTTGTTAGGGCAGAATACAACTTTCTTTGGTGAACCAGTGTGTGTCATTTGATAAACGGAAAGAAGATTCGAAGCTAAGGAAGGAACATAGAGAACATTGTGAAAACTGCCATGCTCTAAATGAATGGTTCCTTTGCCCTTTGAAGAGATCTAAGAGATATCTCCCATGTGGATGGAGATGGTGTTGTTGGGATCAAATGATAATAGAGAATCTTTATTTTCATCCATGTGGTTCGAAGCTCCAGAATCAATGACTAGAGTTGGAGGAGTCGAAACAGTTGCCATGAGTGCATGACCTCTCTCGGGATGATCATTTTTCTCCTTCTTCCTTGCACCATCAGGAAGGGTTATGTTGTTTTTCTCTAAAAGAAGGGAAATGTGATCTATGGTTTTCTTCATGCATGAGCTTTCAGGATGATATCCCTTTCTGCAATAAGAACATTTAGATTTATCTTTTCCCTCTTTCCCTTTTTGCTTGTTTCTTGAACTGGATGGCTCATCTGATTGCTTTGTCTTCTCTCTTTGCTTGGACGGATCAAACTTTAGCATCTCTTTCTTTTGCTTCCCTTTTCCATTCATATCTTTGGATCCTCCAGCAAATAATTCTTGGTCTTTGGAGCATATGGTCACCATTTGAATGAGTTTATCAAGCTCCTTCGTCATGGATTCAATGAAGGCACTTAAGGTAGGAATTTTCCAATTCGGGATTGTGAGCTTTCCCATATTGAAAGTTGAAACAAAAACTGAATAATCTTTCCCAACTTTTGAAAGAATGCATAGGATCAATTATTTATCTTCTTTTTCCACTCCACATTGCTTCAAAAGCATAACCAATCTTTTAAACTTAGTGAAGAATTCATTGATGGTCTCGAAATTGTCAGGATTGAGGGCAATCAACTCATTCTCTAGTTGATAAGATCTCATATCATCCTGTTTGCCAAAGAGTGTAGAAATTTTCTCCCATACCTCTTTCGGAGTAGTCAATCCACTGAGATGGAAAAGAATATCCTTAGAGATGTCGAGACAAAGGAAACCATAAGCTTCATCAAGCTTATTGAAATATTTTTCCTTCTCTACTGTTGATGTAGCTTCAACTTCTAGGCCCATGGTAACTCTGTAGAAACCTTTAGAGCATAGCAATATCTCCATATCATCCTTCCATTGAAAATAATTGAAAGGAGTGAGGAGATTTGATGAAGAAGTCTCCATCTTTCAAGAGGAGCGAATGCAATAGAAGTGTAGAATAACCTGCAAATCACAAGAAAACAAGAACAATAAGGTCAAACAATCCACCTGTTTCAATTCACTTCACACCCGGCATAAGAAAATCAAGCAAGCTTGAAGATCCAATGACTCGAATCCAAGAACTATGTGGAAGACTTTCGGCTTCTGGAGTGGATTGGAAGAGAATTTTTGTCACTGCATGACTAGGAGAGAATGCACATGAGATTTTGCATGCCGCTGCTGAAATATTTTTGTGAGCAATTCACTCAATATTCATGTAGAACACCTGTAGAAAAGAAGTCTTGTCCCTGACATGGCTCTGATACCATGTGAAATTAAGCACAACAGATCTAATTGAACAAGTAAATCAATTACAAAGATGAAACTCAGAAAATATGTGTAAACTGTGCAAAAGGCTTGCAGCAGTGCTCTATTGAACTCAGAAGTAGAATATAATACAAGATGCAGTCACAATGAATGAATGAATTCGAATTACCCAAGGAGCTAATTCGAAATACTGCATGGAATAGCTTGGCTCTGACTAGGAGTCCTCATCATCATATCAATGGATTCATCAATGCACAAGTAACGGTCAACCAGGTGTCAAACTGATTCTAACTGAGTGTGGTAGGTGTAACTCGCACATGGAGGCACTAACTGAATGAAGGAAACTCAGTGGAGGGCGCATGAGGAGCTAACTGGAGTCAGAATAGGAAATCTAGTCTCACTGGGGGTCCAACGAAGTGATACAATCAGTTAAGGAGTCAATCTAGCCTTAAATCAAGGAAAGATCATAACTAACTGAAGTGAACTGAGTGGTAGGTGAAGAAGTGCGCCTTTCTTAGGTGGTAGGTGAGAAGTGGGCGCCTTACTGACTAGGAGGGCTAAAACTACAAGGAAAGAAGCTCTCGGGTGCTGGCAAACTGGGGACAAGGTGCTAGAGGCATTAAACTGGTGACTAGGATGCATGCAAATAACTGGGATGCATGCAAATGCATGCATGCACGCAAAGTACAAAACTGAATGATGAGATATCCTAATAGTCATAAGTGTCAAAGGTGTCATAGAATCTGTCATAAGTGTCATAATTCTTGTCATAGTTGTCATAGAATATGTCATTGCCTATTTTTATCCCTATGACTCTTCCTCTTCCTTCATGAATGTTACCTCTTTCCTTCCAACTTGAATTTGGGGATGGATCCATGTTTAAATGAGGAATATTTTCTTATGTGGACCCCACATGTCCACTTATGCGCCCCCAAGTCCAACTAGGACCTAATGCCACTTCATTTTGGAGCATTTAACGTGTATTCCATAATTTATTGGCCTATTTTTCCACCATCAATTTATAATATTGAATTTTCATGAGAAACTATAGACCTTGGGGTTAAAGGTCAATATTTTCATTCTTCCACATAACCCTTAGGAGTTGGGTAGGCCAACTTAATTATCTATCTACAAATCATTTAATTGGGGATATGATAGATACCATCTAAAATTTCTTATAAAGGACCTTAAGAAAATCCTAGTTATACAATATGAAAGGTAGGAGTAAATTTCTGAATTCTCAAGCTGAGGGTGCATAAGGGAGGAAGTAGATGTACTAGGATTGGGATGAATTTCCTTTAAGTGGAGGAGTATGTAACACCCATCCATCACATATTGCATTAGTTTAGGGGGTCATACTTTAACAATATTTTTAATATCTTTCATGTTAGTGGTGTTAAGGACAATGTCAATGTGTAAATAAAGACTTTCTTCAATGGGTAAATAAATACATGTATACATTTTCCACACTAGATTTTATTGCTATATTTCCATTCTCTATTAATCATGGTAAAATACAACCTCCTTGTACACAAGTTCCTAAATAAATAGATATACCATCTAAAATTGCTTATAAAGGACCTTTGTGTGAATTGATGATGAAGGACTTCCCATATTGGATTAGGTAGTATCAATTTCTCTCCTCATAAATATTGCATCTCTCAAATGGATTCCAAAATGCTACACCACACATCAAGTGGTACTACATCTACCTCCACTTCATCAATATAGTTCGCACTTATAGAAAATATGATATTAAATTGATTAGTGACCTTGAACTCTACATCCTTATTTACCCATCTCAATATATGGGTGAGAATGGTCATGAAATTCCAACCCAATTTTGTTAACCGGATATTTTTTATGAATTTAAACATCAACCAAAATCAAATAGAGAATTCACCTTTTGTTTCTTAACCTGGATCCAAAAATGGAAGAGTTTAGTCAACTTATCTTCCTTGGGATGAGAGATACTTATATTCATGTCCTTCTTCACTCTAGTGTAGAAAATATTTTCATTTATGTTTTAGTTGCTTTCTACTTGGTTTCTTGAAATCATAGCTAGCATGTTCTTGACATCCTTCTTATGGTTCTTTGGATTCAACTCATGATGTAGCTTCCAACATTTATCTTCAATGTGACCAATGATACTATAATTATTGCAATGGTTGTTTAGATCCTTGAATTGACATGTAGTGGTTGTTGTATTCTTCTCCTTTCCTTTCCACTTCTTATCTCCTTCCTTGGAATCATCTTCATGTTTCTTTTTGCTTGGAACAACTTAGTTGTCCTTTATTCTTACCCATATTATCCAAATACTATGGTTGCACACATGGCTCATGAACTATCCTAGGTTTGAAGAGCATAATTTGCATCTTCTACTTCCCATGGTTTTCTTCAATATCCCACTCTTAGATGATTTGCTCAGCTACAGAATAGTATACAATACAATAATAATGGAATCACTTCTTTTCCTAGTGGTCCAATATTTGAAATAGTTTAATAACCATCTATGGTTAGGGTTAGGGTTTGGTTTTTTGCATGTATCAACCCCCAATTAATGTTAGTATTTTTGGCCCTTTAGAATATTCTTGAAAGTCTACATATGACTAGCTTAAGATGTGTGATTAATGTGAAGTAATGTGCTATCCACCCAATATCATCGTGGTCAACTTGCAATAAGCATAACTTTTACATATGAACTCCAATTGAGGTAATTTTTGCACCATTATTTTTTTTGTTGTTGTGGAGAACAATGTTGAGAGGCTGGGAGCTTTGGTGCTAATGTTTTGATTCCAAAAATGACTATTTAGGGCCTCAAATGGACTCTGAAAGGTTCTAGACCCAAAATCACCAAAGTGAGACCTTCCCATAAAATCCACCCTATGAATTAATACATCCAATTTTAACATTGAAAAAGTACCAAAACATATGACAAATAATAAAAGGATCCATTTCAAATGAATTCTTTAGAGATCATTTAAATAAGACAGGATTGACCCACAAGAGAGTTGAAATGGATCATAGTTCATTATAATACTTTTGAAATTTCACCTATAAAGGTTTCATTTAAAGCATTATGGGCCTTTCCATTCTCCCTGTGTTATTCAAAGTACCTTTAATAGATCACCTGCCACTCTTTTTAAATTGAATGGTCTAACCATCCAGATAATGTGGCTTGTTCGATTCATAATGAGAAACTAGCATGAGCATAAGCTAATGCAATTCATATAAGACCATATGGTAAAATATAGAAGTAATGGTTAGGATATCGCTGATATTCTCACTCGGTGGTTCCTTCTTCTGCCTTGTGTTCCTCCTCAAATCCATTGACAAAAATTTTGACTATGAAAAAGCATGACAACTAAAAATTTATAAGTTATCAGATAATTCTTCGTGGAAGTAGCATATGAATAATGTAAGTAAATATTCACATAAAATATATTTATTATATCCTTGTGAAGACATCACGATTTATCTGTTTCGATCATGTAATGTTTTTTTATTTCTACATGGTTACACTTTGGATGATTAATTTGTTGAACTTTGGTTGTCATTGATGTCAACTAATGTCAAAGAGGATGTCAATTGATTCAGTTTGAATGATTGATGTCAATTGATGTCAAAGTGGATACAACATTCCTATGCCAGCTTAAAGAAGTATATGGAAGCCACTTTGAAGAAGTATATCTAAAATTTGCATCCATTTTGATGATGTGTGTCCACGAATACATCATGCAAATCCAGTTCAAAGAAGTACATAAGTAATGTATCCTACTACATGTGGCACCTCCGTAGATATCAAGTCCACTCTCTCATGGTAGAAGTCAAAGAATTGGTTGGACAAAGTTGTATGTGCACAAGCAACAAAGGATTCGGTTAAGCAAAGGTATAAGTGTGCAAGCATGTCGTGAGAAGAATCTGGAGTGCACAAATAGTAAGAAAAAACTTATGGTTGGAAAGTCCTGAAAGAATGCAAGTATTACCAATTAGAAGATGCTTTCAATTATTAAAGGGAACACAAGTTCCAAGAGGGGTGCAATAGTTGAAATTGTTTATGCACAAATCCCACAAGCCGACGATACAGCAGGTGCACAAGTCCCACACTTAATGATATAGCAAGGTTCAAAGTCCCACCAAGTAGAAGTTATTTGATGCACAGATCATGTAAAGCATTAATACATCAGGTGCACAATACCCACAAGAGATGGTATAGAAAGGGTCAAAGAATCATCAAGTCAAAGAGTAAGGATATGCACATACCTCAAATAAATGGTACATCAAGAGCACAAGAGTACACCACTAAGGTGTAAGTGCCACTAGGTCAAGGACCATGGATGCACAAGACACACAAAGGATGATAGTACATCAACAATGTAGAAGATGACATGTGGAAAATGCACAATCCATGAAATATGGAAGAAGGGATGCCACAACCAACTTGTGGACATACAATCCATGTAGGACATGTATAAGTAAAGATACAAGTTGGATATTTGAAATAAGCTAGATGGTAAGATTGTAGAGCTTCAAGTGGAAGATTCATATTTATATTTGGGGAAATTATCAATGGCTCAATGACTGAACAACATGATCTAGCGAGGATCTGAGTGCGCACATGCAGCAAAATGAAATACTGATGGTGTGTAGAATGATGTTGTAGATCTTTGATGGATGCGCAAATACTGCAAGGAAGAAACATAGAAGTATGTGCAAGTACGTGAGGACTGATTGACAGTATTGCATATATCACGCAGACAGTCATAGATGTATGTCAGAAGCGCAGGGACATAACCAAAGTATATCAGATGATGTGTAGATGTTTAGTTGATGCACAAAATTTGAGGTGAAGTGTATGAAGTTGATAAGTACATCTGATGCGCAAGGAAAGAGAAGCAGCATGTTCCAATATACGCGTTATGATGAGGATGATATGAGACAAGTGCTTCAAATGGAAAGGATGAATCACTTAATGCACAGCATGTCGCATATTCTCTAAAATACTGTGGCACTTAAACAGAATAGACACATCAAAGTAAGTGTGCTGTTCCATATATTACTGGTGCATTATCTCATAACAACAAGCTATCAATTGAAAGCACAGTATCAATTGGTGAATACAGTTGTGCAAGAATAGATCGGTAGAGTAGATTGGTAGAGGATCCGAGTGCGCACATGCAGCGGAATGAAATAGTGATGGTGTGCAAAACGATGTTGTAGATATTTGATGGATGCGCAAATACTGCAAGGAAGAAACATAGAAGTATGTGCAAGTACATGAGGACTGATTGAAAGTATCGCATATATCATGCAGATAGTCATAGATGTATTTCAGAATCGAAGGGACATAACCAAAGTATATCAGATGATGCGCAGATGTTTAGTTGATGCACAAAAGTTGAGGTGAAGTGTGGAAGTTGATAAGTACATCTGATGCACAAGGACAAAGAAGCAGCATGTTCCAATATACGCATCATGATGAGGATGATATGAGACAAGTGCTTCAAATGGAAAGGATGAATCACTTAATGCACAATATGTCGCATATTGTCTAAAATACTGTGGCACTTAAACAGAACAGACACATAAGAGTAAGTGTGCAGTTCCATATATTACTGGTGCATTATCTTAGAACAACAAGCTACCAATTGAAAGCATAGTATCAATTGGTGAATACAGTTGTGCAAGAGTAGATCGGTAGAGTATACCTTAGCGCAGATTGCAGGATCAACATAACACAGTATGTGAAGTAATACATCAATAGAAGTGTAGAATTGAGAGGAGTGAGAAGTCAAGTGATGTATGCATCATAGTGATAGTGAATTGTCTACATATGAAGGAAGCGCACAGCAGAACTAATATCGGAAGATTAGAAGTGTGCGCGAGTTGGAAGTTTAGTAAGTCAAAATCTAATAATGGATATCTGGGTGGCAGGATGGGGCAAGGAGTAGGAGGTCGTAGCCTCCTTCTAGTTGGTGCTTCCTTCAGGTTGGTGCCTCCTTCTAGTTGGTGCTAATAAACACAATAAGTTGGTGTTTCCTTTAATGTATTATTTTCATTACAAAAGATCATTTTGGGGTTTTATCCTAATTTGGTTTCCACGTCAAAATTCTGTGTGTTATGTGTTCTTTGTCTTGGTGCATATATGGATGAATGATTTTGTTTACATTGGATGCATAACTAAATATCAAGAGTAAGTTAAGACTAATATATTAAAGAAGATAAAAACTGTTGATAATTGCGCTAATACTGATTCACCCCCCCTCTTAGTATTAAATCAATTCCAACAATTGGTATCAGAGCGGGTGTCTTCAGTAACAAGTTAACATCTGGAAGATAGATCCTTGCACAGATATGGATAAGCAGGAAGGCCGTTTAACTAATAGGGAGCCAAGTTTTGATGACACCAATTATACCTTCTGGAAGTTTAGAATGGAAGTATACTTCAGTCACTGGCAGTAGATGTTTGGAAATCCATTGTTGATTGTTACAATGTTCCAACAGTCATGACAATTAATCCAGCTCAAAGAAGAATCTATGAAAGCAGTGCAAGAGATAGAAACACACTGCTATGTGGTATGACAGATAATGAATATGTCAAGGTTCTACATTGCACTTCAACCAAGGAATTTTGGGACAAACTCAGAGGTGTCTATGAAGGTGACGAAAAGGTAAATAAAGAAAAAATTGTAGAACTACTATGGGTTATTTGAATCTCTAAGAATGAAATCTGAAGAAGAGATTATTGCTTAATTCTTAAGAGTAGATGAGATAGTAAATGTTATCAAAATTCTTTGGGTTACCTTGGAAGAAGAATCCGTGGTACATCAAATATTGAGAACTTTACCCTCAAGGTTTGATTCGAAGGTGTCTGTATTAGAAGACCAAGCTAATATTGAAGACCTGAAAAAGGACGAGCTTGAGGGGATTTTGAATGCATACGAGATGAGAACTGAGAAAGATACTCCCATCAAAAAGGAAGTTTCTTTTAAATACACTGGAAAGGATAAGCATGATCATGACAAGGACTAATGTGATGAGTCGGATGATGAGGAATCAAAATTTTTCAAAAAGATGAAAAGAGGATGAGGTAATTATAAGCACAAGTTACCCTTCAAATGTTTCAAATGTGGAGGAGTAGGTCATCATGCTTCTAAGTGTCCTTACAAAGAAAAAATATATAGTGACAATGGCGAGGAATTTAGTTTGTATGATCGGAAAACTGTGCGATCTCAACACAGACATGGAAATAAAAGGAGGATTCCAAAATAGAGGAAGATTGTGTACACTAAGGAAGGAAGCAATGCATCTAAAGGAAGCAACTGTGATGAAGAACCAAAGGAATTAGTTTTCATGGCCTTTGTGGAAGAAGAAAGCAAATATGAAAATAAGCAGAGAATTTCGAAGAATACTCCAGTTGCACAAAGCAAACCAGGATCACTAGAAAAATACTTCCTTAGTGGATTGTTCAAAACACCTCCAAAGCCTTTTGTTCAGGTCAAGACTGACAACCAATCTGAAGAATATGAAGATGCTACAAAGATTGACTGGGAAGGTGAATTGATTAGTTCCCTGGATGATTAAAGAAGTCAAGGAAGAAGAATAAATTCTTGCATGAATAGTTGTCGAAGTATGAAGAACATGACAAGCCATTTCAAGAGTATCCTGACGCAAAAATTCATGAAAAGGAAACAAACTATAAGATACAATTGATTTGTGCACAAGACAAGATCAAATTTCTCGAGGAAGAGAAATCTACATTGAAAGTCTCTTTAGAAGAACTGGTGTAGAAAATCAGGATGCTATCGAATCATCTTGAAGAGAATGGCAAAGAGATATCTCATCTAGAAGATAGATCAATTGAGATAAAGGGAAATAAACTATTCCAAGAGCCCATAGTGATTTGCGCACATCAAGAAAACAATGAGGACAATATTAATGATGAAGTAAAAGACAAGTTCAAAGACAACACATCAATCCTGAACCATCATAGATCACCAAAAGATAGAATAGGAGTTGGTTATGAAAAGGAATCAAAGTAGGTCTGCGACATAGAATATTTCCTGAATCATGTTAAGTTCTTCAAGTATGATGGTCCCTTCAACTAAAACTCTTCTCAATTTAATAACCGAAGAATGATCAATAGAATAAAGTGCACAAGATGCAATCGCTTCGGTCATACTGTAAAATATTGTCAAACTGTGAGATGTTATGCATGTGATGGTTTTGGACATAAGGCTATGTATTGTCAAAAAGCAATTAACTATCGAGATGAATATTTATTGTGCAAAGGAAACCACATTCAAAGGGACTATAGTGAAAAATATTTGGTGCAGAACCAAGACAAAAGTGCGTAGAAGAAAACATGGGTAAGGAACTCCCCTTAGAAGTATGCAGAAGAGACAGACAATCTAGGTGAATCTAATGCAGCAAGCAGTTACTGCCCCTCTGGCGAATCCCATAAGGATTGAGTGAGACCCTTGAGTACACCATGATGCATCTTAAGGAATTCAAGGGGTATGTTAGTTAGGTGTGTGGTTAGAATGTGTCTATTGCAGTATTCATTATGGTTGCACAAGGTTATGTGTTGAGTTGTTAATGTCACAGAAAAATCCATATACATACATGCATTAAGTTATTGTCGAGTTTTCTTGCATGTGATACAGTATAGAACAAAGTAATTGTTTGAATTTAGTAGTGCGGACGCAAGAAGAAAATTTTTGCATGAAGAAGCAAACATTTCTAAAATATAGACATGGGTCTGCACAAAATGGAACTTTTCATAATGTTCAAATTCAGTATGTTTACAAAATTGCATGAGTCGGGACTCCATGCCAAGGCCAAAAGGCATACACAAACAAACACCGGAAAAATTGAAGTGCTAAAGCAATCTATAGCTGCAGTTCAAGGTCAAGTTTAATATCTAGCTGGTGTTAAAGACGAAGCTCCAAGTGAACTGGTACGAGTGCAATACACTCTGAAGCAGGACGCATAGGAAGGAGTTGCAGAGTTACAAATAATGGTGGTTCAGCATGATGAGGACGAAGAAAGGACAATTCATTCAAAATATGCTACTGTTAGCGATCCATATTTTCAACTGGATGGGTCAAGATAATAAGTTGCTCATAATGTATGTAACACACTTGTGACTGAGCATATTGATGACAAAACTCCATTTCCTCCATCCACTATTTCTAAATGCCCATATCAAGTACTCTAAGGTGTGATAAATCAGACTGCTAAGAATGGAACACAAGTCACACATTCTCAAGGGAGCTATTCATTCATTGATAGAAGGAGGCCATTGGAAGAAAGAAGAAGAACCAGATGACAATGCGACACATAAATGCATAATTACTAATGGTGATGAACCAGGCATTGTTCATGAAACTCTTCTAGAATTTAATAGAAGTAGTTAGCACGCATGAAATTAATTTGATGAGATATGCATTCAATATCGCACAAGTCAAATTTAATAGGTTATGGAAAGGTCTATGGAAATCAAGAATTCAATTCATATGGTCATGTGATGTAATGATGTTGCCCCAAAAGCTCAAGTACAACAATGACACACAATGGATCTCACACGAACTAAGTATATGATAATGACGGTCGAATCATTGATGTCAATTGATGTCAAAGTGAATACAAAATTCCTATGCTAGCTTAAATAAGTATATAGAATCCACTTTGAAGAAGTATATGCACAAGATGGTGAATGACATGGATGCCAGTTTGAAGAAGTATATCTAAAAGTTGCATCCAGTCTGAAGATGTGTGTCCAAGTATACATCATGCAGATCCATTTCAAAGAAGTACATAAGTAATGTATCCTACTACATGTGGTACCTACGAAGATATCAAGTCAACCAAGTCCACTCTCTCATGGTAGCAGTCAAAGAATTGGTTGGACAAAGGTAGATGTGTAGAAGTAGCCAAGGAGTTGGTTAAGCAAACGTACAAGTGTGCAAGCATGTTGTGAGAAGACTCTGGAGTGTGAAAATAGTAAGAAACAACTTATGGTTGGATAGTCTTGAAAGCACACAAGTATTACCAATCAAAAGATGCTTTAAGTTAGTAAAGGGAGCACATGTTCCAAGAGGGGTGGATAAGTTGAAATTGTTTATGCACAAATACCACAAACTAACAATACAGCAGGTGCGCAAGTCCCACACGTGATGTTACAACAAGGGTAAAAGTCCCACCAAGTAGAAGTTAGTTTATGTGCATATTCTGAAAAGCATTAATACATCAGGTGCGCAATACCCATAAGAGATGGTACATCAAGGGTCGAAGACTCATCAAGTTGAAGAGTAAGGATGTGCACATACCTCGAAGCAATGGTACACCGAGAGCGCAAGAGTACACCACTAAGGTTTAAGTCCCACTAAGTCAAGGATGATGGATGCGCAAGACCCACAAATGATGACACATCAGCAGTGTAGAAGATGACATGTGGAAAAATAACAATCTGTAAAATATGGAAGAAGGAATGCCACAACCAACTTGTGGACATACAATCTGTGCAGGACATGTATAAATATAGATACAAGTTGGAGATTTGAAGTAAGATTGATGGAGATATTGTAGAGATTCAAGTGGAAGATACATATTTATATTAAGGACATCAAGGGCTTGAGGACAGAGAAACATGATCTAGTGAGGAGTCGAGTGCGCACGTGCAATAGAATGAAATACTGTTGGTGCGCCATAGAATGATGTTGTAGATCCGTGACAGATGCGCAAATACTAGAAGGAAGAAACACATAAGTATGCGCAAGTACGTGAGGAATGATTAACAATATATTAGATAGCATGTAGACAGTCACAAATGTTGTATGTTAGAAGCATAGAGACAGAACCAAAGTATATTAGATGATGCGCAGATGTTTAGATGATGCACAAAAGTTGAAGTGAAGTGTGCGAAGTTGAGAAGTCCATCTGATGTGCAATGATAGAGTAGCAGTAGGATCTGATATGCGAGTCATGATGAGGATGATCTGAGACAAGTGCATTAAACCAAAAGGATGAATCACTTGATGCACAGTATGTCACAAATTGTCTAAAATATTGTGGCACTTAAATGGAACTGACACATCAAAGTAAGTGCGCAGTTCCATCTGTTAATAGTGCATTATCTTAGAACAACAAGCTATCAATTGAAATCACAGTATTAGTTGGTGAGTACAGTTGCGCAGTAGCAGATCGACAGAGTATGTACCTTAGATCAGATTGCAGGATTAGCAGCACATACAGTACGTGAAGTAAGACATCAGTAGAAGTGTAGAATTGTCAGGAATGAGAATTCAAGTGATGTATGTAGCACAATGACAGTGAGTCATCTGCGTACAAAGGAAATGCACAACATAAATAATATCAGAAGTGTGGATGAGTTGGAAGTTCAGTAAGTCAGAATCTTATATTGGATATCTGGGTGGCAGGATGGGGCAAGGAGTAGGACGTTGTAGCCTCCTTCCAATTGGTGCTGGTAAACACAAGAAGTTGGTGCTTCCTTGAATGTATTATTTTAATTACAAAAGAGCATTCTGTGGTTTTCTCCCAATTGGGTTTCCACGTTAAAATCCTATGTGTTATGTGTTCTTTGTCTTGATGCATATATGGATGAATGATTTTGTTTACATTGGATGCATAAATAAATATCAAGATTAAGGTAAGACTAATCTGTTATAGAAGTTAAAAACTGTTGATAACTGCACTAATACTGATTCACCCCCCTCTTAGTATTAAATCGATTCCAACGTAATTTTTTTTTAACATAACTTTGATCAAATTCATTTATCTTGTATGCAATTGGGTTGCATGAGATGATGTTTCCCTTAAGGATTGTATCTGAGGACCCGACGACAGGATTATGTCACGAGGGACATATCAAAATTTATTTTAGGCACTACATTTCTTGCAACAAGTATTTCTTATGTCTTGACTCCTCTATGTCAAATATTGCTTATGTCCAATATTTTGTACATTCACACAATTTCACAAATTGCTCAACTATTATAGCCTTGTGAGCTATCATAATAAACAAGAAGAATGGCTTCCATAGAGGTTAATGTATTCAAAATTTTGTAGTTATGTACAGGTTTTAGCTGCATTTGGTTAGTTTTTATCTATAAATTGCATCAATCCACCTTGATTTTCTTTTTGGTGTTGTTTTTTTGTGTTTTCCGAGCTCAACTTGTGGGAGAAAATATCAGAAAATTAAACTGTTTTTTTTTAATTTTATTTTACTTTTCCCTTTTGTTGTTGGGGGGTTTTTGAGTACATGAGAATTTTTTTATCTGAGCATTTGGTTTATATTTGAATTCAACTTTTGACTGGGATTGTGCATGTATGTTAGTTCAACAAGTACTCTTTGTCAAGCTTAGAAATGTTCAAATTCTTTTTTTGTGATTATGCATAATGATTTTATATAGATTGTTTCTTGAGTTGAGATTCAAATTGTGGAAATATTGTTGGATTCAATGTAGTAGAATTCAAATTCCATATGGTGGGTTTGGAAAAATATGTGGTGGGTGTTTATGATTGGAAGCATATTGATATGATTTGGATTGTGGGGGTTTTGTTTGCGATTTTTGGTGATTGTGTAAATCTACTAGATGGATTAAATATATTGGAATTGTGATTTCTACAATGGTGTTTAAATAAAAGCTTGTGGTGGGTGTTTTCAATTGTAACATTTTCCATGTGATATGGGTTTTGGGGGTTTTGTTGAGGCATAAATTGTATATGAATTTTTTCACGAATTCAGATTCTGAGAGAGATCATGTATTGGAATTTTTCTTTTTGCATGGGAGTTTGTATAAAGTTACACTAGGTGTTATTTTAAAGGTTCTTTTCATGGTTTGGGTTTGAATGTTTTTTTGGGGCATATAATTTATTTGAACTAATGTTTTAATTCATATTTTTGTTGGATCTTGCAAATATGTCGGGTTGAATGTGTATTGTAATTGTTATTTTTGGATGGGGGTTAGAATAAAGTTGTGTCAGGTGTTTTAAATTTAAAGTTTCATATGATCTGGGTTCTGAGGGTTCTATTTAAGCATATATGTTATACAAATTGTTGCTTGAATTCATATTATGAGCAGGATCATGTAAATATAACTAGTCCAAATGGATTGGAATTGTGATATTTTCCATGGGGGTTTGGATAAAGCTTTGTTGGGTGTTTTTAATTTGATTTTTTTCATACGAATTGGGTTTTGAGGATTTTGCATGTGGTAGGGAGATTCATATGATGGAATATTCCCAGGATGAAGCAAATCAATCTCTTTGCTCCCATGTCAAGGACGCAAAGAAAGGGTAGCAAAGGCTTTCCACTTGTTGAACATTGATTCTTATTGTGTCGAGGGACACATTAGTGTAAACGATAGAGTTCATTGAAGGATTTCACTTGATGAATTTTTTCCTTTTAAATTTCACTTGATTCAGAAGACATATGTGGAATCCTATTGGATTTTCTGACGATTTACTTTTTTTGCCAAAATCCTGTTTATTCTTAATTTTTGCAAGGTTTTGGTAGGATTATCTCGCAAACATATTAGGGGTTTAATTTTGCATAATTGGGCTGTCTAATTATCCAACATTGACATACAGTGGCATGGTTCAATAGATCCTAGACATTGGGACAAGTATTGAAGGGTGCTTTGTGATCTAGTTATGTTTTTCTCAACTATTGACTAATCAGTTAGTAAAGTTGTTGGATTATATGAGACAATTCAGGGTATATATACTATCTCCTACATTTTTTTGTACATATGATATAGACTTCAAAGAAGTGAGTTTCTTTACCAGCCATTTTTCGCTTCCACCCAACAAATGAGGATCTTATTGTTTATTATTTGAAGATAGAGTGTTTGGGAGACCGCAAAAGCTTGATGCGATAGCATACGTTGATTTATACAAGTGTGAAGCTTGGGATCTGCTAGGTAATTTTTCAACTATTAATAGTGAGCATATATTAATTTCTCTACATGGAATGGTGTGGACCTAGTTCTCTTTTTTTAATTTTCCCAACTTCAAGATCCCTGGTGAAGTTTTTCAATTGGCCAGTAGTTGAATTTTTTCATAAATGATGGGTTTCCATCACCTATCATTAGCACATTTTGATTTAATGGCACCCTTCAGAGTATTAATGGTCATAGAAAATGATAAAAATTTGAAATTCGCAGTTAAATTTGAAAGGAAATTTCTTTGATTGATCTGTCATTTTAAGATCTTTGTCATTATTGTTTGTTTCTATTCTACTTTTCAGTGGAAAGGATCCAAGTAAGTTGGTTTCCTTTTAATGTAATAGATGCAAAACAATTTATTAGGGTCACTTGGAATATTATTGAGTTAGTGATAGAAACTAAGAAAAAAGAGATTTTCACAATTTACTTTCAAAGAGCATTTGGGGGTAGATAAATTATTTATTAGATTTTTGTTCATTTCGTTTTCACTCGATTGCATAGTGTTAGGAAGTTTGTCTATGAGCTAATTGTGTCAGCTATCAACATTATATTTTGGGTTTATTGTGATCTATGACTATCATTAAGTTCTCATAGAAAAGAAAAATGATATTTTGAATCTTAATTTGAAAGAAGAATAGATTAACTAGGTATTTGAGATACCTGCCTAGTTTTTTGTTTTATGTCAGTTGATATATTCAATGTAGGTGGTATTTTTGTGCTAGAACAAGCCTTATAATATTTTTAAGGTGCCCTCAAATGTGTCCTTTGGAGCACCCTAAAAAACTGATCAAAATTTAGATTAAGTTTGATGGATACTTTTGGTTAAACTCTAAACAATGTCACGTACCATGTATTTGAGCTTTATTCATGGTCTATGTGAAATATTATTATCATGTATGGGTATTTTAACAATAAATTAACAACGTGCACTCTGTTTAAAATGAATCACCATTTTTATGCCCCCGAATGGGATCATGTATGTATCGCCTAGACCCTATTATTTGGGTCTATTAGCTAAATGTTTTTGTTTGGCTATAGTGTTGAATATATGATATTAAATTTAATTATTAAAAAATGTTTTTTTTTCATTCTAATTGGTTGCAGGACGCTGACATCGTCCTCATTTTTCCCGTCCAAGGGGATGGTGGCGAGATGATGTCAATTCCTGCAGAAGACAGGCATGTTAGGCTACCCTAATTTCTCTCAAAACTTAATGAAGGCATGAGATTCCACCCTGGTTGTGCACGGATTTTTAGCCTTTGTTTTATCTGCGGGATTGTCTAACGAAGTGGGAATATGCATGTATCTCCTTGTATATTGCCCCTATGAACTGGAAACAACTCGGGAAGGGAACAACCCAGATGCATCGGGCTCACACAGGCGTTTTTTCCAATCTAATTCTCTGGTCTACCGGGTTCAATAATTCTGAGCAGGCTCCCATCATTATGGTTATGTCTCATCCAATCGTCTCCAATCGTTTGTAGCTACCATGCTTATCCTGCCTAGGGATATAAGAAATTTGAGTAATAGCCCCTGGATTGGAGTGTGCCATAAGAAAGTCTTACGAAGCTCTTCTAGTCCCATTTTGGGTTCTATTAATCCCATTTTATCACAGTCCAAGGCTCTGAAGAAGATGGAGTCAGATTCTAGCCTCAACCATTGCAAATATGCTAAGCCATTGTCCAGTTCTCATGCTTTTGGATCAGGGAACTAGGACTTGGAAGCCAAGCTCCATAAGAACCCCCCAAATAATTTCAAACCAATCCATTAGATTTCCGTTGTTTTTGATCGTATGGGAAGAGAAAAACCATCTATCTCTGGAATAAAGAATGATATTCACAGGTCTGTAGGAGGAGAAGGAGGTTCTGGTTCGAGTCCTGTGTCGAGAAATTCGCAATCAATGCCTGAGACTGAGGACAGCGTGATTTATATAGCTAGAGGATTTGGCATTGCTGGTGGGAGTCAAGAAGTATCGAGGGTTGATTTTGGTTCTGATTCTACAGAAACTTACTCTCGAAAAATACTGGAGGCAAATGTGGGCAACTCACTTCTGCTAAGAAACTATGCAAAGTTCCTGCATGAGGTATGGATTAATCCCCATAAACTGATTTTTATTCTTCTTGGGTGAATGCTATAGGATTATACTGGGTGCATTTTGTTAGGTTCAAAGAATACTATGATAGATACATACTTGCAAGCCCTAGCGATGGTAAGGTACTCTCTCTTTATGCCAAGCTGATGTGGGAAGTCCGCAGAGATGCTCCTGATGCCAAGGCTTACTTTGATCAAGCTATGCAAGCTAGCCTAGATGACTGGTGAACAATCTTTTCTATTCCTCGCTCGCTTCCTATTATGAAATTTTGTATTTTGATTGTGTTCGTGGAACGATTAGGCCTAATAATTTGGCATTGGATGAGTTGAGTAACCAATTGTGGGTGCTTTTTTGGCATCTTTTTTCTTGGCTCTTATGCCCACTTTCTATGGGATTCAGCAGAGGGTGAAGCTTGGGACACTGATTCTGAGACGCAGCAGAGGACATCTACCCCAGTGATGTTCTATAATTCTACAACTGAGGTAGTTGTTTGAAACACTAGTAGCACCTTCTGTGGTCCGTTATTTCTGTTAAGGACATATTTGCACAACACCCTTCACAGGGATGCACAAATGAGTGGACTGAGATGCCAAGGGAACCTATCAAGGAGCCAAGAGAATGGTTGGAAAAAAATCTAAGTTGAAAAAGAGTTATTAAAATTGTTAAAATCATTAGTGTTGTAGGTTATTTATGTAGAGAACAGGGATGTGCAACATCTTAGAGAGTTGTTGAGCAGCTATGTTATCCAGCTATGTTAAAATCACATATGAAATTCATTCGAATGGTTTGCGCTTCTGTTTTCAACTCAATGTTTTTACTTGAACCATTATTTTGTTGCCTCAAGGTTTTTGATGGAGTGAAAGTTGACACCTACAATGGCTTGCACAGATTTTGTTACATATCTTTGCTTTTGATAGAAATAACAGACAACACATCCGAAGATTGGAAGTTATTTGGTGAGTTTGCAGCTGAAAGATTAGAAGTTAGTAAGATTACTTTCCTATACAGTATTGTTGGTTAGGATGCAACAACTATCGTTGGTGTATAACTATAAATAATATGAAATTTAAATACATGTTTTAATTTCATACTATTGCTCACTTTAATGTTTTAGTATAGGGAACAAATAGTCACAGAACATTGGCTTTTCATATTTTGTGAATCGAAAAATATTCATCTCATAAAAATTGTAATTAATTGCATTACAATCTATTATTACGCAAAAGAATATTTCAACTTCTTTCCTTTATAAATTTTCTTTATGTGTGATGTGCAAATCCTTACATTGCAATATCCATTATTACTCAAAAGTAATATAGCTTTTTTTACTGATATAATACCTTAGTCACCTTTCTGCTTTGCATAGAGGCTTATGTCTATGCTAATAGACGTAGATTGTTATGGCTATCATAAGATTTAATGCTCATCCAACTGATTGTTGTTTTTGAAATTGGACTTTTTGTGTACAACTTAGTGGTATTCATTTTTCGGCTTTTGCATTAGACTTTATAACGATGGTTTCTCATAACGAAAGGCATTATAGTTACTAAAATTACGAGGTTCACAAAAAAAAAAAAATTCTATATATCTATCTCAGATCCATTTTAGGAACAAATTTATTCAAGGTATATGTTTCCGAGTTGATTGATGTCAGTACCCAGCAGGGTATTTTTTAAGGATTCTAATAGTATACTTAACTGTAGTATTCTAGGCGATTATTTTGGATTGGAAAATATATATATATAGATAGGTGGGCGAATATTAAATATGAAACATACAATTCACTCCCAAAACTTGTAAATTTTGGCGAATATTGTGATAAAAAAACATATTTCATGTAAATATAGGCGATATTAGAGACTAAAAATGACCAAATAGCGAATTTATTTTTTGAAAAAAAGTCCAAAAAATAGCCAATTGGCGAAATTTCGCCCCTAAAAATTTCCCCGGTACCCAGAGATGTTACAGCTCCAGGCCATTCCAAGAATAAAATTTAGTGATTCCTCTAAAAATTCCTTGACAAACAATAATTGTAAAATGTAATTGTTACACAGAAATCTTCCACCCTATGAGCATCAGCATTCTTCGGCCTATAGGATCCATTTTAGTGACTCAGATCCATTTTCATCCTTCAGTGATACTAGTTTATCCTATTTTTTTTCCTACCCGCATGTTGCATCACTATAGCATGCGTACCCGTGAGTTGCATCCCTATAGCCCGTGGGTATCAAGTAAAATGGTAAAAACCACTATTTTATTACTTTTTACTCCCAATAAGCGGTCATTGGGTGACCTTTGGCTCTCCATCTGCCCAAGTAACATCTCGATAAGTCCTTTCACCTACCTTTGAGAGGACTATATATTGAGCACATATGGCTTATGGATGGGAGGAAGAAGAGAAGAGTAAAGGCACTCTAGTGGATTTTTGCCCTATCTTGAGTCTACACTCATTAATCCTTGTAGTTGTGAACCAGTTATGTTCACCTTCCAAACTCCTTGCTAGTTTGAGTTTGCCTTTCATGGAGGATTGAAGTGGTGGAGGCACAAGTGGATTGATCTAGATCTTGGTTCAGATTGGTTGTCGGCAAGAGGTTGTATCACTTTGTACTTCTTCTTGTTCATTAATATAAATACTCATATTCTCGTCCATTCATGTTGTGAATGTCATTTATTATACATTGGGTTACATTTGCTTTTGATATTATGGACCATTGTTATTGATAATGTTAATGTCATTTATATATCACATGTACTTGTTAGATATTGGTTGTCAAGACTAATTTGCAGATTACAAGTGCCTGGATGTGCGCGGATTGAAAGCTCCAACAGGGATCTACATCAAACGTTGGATCGAGGTTGGTTACATTTCTCCATTATTTTAACATTGTCATTTATAATAGCACTGTTTTGAGAATTGAGTAGATTTCTGGTAGTCATCTGTCTGTTGTGGTATTCCCAAGCCATAGTGAGTTTTCTCCAATACAGAAATGGCGACTCCGCTGGGGAAAACATCCATGTTTGGGAAATGTTTTGAGCATTAGTCCATATTTAGAGTTGTTGTTTATCGAAGCTCTGTGTAACTGATTGGCCATTAAGATACACTGTAGAAAACCTGCTTTTTCTGAGCCTATAGACTCTTTATTTGACCATTTGCTTTTCCTCACCCGCGAGCTGGCTTAGTTCTACTTGCGTATACTCGCCTGTGTTTACTCTACTGCTCGCAGGTACCCGCAGGATTTCCTTCGACAGTAGCGTGTAACTCTGACTTTTGTTGGTTTATGGCTATTGGTTGTTGCTAGGTGAGTTTGGTTGATTCCTGAGTCTTTGTTGGCCTCTTTCTTAACTGTTTCATGCCTTGGTTGTGACCAGATCTCTTCGTTTCTCTTAGTTGAGCCTTATTGGTTTTTTGGCAATCTTTGGTTTTAGCCTCTTGGTTTCTTCCTTTTGAGCTCTTCCTTTTGGCTGAGTCTTGCTATTTAGGATCTGCTGGGTTTTCTTAGTGATCTTCTCGGCACTTCAGTGACTGAATAGTAGGATTTTGCTTGCATTTTTTCATTCCATATATATTGAAAAAAATACAAAAATATTCATTTAGTTTTTGCATTTTCCTTTCTGTTTATAAGAGAAAATACAAAAATATTTTATTTGCATGTACTGCATTTTGCATTGAGTGCTTGTTGCCTTCATTTTAGGTTCTGCTTGTGCATTGAAAAGATAAAAGTTTGCATATTTATTTTGGAATTGTTGGTTGATTTTGCATATTAGTGACATTGTTTTATTGGATAGATGAGTCTAGGATTAGATGATGGTGCATACTATTGAGTCTACACATCACTAGTTTCAAGACCATATCCCTTGAGTAATCACAGCCACTAAAATTAACGCTTAATCATAAAATTGATTAGACTTATTTTATTTATAGGGTACACCAACTAGCATAGGTTTAGAGTCTTGGAATAGATCATAGTGAGTTAACAATCCAAGACTACTGAACGAAACATTAGGTGTCTGACCAGGGAGTGGAGGAATCCATGGTATAGATCGGTGTTCTCAGGAAAGCTCTACTCAAACTAGAGTTAAGCACGAGATCACGGGATGTTTGAGGAGATATCCCTCTAATACTGGCTGAACGTGGGAGATATATCCAGGATTTGTTCATATCTGGGGGTACCAGAGGTTCGTCCTCTTGTGCTTCGGGCTTAGCTACCCTGCCCATACGACGAGTTTCACCTGCGACTGTCTCCCTGAGAATTAATTATATTGCGGTAGACATAGTTGCCTTACCTAGGTACTGCACAGGGTACTTGTAGTGGTTATGTTGTTTGTGTCCTGAGTCAGATAGGGATTGGACAGCACAGTTGTGTTTGTGCAGTGGACTTGACCCTGTTGACACAGTGAAGCCTGGGTGTCTCTATAACTGATTATGTTACCTCCGGCTATAGTTTGGGAGTCTCAAGCCTCTCTTAGGTGAGACATACCGGCTCTAGTATCGGGAGCTCATTTAGCCATTCTGTCTATCTACTCTTGGCTGTAGATTCTCTAGGTGTGTGCTCTTGATTTACTATTTTTTTATCGATAGTTGGCCTTTAGGAGATGCTGTGTCTCTCTCTGGAGAGAACGTGGCACGGAGCCCTACTCTCCGTCGGTCCCGTCGTTTGGCTGGATTAAATCCAACTTTGGTTACACAATGTATTACTAGAGGACGCCAGAGGGCTCCCTCTGAGTTTTCAGATTCTTACGTGACTTATGTTAAGGACTACATGGCTACACATCCTAATATCAGGAAAGACCTTTCTACTCCTTCGGGTAGAGTTGAACATACTTCCGATCCCCAGACTCCTCATGAGGATTGGGGAGGTGATCCACCTACGACTCAACCTGGTTCTATTTGGCCTAATCCACTTGACTGGGATCCGTTTGATCCTTCGAATCCGGATAATTATCTTTACGGGATGCCCGACTTACCCGAGGAGGAAGAACAGGACGATCCTTTCGTTCCTTCGTTTCCACGCGATTCTAGATATAGGAGGCCTGAGACTCATGATGATTTTGGCCCTATGGTCAACCCCACCGCACTCTATTTTGGTATGCCTAGTCACAATACTGTCAAACCTTCCACTGTGGTTGGTACTCATGCTGGCACTAGTCAAAGTGTTATCCATACTATACCCACTAGGAGCACTACCCTAGCTGGGGGCACTACGTTGTCCACCCACTCACATAGTATGGGGATTGGTCAGATTCCAAACCATGCTAATGTTGGAACATGACTACCTCCTAGGAATACCCAACCTAGTCGGAATGTTGTCTGAAACATGACTCGCCATCCACCACCGAATACACATGTCGCTACTCGTCAACCCAGGACTACTTTTGCACATGATACCGTTCCTCCCAACCATGGGGGTGGACACATACCGCATACTTTTGCGTCCACTACTGCCACTAGTAATAGTAATGTAGGGGGTGGGAATATTTCCTATCCACATGGACATCACACCACCAACCCTGCTATTGGTCACACCCATATTAGACCTAGGAATACTTCTCATGCTTATGGTCATCACACGACTACTCAAGCTAATCCTAATATTGGGGGTGGGAACATACCATACCAGTACGGTCAATGCAACACAGTTCCCACTATGAATTGTGCACACATGCCCCATACCCATGGTGGAAACCCTTACTACAACGCAGTCGGTGTTGGCCACCAGTATCACCCACCACCCCAATATGGTGCTCAAAACCCACATATACCTGCTTACTCTCAAATGGGTCAGGAAAGGGGAGGTTATCCATCTTATGGCCATGGGAAAGCTTATGGGCCCTCAGGTCCTCAGTATCAGCAGTTTAATCCTCATGGTCAAGCTTTTGGTCCATCGTATAACACAGTTCCATTCAACCAACCTTTTATGGGAGCTTATAATCTAGCTTTCCAGCCGTAGCTCCCGTTCCTTGCATGCTTGAATCTCCTGGATCTTTTGAAGCTCACGAATGATCCGGTGTGTCACGACCCTACTTGGCCCCCGGTCCCTACCAAGCTCCCTTCGGACATTCCAAAGTTTGAGGGGAAAGGTGGTGAGGACCCGGGAGATCATGTCACGACATTTCACCTTTGGTGCTCCTCCAACTCTTTGAATCATGATTCCATTCGATTACGACTATTTCAATGCACCCTCACGGGGGCAACCACGAAGTGGTATGTGGAGTTTCCCGGAAACAACTATAGGGGATTCAACGAGATTGCTTTGGTTTTCTTCGACCATTTCCAGTTGCCGATTCGTTATGATACTGGTACTAAGTTGTTGTCCACCTTCCGTTAAAATAAGGCCACACATATTTCTGACCACGTTCAAGAGTGGCATCGGCGGAAGAGATTAGTGAAAGCCAACATTCCTCCAGAGTTCCTGTTGGAATGGTTCCTTAAGTCTTTACTCCCATACATTGCTAAGGATGTTTCGATGTCCGGCATTGTGACTAAGGAACAAGCTATCTTGAAAGTCCAGCAGTTAGATCTACTTTATTCTCAGTCTGGCATTTTGTATGACATTATTCCTGATGCACCGAGAACAAGACATGAGCCCACGTCAATTCTTGGACCACATGTCGATGGAATCGTGGGGTTCACATGCACTCACCCTGTAGACTTGGTATCTAATCAAATGCAAAATTTGTCGCTAAACCAGTCTGCTCCCAGACAGGTTCACACCTTGTCCACTTCCACTCCGTCGTCTGATGTACACAATGTGCAATCAATGAAACCGTCGGGTAACCAGCAGCCTAGTGGTAAGAAAAAGGGGAGAAATAATCGTAGGGGTGGAAACAATGGAAGTAACAACAATAGCAATCGTAATACTCCTCATAAAGAGAATGCCAACCCTCCTCGGGAAGGCGGTAATGCTGGAAAGGATTGTAAACCTAGGTGTAAGGTGAAATTCCCTTGCAAGCTTTATGGGGAGGATCATCTTACTCACTTATGTCCTCGTATTGAAGAAGCATCGAAGCATTTGGCACAGAGCCCAGTTGTGTTGAAGGATCCCCTACCTCAGCACCAGAATATGGCTTCGCATGCTCCCACCACTGGTTATGGTACTAATGAAACAACAACGTCTTCTTCCAATACTAGTGGTTATGGATGTGTGAATATGGTTCAGTCGGAGGTTTGTGTTGCTACTCGTCAACGTGATTATGGTGCACCACAACAAAATTTGGGGAATGAGCCTCCCCCTCCTCCTGATAATTCCTTACATATCGAGAAGCCTTCTATTATTCCATGGATACCAAAAGGTGTTCTCAAGCGCTCCATGCATAATCCTAATGCTCGAGCCGCCCAGAACTACTCCATCGTAGAATATTTGGGCCAAACTCCGTGTGCCATGTCGACTCTTGAAGTTTTGCAAGATTTTTCTTCTCAGAGGCATGCCCTTTTGAGTGCGTTAGGAGTTCAGGATGGGGGAAGTCCTAGTGTTATCAAGTTTGATACTACTGATGTCCAACCTCGCTTGCCTTACCACGTGGCTTTTCAAATCTAGGTGGTTTGCCTTAAGAGCTTCGTCAAATGTACTATGGTTGATGAAGGTGCTTCCGCGTCGGTAATGTCGTTAACTTGTTGGAAATCTCTTGGCTCTCCTCCTCTACTCGTGTCTAGAACTACACTCACCGCATTCAACAGTAGATCTTTTACGTCGCATGGAATTATCCCTCCCCTTGTTGTATCCTTGGGAGGTAAGTCTGTGCCTATTGAAGTCGAAGTGGTTGATGCGCCCATCGACTACAACCTTTTACTGGGTCGGAACTGGATGTACGCTATGAAGGCTGTCGCGTCTACTGTATTTAGAGTTATTTGCTTTCCCCATGATGGAAATATTGTGATGATCGATCAGCTGGATTATGTTGGCACTCCTTCCATAGCATCCACTGGATCAGTAGTCCCATAAGTTTCTGATTCTCAGTCAGCAACTGGGAACATAGGTGTTGGAATGTACCCCTCATTGATGGGAACTTTTAACCATTCTGCACCTGTGAATTTTATTGGAACCATTTCCGACAGTGCGCCTACTCCTTCGAATAGTATGCCATTCCTGACTTCCTATTGTGGTGATCCATTGATTTTTCCATCCGTGGATTCTATGTCTGGAGACATTGTGCATGTTGGGATGTCTATGCCTTTATCTATAGCGGAGCTCACTTATGATCACATCCAACAAACCACTGCAGATCTGGATCTCTCTTCTTCCCAAACAATTGAAGAAGATCCCGTTAAGCTGCCAGTTTGGGAAGCCATCTCATCTTGCTCTCATGATTGCCTCGATGATACTTTGCCATCTGATGAAGCTATCCTCGAATCCATGTGTGGTATTGATAGGCCTTGGGAAGATATGCACCATCGATCTTATTTCCTTCCCAACCTTGAGCTCATTGAGCAGGAGGAGTTTAGGATGACTCTAGCTGAGATGGTTGGTCACCCTGTGGCTCTTTTGTAGTCGCATGATGTTTTCTTGGAGGGGAATATGGCCAATATTTCCCCAACCACTTCGATCAACATCTCCCGCACTCCCAGAAAAAATTGAGAATGTTTACATCGATGCCGATTGCATTCCTGAGGAGATTGATATTTACACTGATTTGTTTATTGAACTCCGGGAAGCTTTCTCCTGGTCATATGAGGAGATTTCAGGAATAGACCCCCGCATTGTTGAACACGAGATTAGAACATATCCTGATGCTAAACCGGTTCGACAACGCTTACATGCTGTGAAGCCTAGGAAGGCAACTGCTATTAAGGCAGAGGTGGAGAAACTGCTCAAAGCTGGTTTCATCTACCTTGTTCCCCTTACCGAATGGGTGTCAAACCCCGTTCCTATGGATAAGAAGCAGGGAACAATCTGTGTATGCACTGATTTCATAGATTTGAACCGTGCATGTCCGAAAGACAACTTCCCCACGCCATTCATTGATCAAATATTGGATGCTTGTGTGAGAAGTGAGATTTTTTCATTCATGGACGGATTCTCGGGTTATAATCAGATTCAAATCAAACCCGTGGACCAACATAAAATGGAATTTATTTGTCTATGGGGAACTTTTGCGTACCAAAAAATGCCCTTCGGCCTCAAGAACGCTGGAGCCACTTTTCAGCGAGCCATGACCTATGCCTTTCATGATCTTAAGAAGATTATGGAAGTTTTCTTGGATGATCTTGCTGGCCATTCTCGCAAGAGAGTGGACCAGCCCAAGCACCTCCGTATGATTCTCGAAAGATGTATCCACTACAAAATTTGATTGAATCCAAACAAATGCATCTTCGCTGTTAGGACTGGTCGCCTTCTAGGATTCATAGTTTTGAAGGAGGGTATTAGAGTCGATCCTCTCAAAGTTGAGGCAATACTTCAGTTGCCTCCTTCGCGTAATCTATTTCAACTTTAGAGCCTCCAAGGGAGAGCTACTTTTCTGTGTCGGTTTATAGCTAAATATTCCATTATTACTAAAGGTTTCGCACGCCTATTGAAGAAAGACACACCTTTTATCTAGGATGAGCGAGCCCAGTCGTCTTTCGACACCCTTAAGAAAGCTTTGGTATCGGCCCCCGTGCTTAGTCTGCCGAACTTTACACAAGATTTCATTCTTTATGTGGTCGCATCTCAAGAGACTATTGGCATGGTCTTGGTTCAGGTAGATGATGCGCTCGTCGAGCATGTTATCTATTATCTTAGTCAAAATTTAGTAGACACTGAACTAAGGTACACCCACATAGAAAAGCTGGCACTTGTGACTGTTCATGCAGTCCAGTGCTTACGGCATTACATTTTGCTTCGAACAACCATTTTTGTAGCTCATATCAATCCATTTCAGTTCGTGTTATCACGATGCCTTATCGGGGGTAAGTATAATAAATGGATTATGATCCTTCAGGAATTTGAGCTCGAGTTTGCTTCTGCAAAATCGATGAAATCATTGGTGTTCGCTGAGATTATGTCGGACCTTCCATGGCTTAATGAGGATGTCATTCATTGAAGATTCCTTTGTGGATGAACACGTATTCCTTATCTCGACCGAGGACCCTTGGTATGGGGATGTCATTAGATATCTCCAAACTTTGAAGTTTCCTCCGCATTATTCACGAGACGAGCGACGGCGTGTGAGACATCACACTAAATATTATACTATCATTAGTGAAACTTTGTATCATCGAGGAAAGGATTCCATTCTCCGTCGTTGCTTGACTCACGAAGAAGCGGAACGGGTACTTAATGATTGCCATGTGGGGGTGTGTGGGGATCACTTATCCGAGCTTGATATAGCCCAGTGTATTATGTGAGCGGGTTATTTTTGGCCTACTATTTTTAAAGATTGTATTAACACTGTGAAGAGATGTCACCCTTGCCAGGTGTTTTCTCGGAACATACACTTGCATCTAGTGCCCCTCCATCTGGTCATCACTGTCAGTCCCTTCACTAAGTGGGGGGTAGATTTCATGGATTGCAAACAAACTTCGATTGGGGGGCATCATCATATTATTGTGGCCATGGATTATTTTTCCAAATGGGCTGAGGCCATGCCTACCGTTAAAGTCGATGGTGCTACTGCAGCCCATTTCGTGTTCAATCAGATTATCACTCGATTTGGTATCCCGAAAGAGATTGTCACTGACCATGGCACTCATTTTCAAAATAAGATGATGGAGGATTTGTCTCTCAAGCTTGGGTTTCGTCAGGAACACTCGTCTTCCTACTATCCTCAAGCGAATGGTCAGGTTGAAGCAGTAAATAAGTCTTTGAAGACCATTCTCCAACGTACCATCCAACAAAGCAAGACCAATTGGCATATCATGTTATATCCTGCTTTGTGGGATTATCAAACCGCAATTAAGACTGCCACGGGGTTCTCACCATTCCAGTTAGTTCATGGTGTGGAGTCACTTTTACCGATTGAATGCGATATCCCTTTGCTCAAGCTATCCATAGAGATCCTCCCTGATACGACAGAGATTGAGCAATGTTTAGTACACCTCGAGCAACTTGACGAACACCGTCGAGATGCCGCTGTGGCCATTGATGTTAACAAGCGTTGTGTCAAGGTTCAGTATGATAGGTCTGTCCGTCCTCGGCAATATGCTGAAGGTGACTTGGTACTCTTGTATGACCAAGGTAAAGAACCCCTGGGGGTAGGCAAGTTCAATCCCATGTGGCACGGTCCTTACATTGTGAGGCGTGTCCTTGAAAAAGGAGCTTATGAGTTAGAATATTACGAGGGAGTTGTCTTGAAGGAGCCTAGAAATGGGCTCTACCTCAAGCAGTATTACGCTTCAACCTTTGGTTCGAGCTGATACTTTTGTACACTATTGTATAGTTTTTCTGTACATAGTCTAGGATTTCTTTTTGGTTGTCGGGTCTGTTGATTAGCCTCTGTTTGATTGACAGATGTTAGCGGGATGTCCTACGTTCTTAGGTTTCACAGATGGTGCTCGCCGACATACGCAGCAGCTTGCTTCTACTGCCTGGGTTATCTTTTCACCTGACCATCTAGTTGTGTCCTCAGGAGGTGCTTGTCTCGGTCCTACATCTAACAATGCGGCTGAGTATAGTGTCGTTTTTAAGCTACTTCGGGATGCCATTTCACATGGTATACAGTATTTAGAAGTCCTACTGGATTCACAACTAGGTGTGTCTCAGTTGAATGGGCAGTACCATGTATGAGACCCTACATTACTACGGATATTCCTTAAGGTACGACTCTTGGAGAGACATTTTGTTTCCATTACATATATTCACATTCCGAGAAGTCATAATTATATATCTGATGCATACGCTAACTATGTATTAGATTGGCATTTGTCACATTCACCATCAAGCACATAAATACAAAGACATTCATACATTTGTACCATACACACATATAGTAGAACCGAGAACCAAAGTTGTATATATATATAAATATGTCCAAAAATGGTAGTGTCATACAAGATTGGAGCCCGTAGCCCTAAAAAATATACATATCGATACAAAAATGATGAGACCCTAGGATATCTACTCCCTTCAAGGAGGTCTAGCTGCTGCCTCGACGGGATGTGTCTCATAGTAGTACTGTATTGCATTGGGAATCCGCTGCAGTAGCCGCACCCACTCACCAGGAACACCCACTACCTGGCGCTGCATAGCCTCAGGTAGTCGATCTACCTCTATCAGTGGTACTCAAGCAACCATCCGTGATATGTTGCGCCGCAACGTCTGGAGTGTGCGCCCTGCTGCAGCATCTGCTGCTACCTCATCTCTACCCCGATGACCATGTCTCGGGAAGCCCTCGGGTCTCACTGGGCCTCTGTCTGCGAGCAAACAGTAACCCAGTAGCACATGACATTACCACCAAAAATATTTTTTTCATTTCAACTATAATAAAAAAATCCATAAAAATTTAAAAAACACAAAACCAAAAGAGTACTCACCGATGTCTCCGAAAGCTGCGCCTGGTGGGAACGGCATGTCACAGTCCTATCTGAAGTCTATCCCCGCATAGGGATAGTCCTCTATAGAGATCACCTGCCGGTTCCACTAGCGGAAGAACTCCTCAGTATATGGTGATGCCAGACGGCCACCACCCTGTCGTGTTAGTATCTCAACCCACCGGGTCAGAGATGGATTTAGGAGACTGTGAGGAGGGACATCCACCCTCGGGCTAAGTCCTGGAACCCTCTCAAAGAAAAAACTGTAGAGGATGCTAACATACCCAAAGTTTTTGGCCTTCCCCTCTTTGCATTTCGTCAGTTGTGTCTTCATAGACACCAGTATATTAGTACACCAGTCGAATATAGTAGGCTGCAAGCATTGTGATGCATAGAACATCACCGGTCTGGATGCCTGATGTAGTGCTTTGGATCCCATGATCCACACCAGAGTTGCCACTATGATCTTTGTGCTCAAGTCCACTATGAGATTGACCGGCACTTGACTTCCCACTGGTCGTATGTTGGCGGGACAATACCATACTATGTAGTCTTGCACAGTGATCCCACCACCCACGGTCCGTGACCGAAGACTAGCCACTTCCCCTCTACGGGACAAACTAGTAATGAAGTAGATATCCTCCACTTCCAGTATTAGTGTTTTCCCATTGAGGATGAAATGTTGAGCATCCACATCCCAGTAGTTTATCAAATGACGGAGTAGTAGGTTTTGGGCCCTTAAGCCCTCGAGACTCCAGTATTTTTATAAGCCACATGCTTGCAATGCTTGTTGTGCTTGCAAATCATTGCGCACGGCCTTATCTACCTCATCATGATCTCATTCTCTCCACTCTAGAACCATCCTGGAGTGCAAAGCAAGAGATTTTTAGTCATTTTCATGCTTAAAAACTTCTTCACAGCCGTAGCCACGGGCTAGATTATAACCAGTTGCGGGTAGACGCGGACAGTCAGTTTTTTTACTGCGCGTTTGATGCCCTACCCGTGACCCGCATACTTACAGCCTGCGGGTAGCACCAAAGCCATTTAGAGCTGGTCCAAACAAAAAATCCCACCGACCAAAATTGAAATAAAAGCACTTAAATGAAAGGTATGGCAGTGACCACTAACCTGCTCCGGACGGTTCGCTGAACGGTTGCTCGTAGCTCCCACGATCGGCACTTGAAGTTTCAGGTGCAAACTTACCACTCAACTCCAAAATGGTGAATAGTGCAAATGAATTGAAAATTATTAAATTTTATTACTATTTATAATTTTCTGGACCCACTTTTCTATAGTTTTTTCCATTTTGGGATGTTATGAACTAATATCATGTCATGGAGTACTGTTTTTTCAACAGATTTACTTGGTGAGAATTGTTCTGATCCATTTCACACCTACGGCAGGTACGCTTCACACCTGGCATATAGGTTAGATGCCATTTTCACATGCATTATGCATTTGACCTTTGACTATTTTTCATAAACCCTAGGTGCGACCTCGCTTCGTGACTGACATAGAACCTTCACACTGTTATAAAAGTGTCGTCATGTGGCGGTAGGGCTTTCCCAAACATGGGTACCCTAGTTAGAACCCCATTATGCTTGTGGTGCCCATGCCGTTGTTTTTCCTTATGATTGGGAGTCCTTTGTAGTCACGCCTTGACGTTGCGATGAAGACTCATAATCTACTTTGTCTTATGCTGGCCATCTCCCTTAAGGACTCCCCTCAGTTATATCATGTTGTGATTACATTGCATCATCCTGCTTGCCGCTTGAGCCTTGTGCCGGCTCCCGCTTACTCAATTGTTAGCCTGGTTCCTGTGCACTTTCCCTGTCGAGCCCTGCAGAGCTTATATATTATCCCTTCACAATTTGATGACCCTTTGACCCTGAGGGAACACACCCCTGAGTGTCCACATCCTGCACGCACTTCCTTGCATTGAGCATAGGTATGTTCCACTGCTTGGGACTAGTCTGCTAGCTATTTGACACTCGTTCCCTCACTTGTTGTACTATAAGCAATTTTATTCTTTTTCAAGCTTTTCCCAAATATGAAAATGACAAAAAAATCAAATATTCCAAAAAGCCAGACGGGATTATGGTCACTGTTTCTTGTTGGCAGCTGTTGTGTCGCCTTTGAACAGAGCATTCATTCCACTCTGTACATTATGAGTTAGGACTATAGTTGGGCCTTAGGAGCTGTACTTGTTTCTCAGTTTTCTCCACCAATTGGTTAAGCTTCCAGTCATTATGGAGCCCTTTGTAATGCCTCCTGCATTGCACAGTTTATGTCAAGTCTATCCATCTGCTCATGCTCTTGTTCAAAGGAAGTCCTAAAACCAGTGTCGGCCACTCCTCAGATATCTTGACTATTGCATGTTAGCCATCCTTATTGAGTCAGTCCGTTTCACCTGTGATATTCCAAATCTTTCAGCATTGTTGGTACCTTGTGTTGGTTGATGGGGGATGCCTTAATGCCCTCCTTCCAACGAGTCTCATTCCATCGACTTCTACTCCTTTATTCCGGGACTTGAGGCTTAGAGTTCGGTTGAGTACCTTGAGGCTTGCAATCATTAGTGGCAGGTTCTCTCGCCATCAACAGTTTTGGGAATACATCAATGTCCCCTGATCGATGGATTCATCCTAGTGTTCAACTTCAACCCATTTATTCACACTCTGATGATTGTGCTCTGTGCCTTGATGCCCATTTTCATTATTGGTCGGTCATCCCGCGTCTGTTAACGGTATACATCAATGACAGGTAATCAGACGATGTCTCATCAGGTTCGACCCCAACTCCTTTATTCACTTGATGGGACTTGCACCGTTGAAGACTTGTGTAGAATACCCCAGGTGATTGTGGCATTCAGTATGCTACATATGACTTTGACTTCACATCTGAGATATCACCTCTCAGATTTCAGCAGTTTGTACCTCTAGTTTGCACCAGTTGTCTTCTTTTTAGCAGAAGACCATATCTTACTGTAGAGGGATCATGGCTATGATCACTTATGACATGTATCTACTTATGTACTGCCTATCCATGGCCATTGTATCAGATTGTTGTACTATACTGACATGTATTCAGAGATACTATTGTATTATGACGAGTGAGCTATTATTTCCACTTGTGTCTCCATCACTCCACTTCTGGGTTTTATAATGTATTTCGGCCATTGTAGCACATTTCAGTCTTTGACCTCACACATTAGGGGGCATCTGCTACACAGAAATATTCCACCCTGTGAGCATCAACATTCTTTGGCCTGTAGGATCCATTTTAGTGACTCATATCCATTTCCATCCTTCAATGATACTAGTTTATCCTATTTTTGTTCCTACCCGCATGTTGCATCACTATAGCATGCGTACCCGCGAGTATCAAGTAAAATGGTAAAAACCACTATTTTATTACTTTTTACTCCCAAAAAGCGGTCATTGGGTGACCTTTGGCTCTCCATCTGCCCAAGTAACCTCTCGATGAGTCCTTTCACCTACCTTTGAGAGGACTATATATTGAGCACATATGGCTTATGGACGGGAGGAAGAAGAGAAGAGTAAAGGCACTCTAGTGGATTTTTGCCCTATCTTGAGTCTGCACTCATTGATCCTTGTAGTTGTGAACTAGTTATGTTCACCCTCCAAACTCCTTGCTAGTTTGAGTTTTCCTTTCATGGAGGATTGAAGTGGTGGAGGCACAAGTGGATTGATCTAGATCTTGGTTCAGATTGGTTGTCGGCAAGAGGTCGTATCACTTTGTACTTCTTCTTGTTCATTAATAGAAATACTCATATTCTCGTCCATTCATGGTGTGAATGTCATTTATTATACATTGGGTTACATTTGCTTTTGATATTATGGACCATTGTTATTGTTAATATTAATGTCATTTATATATCACATGTACTTGTTAGATATTGGTTGTCAAGACTAATTTGCACATTACAAGTGCTTGGATGTGCGCAGATTGAAAGCTCCAACGGGGATCTACATCAAACGTTGGATCGAGGTTGGTTACATTTCTCCATTATTTTAACATTGTCATTTATAATAGCATTGTTTTGAGAATTGAGTAGATTTCTAGTAGTCATCTGTCTGTTGTGGTATTCCCAAGCCATAGTGAGTTTTCTCCAATATAGTAATCAAGTAAAAGCTTGACAATATAATGCTAGCACATTTTAAAAGCCGAATGTGTAATCATCCGGTATTACTTGTATGTTCAATCATTAAAGTTATTATTTATCTACTGGTTTTAGATGAAAGGTGTTTGACTGGTATATATTCATTTCCTTGTGTTTATCTATATATGTTTTTTCTATTGACATATACTTGTTAAGAAAAGGTTTATTGGTTGAGAGTTAAATTTAATTTATTCAAGTCCATTAAATATAATTGTCAATGGTTAGATAATGATCGATAAATATTGTCAATGACACTTAAAATTTAGTAGGGATGGTTTGTTTGTGGGATCAATTGTTTCTTTCTTCATTTGCTAAGCCAATGAATAAAAATATGGCAATGAATTTTTTAAAGAAAATCATTTATTGACTCAAACACACGTGTACTTATAAATTTAACGTAATCACAACTCCTCTAACAAGTTAGATCATGAATAACTTCATTTAGTTTAATCGTCTAAGTTGGAAATATGTGTGTGTACACACACTATGTTGAAATATATTCTGTATGAAATCATTGTTTATGATTGGATGTTAGAAGTGTTCATAATTGTCGGTCCATCTTCATGGCACCATCCCAGACTTCAAAGCTTGGTTATTAACATGGTTAGTTATGGCACCATCCTACACTTCAAATATTGGTTCTAAACATGGTTAGTTATGGCCAAGATAAATATTTAACATCGATTTGTTATGTTAAAATAAAGAGTTACCTATACCATGATAATCAACAAGGCATTTTTGGTGAAGACGTTAATCAATAATGGAATTATGTAAGCCCTCCAATACACTTATAATGAGTTTTTAATTTTCTCTAAGAAAGAAACATATAATGTCTACAAATATCTCTTACAAATACACAAATTCAACATGTCTTAGAGATACACAACTTCAACAATCCTTTTTTATTTGTTCAAACAACATAATTTTGTCATTTGTTTCTTGATCACAACTGACAAATATTAGTGAAAAAATATAATGAATTTCTTTTCAAGAATTAAAAAAATAAATCTAATGTAGTTCAATGTCTAAAATAAATTTGCAACTCTTCCTTTTTGCAATGTGCTATCCACCTTGATTCCCTTTGACGTTCGCTTCCCCGGTTTTTTAGGTATGTTAAATCCTTTTTAATTTGTTCAAATAACATAATTTTGTCATTTGTTTCTTGATCACAACCGAAAAATATTAGTGGAAAAATATAATGAATTTCTTTTCAAGAATTAAAAAAATAAATCTAATGTATTTCAATGTCTAAAATAAATTTGCAACTCTTCCCTTTTTGCAATGTGCTATCCACCTTGATTCCCTTTGACGTTCACTTCCCAATATTTTTAGGTATGCTAGTATTAACATTGGGATATCTAATGTTTGGGAATAGTTTCTACAATTTAAAAATCTAATTTCCTTTTCTCTGATGTGTTATCTCATACTGGCCAAAAACTTGATTGGAAATAACATATAAGTGTTTTTGGGTATGTGTTATATTTTTTGTGTGAGGGTAGTGTGAACCTACGATGTGGGGTTCAAGGAAATGCACCATTTTTTTGGTTTTGAAATATTTTTTTAGAAAATATGTAATTTAATCAAGGTCGAAGGATTGGGGTTGTAACCTAATCTGAGTTAATAGATTAGGGTTTTGGATGCTATGGAATACCTAAATATTGTATTGTAATGATTAATAATATACAATTGAGAAAAATAGAGGTGTGGCTCGAAGTTTTATTGAATCAAATATTTCTTGAGGTTTTAGTTACAAATCTCATATTATATTTAGTTTTCAATCATATAGTTCCTCTCAAATATTTAATTATATAGTGGTCATTGATTTCAACCCAGAGATTACCACCACCAACCCATAAACTTTAGGTCCATCATGCATACTTAAAGGTGGCCTCATCACAATTAATGAGAGATTAAGGCTTTAAAAGTAAGCTTAAAACCTAATATTTTCATAACAATTCCCCTTTTCTCTTTTAAATTTGATTATGTTGTCATAAATATAATTTATTAGTATTGTACACATTGTAAACAACATATAAAGCCCGAGGATATCAAATGCTTGGTATCTTCCTACAACAAAGATTCACATTTTTTAAGTACAACCAAAATTCACATTTTTACTTACTCATATTCTTCTTTTACTAATATTTGTATACAAGGAACATGTTCCCCATCTATTCAACAAGAACCCATACATTTGTGAAAGGGAAAGATAGTAAGTACATGGTTTCTTACCTAGTATTGTATGGTTCGAGATCTCCCCTTCTCCTCTTTTCATATTCGGATTAGGATTATTCTTAGAATTGAGTTAAAATATATTTTAATAAAATGAATTCAAATGAGAATGAAATAATTCTCCTCTTTTCATATTCGGATTAGGATTATTCTTTAAATTCAGTTAAAATATTTTTTAATAAGGTGAATTCAAATCAGGATGAAATATTTAATGACATATAGGACATACTCTCCACAATTCTTTGTCTTTTCAATTGTAAAAAAATAAAATTAACATATACCATTGTAACTTTGAATGAATTATAAATTTTTAAAGATTGTAATTTACTATTTCATTTGCATATCCATGGTTATTTTTCAAAAATTTTGGGAATTAAAATCATATCATCTATTTTCTTTCCAAGCAAAAAATTCAGATTACTTTGCATATTTTTAACATATATGGAAACATTGAAGTTTAGTCATAGATGATTTTGTGAAATATTGAATATTTGGAATCCATTATTTTTTGATGAAACATAAGTGATATACCAACTAAGCATATTTTCTCTCCCATGTAACTGTATGCATCAATAAAAGGCTTTTACTAAAATGTAGTTTTAACATTGGAAATCATTTCATGATATTAGATATTAGCTAGGTTCGGGAATGAATCTTCCTCCTGTCAAATGGATTATATCAATCCCTTTGATTAAGTTTAGTCAAATGGGTTGATTAAGAATAAGAAAAATTTAAATAAAAACTTAATATCTACTACTTCCCAATCTCCATTATTCAACTCATTTAGTTTTCTCAATTTCTTCAAATTACCCCCAACCACTTGGGAGATCCTTTTATCTTCAAGGAGATTCATGTTTGTTTCCTTTTCCTCTATTATTATTTTAATAGGAGACACTTTCTTCTTTCTCCTTCAACTTCAAAAAGGAGACTAATAAGAGTTGCAAAGAACTTGCCATATATGCAAGTTATATAGGCATAGTCTAGCATACTAAAGACTATAGAACCACCTCTCAAGACATATTTGATGTATTTAAATGATAATTATTTGTGTATTAAGTTACTTTCTACTTTATGAAAAAATGTATTATCAATGTTAATGTACGTTTATTTTCAATTAGTTACCAAATACATAATCTTTCAACATTATCCACAAGTAGGGTTTTGCCATCATTGCTTTGGGGTACCTTTGTCCTCATAATAACAATGGATAGTCTCATGTTATTTATCTAGTGATCCAATAAGAATATAAATGGAAAGAATAAGAGATCCCATGCCTTTATAATAATGATAAAAAGTCAAATAACAAGAGACCTCCTTGAGGGGACAACCTCCTTTTACAATATATACAATGCACACAACAAGATACCTATAAAATATAATCTCTTTTTTATCTGATATAAACTATTAACCAACTATAATAATTGCAAAAAACTAGCAATTAGCTCAGGTGGCAATGTGAAAGTTCCACAACTCCATGCAAATAGCTCCTCCCTACAACTTTCTGCAAATAGAGCAGGTGGCAATGTTGGGGACATTACTACCATTGGGTCTGAGCAGGTTAGCACTTGTTGAATGCATTAGGTCTGAGCAGGTTAGCACTTCCCCCCCGCATAGGGGGAAGGGGCGGCTATTAATAAACTTAATTTCATGACCTGATCTACCCAACTTAGCATTTATACACGATAGTACTAATTTATGGATCTTCTCCGTTTATTTCCCTTTATAGTTGCGAGGAGAAAATCCGAGAGATCAAGCCCAGGGGAAGGAGCTTACAAAAAAGTAATCATGATCATAGCGATTTATCACCCATTTAACTGTTTATCCATGCACTACCATGTCGCACATAGAGGTAAATGTCGTAGTAAGTAGATACCATGCACTTCATGCAATAGTATAGAGGAGCTTCAGGCTTGGAACAAATTTTGAAGACCTCCCCCTTCTTTATTTTTTTGAACAATTTCGCTCTTTTGGAAAGTATTATTATAATCTAATTGGAGCACTCAAATTGGATTTTCATCTTAATGAACATGGCCTTTTCAAATCATTTATCTATGACAGGTTGGATGGATTCATTGGTTGGGCTACTCGGTTGAGCTACTGGGCGCAGGGATGCTTGGTCCGCTTGGATTTTTTTAAATGTACGCTCACCGTTATTCAACTCCCTGCACACATGCTTAAATTTCATATATTTTCTATCATGAACAGTGGTGTTAAAATTATTGGTATTTAATGGTCAAACAACTGCATTTCAATTTTTGGCCACACCATTAAATACAATAGCTTTTGTTTTTATACTTTCCAACGGCTAGTTTTAATTTATCAAAAGAATTACTAAGGTTTATCTTCGGTTTATATAGTTTGTTGCACTTTTTTAACATACATATTACCATTAATAAATATTAAAATATTATCTAAAAGTTTTGTAATTTTAAAATTAATTTTTTAAGGATGTGGTGGTTATTGATTTCAATTGAATATTAGGGTTTGGCTCATTTTGAAAAGCACGCAAGAATTTTCTGAGTGGGGGTTTAGAAAAAGTAAATTCTACAATAAGTGTCTTATGAATTGGGAGTTTAGAAAAGTAAATTCTACCTCAAAAGTTGATGATATAGGTTGTTTTAGTAATAGAATTTTTTAGTTTAAAATACTTTATGCTTAAAATTTGACATTGAGGATTTAGATACCTAATTTTATACAAGTTTAATGTATGTTTCTTTGTTTGTTTAAAGTTCTTTTAATGAATATACTTGGACTATCCATTTCTTAGCAACTATGGCTACAAAAATCACATTGCCTTATGACATTTGTGAATTTTTCAACACATTTTCTCAAACCTTGCCCCATTTCATTCACCTTCCCAAAAAGGGACAAGGAGAACTACAGTAGGAATATGTAAGGAGGCCAACATTGTCATATGCATGGAATTCCAAATCAGATAACTTTTTCTCTCTATGAGAGCTCTTACAATTTGACTTGTACCTGTCCTTCCAAGTTAACTTTTGGCCGGTTTGATGTGTATTGCCATGATAAATATACGGTCTCTTTATGTGAGGCAGGTTGACGTGTCCGTTTAAGTTTCCTTTGGCATTGATATATTTTCACGGAATCAGCATCTTTCCCATTGCAATGTCTAGTTCTAGTTCAGGTGGGTGTAGATTTTCAATCTACAAAATGAGTGTATGGGGAAGTGGTGGAACCAAACAGTTGTAAATTGGAATTGGAACTGGAGATACATATGCATGGCCACCAAGTGTCTGATGGAAGTAGTGGAATTAGACCATTAGAATGAGATAAATATGCATGACCATCTAACAAATTTGGGAAGAGATGTCGCTGAGTCTTCGTGGCTGCGTTATCTTTGGCGTTAGGCACAGAACATCATGGATGATTTGTTGCAACATTCATCTGTAACTAGTTTATCATTCAGTCTATGGTATATTAATACTGTTCAATTTTTTTGTATTCATCATTTTGCAAGATT
Organism: Larix kaempferi; assembly: GCA_027924585.1. Taxonomy (NCBI): domain Eukaryota; kingdom Viridiplantae; phylum Streptophyta; class Pinopsida; order Pinales; family Pinaceae; genus Larix; species Larix kaempferi. The sequence continues at coordinate 1,948,725 of BSBM01000085.1, forward strand.
GAACATGTATTAACTATCATTTTTAAGAATCGTCAGGTAATACCCGTGCAAAGAATTAGAGTGGTTCTTAGTGAATATCATGAAGATGACGCATTTGACTATACTCAAATGACGAGGTTGCAACTTGTTCATGTTAAAGGTTCTCTCTTGGAACGCATTCTAACGAAGGTGAAGTCCCCAACCCTCACATGGCTCCGTTGGAACAAGAGTTCCAACTCTTCCCTGCCTTCTTGGATTGTAATGAAGAATTTAAGGTTTTCAACTCCAAACATCCAGATGCCCACAATTCCTCCAAAGATGTCAATGATTCCATACTTCGACAGCTCTTCTAACTCAGAGAACGCACTAACACTTTGGCCTCGGGATTCGTGGCTTTCTCCACTACTCCAACCCCTGACACTCTTCAACATCATACATGAATCTGTGTGCAATACCTCCAAATATACCAATGTTTCCATACTCGACAGCTCGTCTAACTCAGACAACCCACAAACATCTAGGATTCTAAGCTTTGTCACATGCTCCAACCCTCGTATGCTCTTCAGCTTCACACCCCCCCTGCCCCTAACTCCTCCAAATATGTCATTTTTCCCATACTTGGAAACTCTGTTAAGTCAGACAACCCATGAACATCTAGGATTCTAAGTTTTGTCGCGTTCTCCAATCCTTGTATGCTCTTCGGTTTCACATATTAGTTTTAGCTTCTCACATTTGTCTATCGGCCACAATTCCTCCAAAATCTTTTGAATTCAACTAATACATTGTTTTGTGATATGGTAATTGGAGGTAATTGGCTAAACGTTCTACGTTTCGGTCCGGTCATTTTTTCCGTAATACACACTTTTTTTGAAATCCTAGTTCTAGGTGTTGGTGCTATGCGTTAGAAGAGGTGGAAGATGTTGAACATTGTATGTCGTTGGAGTCCGGAGATGCTCGATTTCTGTAGATATATGAAATCAGTGGAAGTAGTGAACCAACTCCTTATGCAGATGGAAAACGAAGGGAGGCATGCTGCTTTCTTTAGCAATCAATGACTTTTCCAGAGATAGAACCATTTTTGCAATGAATGCCACAATAACATTGGTTGTTTAATGGGATTTGCAGTAATGCAATAGAACCAGTTTTGCAATGGGAGCAGTCATATTGTTTAATGGGTTTTTCAATGACGCAATATATATGGATGTTTAATGGGCCTTAAGAGCCTTGCATTAATTAATCGTTATTTAGTGTTTGTTTTGAATCTTCATAGAACAAAACGTTCTCTGTTTGCAGAAAACTTTGTTGTTGAATAGGGATTATTTAGGGGTTAAGTTGTATAGTCTTTTATCTCTGGCTAATGCTCGTTTAATATGTATGTAATTATAACTTAACTTCAATTTCCTAGAAATGAAGAAACTTTGCAATGTTCATGTGTTATTCTCTTTTTGGATGTATGGCATGTATTATGATGATTACCGAGTGTTATATTTTAATTGAAGTCCGAGTATGATGTATGGAAGATATTTAATTTCAGTTTCTTCAAATTTAAGAAACATGTGAATAGCCTTAGATGTTCGTGTATGATATTTCTCTTAACTAAGTTTTTAGTTCTCTCTTTTGATTTCTCCTAACTAAAATGCAAAACTGGTTGGCATTTTTTAACTTCCTTTAACAAAACTGCAGCATATTGACCAACTATTTAAGAGGTAAGCATGGCATTTATTTATGACAATAAATATACATCTTCCTGTCACAAAATTGCAAGGTGGAAAGTTGTCAACACCTTGGCATCTTTACATACAATAAATGCATAGCGTCCACAACAATTTTGTATTTATTTACCAACAGAAATGCATAACTTCCGAGAAAATTCCACAAATTTATTGTCACACCTTTTTCATTTAAAAACAATAATGCACAGCTATCTCCGACGAAATTGCACCACTTTATATTTTACAAAATTGACCTTGACATCTATTTACACCGCTTGCTTCACATTTTAGCTAAATCTTCATGGCCACTGCCCTTGCCCCTGGAACTTGATACCATTGTGGTTTTATTCGGTACGAACTATCGTGGCCAGGACCAACTACCTAAATACAAGGCAGGACCAACTATAGTAGCAAGGAATAACTACCTTCTGAACATACATGGAGTAGCAATTGGAGACTCATATGCTAATGTAGTAGCAATACTTGGTTTCTTCTTATTTTAATTTCAAAGCGATGGACCAGTGCCCACTTTTGTTGAGAGCAAAGTGATGGACCAGTGCCCACTTTCATTGAGAACAATCTGTGGACTTAAAAGAACTATAATGGTCATTCTTTTGTTTGTGCTCAATTGGTTGTTGATGTTCTATATCTCGCTCTTGATTTTAGTATATAATCACCTAATATGATACTCTCGACAGAACATGTGTAGACATAGGGACATAGACATCATGATACTCTTGCAAGGATTCTTTAACTCTATTAATATTAGATCAAGTAATCAACAACAACTACATATTTTCCTTACAGATTCATCATATCTATTAAATTTTGAGCATTAATTCGCAATACTCGAGGATCGTCACTGAGAGAATAACATATACAATATATCAATGCATGACAATCACAATAAGCATGACAAGCATCACAAGAATCAAAAGCATGAGAGACAAGAGACACAGAGTTTCTGTGGGGAAAACCCTAAGGTGAAAAACCCCACAACTTCCTCAGAGATAGAGAGAGCAATGGCTCAACCAAAGTACAACCAAAATACACTGAGATAGTCTCCTAGTAGCAGATGATCCTCCTCCTGACTAGTGCGCCACTTTCTGAGTGAGAGAGAGATGACTTTCCGAATGATCTAAATAAAGATCACCTGATATCTATTTATACTAACCTGTTTGCCCAGTGACCTTATGGGGCCGACTTGTCTAGCTAGGTACATCCACATTATAATATATATATTTCAGGGCCGACAACACACATGGTGGTCTAATAACCCATTGGCAAGTAGACACACTTGCGACACTTGTCAATCCACATGACGACACTTCCTTATAGAGGAATAACACATCTCTAATAAGGGTACAATAAATATATATGAAATACATAGATGAAATACATTTCGAAGTTACATATACATCAACACTCCACCTTAACTAGGAAGGTATTTCTCGACACAGATCTGTTAGACAAGTCTTCTTCTCGGGATCATCGTCATCGATGCATCGTCATCGTCATTGTCACTACTGCTGCTATATCAACCAATCTATGACTCTACTCATCATAGGAAGTTCTACAGAGCCAGTCCTTTTTCATACTGGATGTAGGCTCACCACCTACAGGTCTTCGTCATCACTGGCCATACTGTGGAATCCTCAGGACTTATTACGTGCATCACAAAACCTCGAAAGAGCATCCCAAGCTGTTACGAGCACACGGCTCTACCTATAGGATCTCCCAGGACCATATTATATGTGACCTCACCACAAAACCTCGCAAGAGCATCCCAGGCTGTTACGAGCACACAGCTCTACCTATAGGATCTCCCAGGGACAAATTACATGTGGTCACCACAAAACCTCGCAAGAGCATCCCAAGATGTTACGAGCACACAGCTCTACCTATAGGATCTCCCAGGGACAGATTATATGTGGTCATGGCAAAACCTCGCAAGAGCATCCTAGGACTTATTACGGGCACATAGCCCAACCTATCGGATCTCCCAGGGACATATTATATGCCATAGGACAAAACCTCGAAAGAGAATCTACCAGATATCCCAGGGCCAGATTATATGCCATAGGAAAAACCTCGAAAGACTATCTGCAGATCTCCCAGGGCCAAATTATATGTCCTCCCAGAGCAAAACCTCGAAAGAGCATTTGCCAAATATCCCAGCGCCAAATTATATGCCATAGGCAAAACCTCGAAAGACTATCTGCAAATCTCCCAGGGCCAAATTATATGCTCATCTGCACAACCTGATGCACGACCATAGAGTATCAACCTGATACTCACCATACATCATCCTGATCATCATCACTGCAACATCCTGTTGCGTGTCATCTGGAGCGACATCCTGAAGCTCATCATCCATGATCATCCTGATCATACAATGCATCTACCTGATGCATACCAAGTATCTACCTGATACATATCATCATACATGATCCACCTGATCATACAATGTATCCACCTGATATAAATACAAATACATGATACATATCACCATACATGTTCCACCTGATCATACAATGAATCCACCTGATACATATACAGATACATGGTCCAAGCATCCAACATGATGCATATACAAAAATACATACACATGATCCAACCGATCATATCCAGCATCCAACATGATGCGTACATACATATAAATGATCCAACTGATCATATCCAGCATCCAACATGATGCATACATACATATATAAATGATCCAACTGATCATATCCAGCATCCAACATGATGCATACATACATACATAAAAATGATCCAACTGATTAAACCACTTATACTATGAAACGAGAACTTTATACTATGAACAAGAACTCTAGACATAAAAACGATGATTTTTGGAAAAAAACACTAAAAACACCCCCCAAATAGAAAAGTGTTGATACCAGTATACACAAAAAAAAATTTGGCAAAAAATGGAGCCATGGCCCAAACATCCCATACTCTTATTTACAAAAATTTTAAAATCAACCCCTAAATTGGAAAAAAAAAATTCTTCAAGAGATAAATTACAACTTTTTTTAAAGTTGCATATTAAACAAACAAACAAAAAATTCATAAATAATTTCACCACTCTAACAAAAAAAAACAAAGAAATTATGATGCGATTCATAATTAAATAATATATTAGACCATACAAGAACAAATAATTCATATAAATATTCAAAAACTTATTTAGAGTTTAAAACTTATTTAGAGGTTAAAACTCATTTTATATTTTTATAAATTTTAAATATAAGATTTGAAATGACAAGAAAATTATCAATTAAAAATACTTAAAATACTAAATTTTATAGTTAATCAAAATTATTGTTTCCAACATTACAAGTTTAAAAATGAAACATATATTAATTCCAACATTTTTTTTGTCCCCAACTTATGTTTTACATATTATATATGTATGTAAATTTAAAGTTAGGATTTGCTTTTTGTGCCCAACTTATGTTTTACACTCATTCCCTCACTTGGGCACCCAAGGGTTGCCCTCACGGGATGTGCGATGCTAGATCATTACAATATTAAAATGCTTTTTAAATTTGAAATCGTGTCAAACTTCTTAGAAATGAAGCATATATTAATTCCAACATTTTGTTTAAAGTATTACAATGCTTTTTAAATTTGTAATCGTGCCAAACTTCTTAGAAATGAAGTGGAAATGCCCCCTCCTCCTGCTGCACCTCCCTCCTCCCCCTCCTCCGTGCTCCTCTAGCCAGACTCATTCGCTCATCTAGGCGCCCAAGGGCTGCCCTCATGGGGCTGCGCGATGCCCGACATGGATCTCTGTTATCGGGGCTACTTATTGTTGAACTCTGGGATATAGGTGTATCTTTAAATACATAGATACACCTGTAATCGATGGGATCAGACTTCTATCATTGGGGCTACTTATTGTTGAACTCTGTTACTGGAATTTGAACTTCGAGTCTCCCATTGAATTATGTTACTTGTGCATTTAGTTTTACCAACTCGACTCTTGCATTTGGATTTTGTTTTGCTAAAATGCCAATTTGTTTCCATTTCCTGTAGGTGCCTCGGGTGCTTAGCCTTGTTTCCTTGGCGCTTAGCCGCAAAGATTTAAACTATTTAGCTTTATCAGCTTTTTCTAGCGAGATGGAATCCGACAGATAATTTGTAAATTTCCATCAAAGAGTGTTTTTATTCTCAAAATATGGGTGATCTCTCGAGAATGCAGATTTCTTAAAAAGAAAAACACATGCTAGATAAAAATGGTCATGTGTTTAGATTTCTTCAAACCCGGCTTCTCTCATTTGGATATTTCATGTATTTGTTGTAACTGTTCAATTGGATATTTCGGATTTCTTAAAAATAAGAAGGATCAAAATGGTCATGTGCATAACATTATAATAAGTAATCAATCATAATATTATAATACTATGATTAATAGTTATATTATAATTCGTACAAATACAGAATAGTATCATAATTCTAGTACAAATACAAATATGAATATGATTCGATACAAAAAATATATGTAAAGAAAAAATCTAATACAAAAAAAATAAAATAGTAGCTTACTTATAAATTAAAAAATACACATTCAATAGACTTTATTTTTAAAATGTTCACCCATTAAAAATTGCATTTTCTTAAATTTACAATAAGACAAAACTTAAAGATTATAAAATCCATATTTACTTTTCAAATAAAATTACATTTTTTGAAGTTAATTATCTATAAATGCACATGGGATTATCATTTCAAGACAATATATGTATTCCTTTCAGGACAAGACTTTTATCAAGCAAACCGTTTGGAGACCTTTGGTGATATAAAATGCATTTTCTTAAATTTACAATAAGACAAAACTTAAAGATTATAAAATCCATATTTACTTTTCAAATAAAATTACTTTTTTGAAGTTAATTCTCCATAAATGCACATGGGGATTATCATTTCAAGACAATACATGTATTCCTTTCAGGACAAGACTTTTATCAAGCAATCCATTTGGAGACCTGTGGTGATATAAAATGCATAATCGGTATTGTCTGTGTTGAAAAAAATAATCGGTATTGTCCCTTTGCATAGAATTGAGCAGACTTAGAGTTCAAATGACTGGTAACAGAGTTCAACAATAAGCAGCCCCAATGATAGAAGTCTGATCCCATTTCTCAATTACAGGTGTATCTATAAACAATAAGCTCAAGATGGATTTCATCTATGAGTGTGTCGAAAGCCTGCTCACGGTTATCAAAATCAAATCGATTGTCCATTGGTTTGGTATGGTGTTCCCTAACTGTGTTGAGATTTTAACAACTTAACTGCTCACTCATTCACTCATCTGGGCGCCCAAGGGCTGCCCTCACAGGCTTGCTCGATGCCGGGCATCGAGCAATCCCGTGAGGGCGGCCCTTGGGTGCCCAAGTGAGCGACAGAGCAGAGAATCACTTGCCGCTCACTTGGGCGCCCAAGGGCCGCCCTCACGGGCTTGCTCGATGGCCTCACCTCTTGAGGTAAACTCCCGGGGGGTATGAAACTGAGGTAAATATGGGCCGAGGGTTAACATCAGAAGGTTCCATGGGTGAGTCATTGCAGAATGCTCTGAACAAAGGTGACCAGGAGTGCTTCCATAAGAGACTATATATGGTTTGGAATCATGCTATGGAGAAATTTTATATGGTTTTATAAAGAATTCGTGTGTTTGGGATAATAATACAACCAAGGAGATAAGTGCTCGAGAACAACCAAGTGAATCAAATTAAAGTATGATAGCAAGTGGAAGTAACCAGGGAGTGGACATTGATGGCAATATCATTGAGGATATATGAATGGTTAAAAAGAATGTTAGTTTTACAATATGGAATGGATGAAGTGTTGGGTTCATTATATAATGTAACATGAAGCAAATAATGATTTTAAGTGGAATTTGTATACACCACAACCCCCCTTTTGATAGGTGAAAATGGAACATAAGTAGGATTGTTGGGATCCCAAGGAGGTCCAATGTATTTGTTGAACTCCACAATCACAAAATTTGGTAGTTGTTGTGGCTTATATGTTAAATTGTAGAAAATGGCAATAGCTTGATCAAGAGATACATTAACAAGGCCAACTAAGTCCCATAAGTGTGATGTTAACATTACTTTATGTCCAATGGAAAGAAAGACTTAGAGGTCTAGTTGTTCTTCTTTAGATGATGTTGAACCTTGTCTCATTTTACATTTTGTATTGCAACGCACAACTGAATTTTTTAAAGATTTCAACTTTTATTTATTGTATCATCCAACAAGATTGTTGGTCACAAATAAATGCGTAGAATTTTCGAATGTGCTTTTCTCTTCTTAGGAAAAAAATGGGTTGGTTTTGGACATGAGAAGGTTCTAATCCTCTAGAAGAGGATCTGCATTTTATAGGTTTTGAAGAATGTTTTTGAAAGTGACATGTGTTAGTTTTGACCCTTGTTGTTAAAAGATAGTTTCGAGGGTTCTATTATGAGGGAATGATTCGTGATGGTGTGAATCAATGTGGATGACATGTTTTATGCCTCCAATCATCTAGGTGCCCAAGGGCCACCCTCACGGGCTTGCTCGATGTCGTTTCGAGGGTTCGATTATGAGGGAATGATTCGTGATGGTGTGAATCAATGTGGATGACATGTTTTATGCCTCCAATCATCTAGGTGCCCAAGGGCCGCCCTCACGGGCTTGCTCAATGATGGGCATCAAGCAAGCCCGTGAGGGCGGCCCTTGGGCGCCCAAGTGAGTGGCAGAGCAGAGAATCACTTGCCGCTCACTTGGGCACCCAAGGGCCACCCTCACAGGCTTGCTTGATGCTTGGCATCGAGCAAGCCCGTGAGGGTGGCCCTTGGGCGCCCAAGTGAGCGACAGAGCAGAGCCCTTGGGCGCCCAAGGGCTCTGCTCTGCGCCCAAGTGAGCGGCAGAGCAGAGCCCTTGGGCGCCCAAGGGCTCTGCTTTGCCGCTCACTTGGGCGCAGAGCAGAGCCCTTGGGCGCCCAAGGGCCGCCCTCACGGGCGGCATCGAACAAGCCCGTGAGGGCGGCCCTTGGGCGCCCAAGGGATCTGCTCTGCTGCTCACTTGGGCGCAGAGCAGAGCCCTTGGACGCCCAAGGGCCGCCCTCACGGGCTTGCTCGATGCCAGGCATCGAGCAAGCCCGTGAGGGCGGCCCTTGGGCACCCAAGTGAGCGGCAAGTGATTCTCTACTCTACCGCTCACTTGGGCGCCCAAGGGCCGCCCTCACGGGCAAGTGAGTGGTAACTTGGGCGCCCAGATGAGCGAATGAGTGTGGCCAGAGGAGCACGGAGGAGGGGGAGGAGGGAGGTGCAGTGGGAGGAGGGGCATTTCCACTTCATTTCTAAGAATTTTGATGCGATAACATATTTAAAAAGCATTTTAATACTGTAAACACAATGTTGAAATTAATATACGCTTCATTTCTAAGAAGTTTGACGCGATTACAAATTTAAAAAGCATTCTAATGTTTTAATAAAACCTGTTGGGAAAAAGTATCACTCTATAAGGCACATCCTAGTAGTTGAATCCATGAAATCAACGAGTCTCTATGTTGGAACACCTCATAAATTACTATAAATATCTTCTCAGAATCATGATTTTTTAGTTCAATTTTATCTCATCTAAATTTCTTAAGGTTCACATAGTATAGTCTCATGTATCTACTATGTAGCAACATACAATATCTATGTAGGGATCAAGATAGCTAACGATTATAATAACCTAAATGCATTTTAATACCGCAAATAGAACTTGAAATAAATTAGAACATAAGAACTTGAACTAGTATCTACATTTAAAAAAATTATCTAATATATGTATATATTTTAGATTATGACCATCATTTCAAAGATAGAAGGATTTAAGTTATTAATGTTTAATAATGATTTTGATTTTTTATAAAAAGTGTAAAAAGTTTTAATGTATATATAAATATTAGTAAAAATAATATTTATTGTACATATGTATCTCTTTAGCTCAATATTATGATATTTTCACAGACATATATACCTCATTTCCACAATCTTGTACATAGGTTTTCAATAGTTTAAGAATTTTGTTATATATCTTATAATAAAGTTAATAAAATTATATTTGAAGAAACAATTGATAAGAGTGGTGGACAAGCATATAGTGGCAATTAAGATAACCCTCATTGTGAAGTTTGAAGTGTTCTATCTTTCTAGATATCTTTTTAAGAATGGTGCAAAGGCGTATTTTATATTGCCAATTAAGATAACCCTCCTTGTGAAGTTTGTGGTGTTCAACCTTTCTACATAGATATATTCCATGTCTAAATTTTTAAGCCACGAACTAGGCTTTTTGTCTTTCTACCAATTATTTGTTTTCTCTAATGTGATTGTGATTATAGTCACTTGTTATAATCATATATTTTTCTTTTTAATATTGATAAAATACAAATATTTGGCCTCCTATGGAGTCTTAACACTTAGACATCTGTGTTCCAATTGATTAAATATATTTTCCCTGTTTATAATGTATCATGTTCATAAAAATCAATGGTACAGGGAAGAGATGTTTGATCTAGTTTCTTCATAGAATGAAGGAAGAAATATAAAAGGGAAGTATACAAAAAAAGATATTGCAAAGAACATAGTAATATAAAAAAAACCCAAATTTTATTAATGGATGAAATAGAAAAAGACTGTAAACCACAAAGTAATACAAAAATATGTGAAGATAGATGTATGTGTCATGTATGCTCATTCCAATAAATATTACAAGAGACTAAAAGTGCCTAATAACTTAAAGTGTTGATCAGTTTCATGTTTTGAAGAAAATGTTAAGTTTGACAATATTTTGATAAGATATATTAGTAATGTTTTGACTTTCAGACTTAATTTTAGAAATAAAATTTCTATATATAATGTTTGAAATATGTTTTTTACAAATAATTTGTATAGTTTTTCTTGAATTTATGTGAATCAACACTTTTCGGAAAATAATATGAAATAGTATCATTTTTATACAAAACATATCTGAAAATTGATTGAAAATGGTTTTAAATGTCTATATTTTCTGGAATTTTTTACAATTTTGTAAATTAAAGTGTCTTATTTTGTCCATAAAAATGTCTTATTTTATAGAAAGAATTGCAAAATGTATATGTTTTTCATTATAAATTTCTTAAAAATGTATGCTATTTTGCTAAATTTCTAAAAACGCACCTGAAAATAGAAACTAAATTTTTGTTACGATAAAGATAATTCAAAGGTCCCAAAAAATGCCTCGAAATGAAAATGTGTGATACTGGCATCACCCCTTTTTGAAACGGAGCTAAAAATACCTACTAAAATTAGGAGAGAGAAAAACGAGAACTGTGTCGAGTTCTCGTTTCATAGTATAAGTGGTTATTATACAAAGCAGAAACCAAAACATCATCCTAATGCTCATCATCCAGCACTTACATCCACAGTCATGTGAAGGATCCTCCTTCCAACATGCTTGGAATGGCTTCAGCAAATGTGTCCATCACTTCTTCCTCGAAGTGTCATCAATCTGAAGAACACCAAGCCTCTCTCTGAAGTACTCACTCTTCACCCTGGCTAGTAGCTTCGTCAGCACATCTGCAATCTGCTCGTCCGTCACAACATACAGGAGCTTCACAACTCCTCTCTACACCATATCCCTGATATAGTGATATTTGTGTTCGGATATCCACATCATATTTTTCAGGATCTTGCATGCAATTAGGGTTTGCATGCAAATTCTAGGGTTTGCATGCACTTTGCATGCATCCCAGTCACCAGGTTGATGCCTCCAGCACCTTAGCCACCTCTTTCTAGCACCCAGGAGCCACTTACTTCAGTTCTTTAGCCCTCCTAGTCTGAAAGGCGCCCACTTATCACCTACTGCCAGAGAAGGGCGCACTTTCTCACCTACCACTGCAGTTCCACTTCAGTTACATTCAGTTAGCTCCGATTCTCCCTGATTTGAGGCTAGTTTCACTCCCAACTGACTGTTTCACTTCCGTTGGACCTCCAGATTGACTAGATGACTTGTTTTGACTTCAGTTAGCCTCCCATGCACCCCCCACTGAGTCTCCTTCCCTTAATCAGTGCTACACACTTCAGTTACACATGACACACTCAGTTAGACTCAGATTGACACCTGGATGACTGGTTCTTGTGCATTGATGACCACCACTGATTGATGATGAGGACTCCTAGTTGGAGTCAAGCTACTCCATTCAGTGATTCGAATGGCCTACTTAGTCAATTCGAATTGCTCATTGACAGATATTGTATTCTATTGTAATTCATTCACCCTTATTGGGATATTGAGCACTGCTGCATGTTTTGCATAGTTTTACACCATATTTTCTATATTCATCTGTTGTGATTGATTTACTTGTTCATTAGATCTGTTGTGACTAATTTTACATGGTATCAGATCCATGGCAGGGACAAGATCTCTTTTCTACAGGTGTTCTACAAGAAGAGAGAGCAATCTTTGCTCACCAATATATTTTAGCAGTGGCATGCAAAATCTCATGTGCATTCGCTCATGTGCATGCAAGGCTGAAAACATAGTGTTTGTTTGTGTGTGATTTGCAGGTTTCTTACTTCCTCCATGTGCATTCGCTAATGCAAAGATGGAGACTTCTTCTTCACAAAATATTCTTACTCCATTCAACTATGATGAATGGAAACCAAAGATGATTGCATTCTTGAAGAGAGAATGTTTTTTTGATATGTGCATTGGTAATACAAGAGTTTTTGATTCCGATGAATAGGAGAATGATTGGCTCAATGATTGTGACAGAGCTTTTGGAGCAATATGTCTTGCTATGTCTCCTTGTATGCGCTACCTCAGTAAGACTGCTGAAAATCCAAGTGATCTATGGGTCCAACTTGACAGAGAATTTGGAAAGCAGGAAGAAGAGGATCATGTTAGCCTTTTGGAGGACAAGCCCAGTGAGATCTCCTTATGTGTTCTTTCCGATCATGTGTTGGCCTCAACAATTGTTCAAGATGAAGAAGAAACTGTAGATTCAACACTCATTCTCTCAAAGTCTTCTATTTCGAATTTTGAGCAAGATAAACAAGCTCATACTCTAGATTCCAAAGAGGTTCTTGAATCCTCTCTTTCACATGAGTTTGTCGGCATGCGGAATAATGATCTACTTGATGTTTTGGAGGTAAAATCTGATTTTGGAGGTGAATCATTCGCCCTCCTTGATTGCATGCCTTCTATAAACTTATGTTCTATCATTTGCAAAGTTTCTCAGAGTTTTAATGAAGATGAAGAGCACTACCATTCGCTTGAGTTCAATTCTCATGCACTTTTTCCTGATTTTGGTTTTGATCTCACCCTTGTTGGTTCAAAGGAGATCTCAAGAAACCATTCATCTATTTTTGGAGCTGATTTAACTTCTATTGATAAGAAGTTCAAGTTTCAAGATCTATTTGATCCGATTGGAGCTATTCCTACCTCACTTGGTTCGAATCACAGGTTCCAGGATCATCCTCATATTTTCAGATTTGTTCTCACCTTTTTTGGTATGAAGAGCAAGTTCTTAAAGTCTCCACATTCGCTTGCATCCACTGATGGAGAATTCAAGCACATGTTTTTGGAGCATGATCCATTTACTCCCAAGAGTAAGATACCTCCAGACATATCTACTTGATTTTGGAGCAGTTAAATCTTTTGGTGTACTACAGTTTATTTTGAGGGGGGGTATTTTTCCCATGAGGTTTTCCCCATTTCCTCGGTTTATTGACTGTTATTAGTTTTTGGATTATTGTATTGGGGTGACCTTTGGTCTTAGTTACCAGGGCCCCACATTATTTTTTTGCACATCATAGTCTAGCTTGAGGGGGGGTGTTCGGATATCCACATCATCTTTTTCAGGATCTTGCATGCAATTAGGGTTTGCATGCAAATTCTAGGGTTTGCATGCACTTTGCATGCATCCTAGTCACCAGGTTGATGCCTCCAGCACCTTAGCCACCTCTTTCTAGCACCCAGGAGCCACTTACTTCAGTTCTTTAGCCCTCCTAGTCTGAAAGGCGCCCACTTCTCACCTACTTCCAGAGAAGGGCGCACTTTCTCACCTACCACTGCAGTTCCACTTCAGTTACATTCAGTTAGCTCCGATTCTCCCTGATTTGAGGCTAGTTTCACTCCCAACTGACTGTTTCACTTCCGTTGGACCTCCAGATTGACTAGATGACTTGTTCTGACTTCAGTTAGCCTCCCATGCGCCCCCCACTGAGCCTCCTTCCCTTAATCAGTGCTACACACTTCAGTTACACATGACACACTCAGTTAGACTCAGATTGACACCTGGATGACTGGTTCTTGTGCATTGATGACCACCACCGATTGATGATGAGGACTCCTAGTTGGAGTCAAGCTACTCCATTCAGTGATTCGAATGGCCTACTTAGTCAATTTGAATTGCTCATTGACAGATATTGTATTCTATTGTAATTCATTCACCCTTATTGGGATATTGAGCACTGCTGCATGTTTTGCACAGTTTTACACCATATTTTCTATATTCATCTATTGTGATTGATTTAATTGTTCATTAGATCTGCTGTGACTAATTTTACAATTTGATCTCTATGTGTTCCAACCTATCATGAAACATTGGGTTCTCAGACAGCTTCACACAGCTCTGGTTATCACAGAAGATACCAGTAGCATCCAATGGGAGATCAAATAACTCAGACAGTAGCTTCCGTAGCCATGCTACCTCACAACTAGCTGAACAGGCTGCAACATACTCTGCCTCAGCTGTACTTAGTGCTACGCAGGATTGCTTCCTGCTAAACCAAGAGGTCACACCTGATCCCATACTAAAGCAGCACCCAGATGTGCTCTTCCTATCTGCAGCACTGCCAGCCCAATCTGAATCAACATAACCCTGCAAGTTAAACTTTTGATTCGCTTCATACTTGAGCCCATAATCCACTGTACCCTTCAGGTACCTCAGAACATGCTTTACAGCAACCAGATGAACACTCCTCGGATCTATCAAAAACTGACTCAATGTGTTCACCACAAAGCAAATATCTGGTCTCGTGTTCGTCAGGTACATCAAGGACCCAATCATTTGACGATACATAGAGACATCAACCAGCTCAGATGAAGCATCATATAGAAGCTTCAGATTCGATGCCATAGGTGTGGCCATGGCCTTGCAATCCATCATCCCGAATCTCTTCAGGATATCTACTGTGTACTTCCCTTGACCAAGGAAGATCCCACCTGCACTCTACCACACCTCCATACCTAGAAAATAATGCATCATTCCCAAATCTTTCATATCGAACTCGGCAGCAAGCTTCCTCTTAGTATCTGCAATCAATCTGTCATCTCCTGTTACAAATAAGTCATCCACATACAGGAGTAGAATCACAGGATTCTCTTCCTCAACCTTGTAGTAAAGGTTGGAATCCGCTTTACTCTTGGTAAAGCCCAAACTAGATAGGAAACTGTCCATCCTACCATACAAAGTTCTGGGAGTTTGTTTCAAGCCATACAAGGCTTTCTTCAATCTACACACATATGAATCCCTGTCAGGTCTTGGGACTACATCCCAAACATCATCTTCATGATCGACAGATCATGGCATTCTATTTCTTCATCCTAGATCCTGGGAACTTCAATATCTTCAATAGATATCTTTGTTGCTGGAACAAATGTTGTAGTCCTTTTGTAGGTGAAGATATACGGTATTTCCTACAAAACAAGTTAAATTGCATGATTAGAAACATCTCATAATTTTTAGAAAAAATTCTTTACACATAAAGAAATATGTCATGCAGTCATGCAGTTATCTTAGCCAATGCTTCAATACAACATTTATCTATGTTCCACAACTTTCTAGATGCCTTCCAGTCTCTACCAAAACATTGTTAAGATTTTGCACTACTCCCAAATGTCAGCAAAGAGGTTTCATTCTAGATAAGTAGCACTGGAATGTTATACAGTGCCATAGGCCACTTACCCATCACATGCATATTAGTATTATACTGTTTATTAATGCAATCATTCTAATATGCACAATACATCTCCTAAGTCTAGGAACATAAGCATAATATTATTTAAACAAACAAAATAGGCAAGAAATGATAATTGAAATACTTATCTTTGTTTGTTTGTTGGGTGGACTCCCTCTGAGTCTTTGCTTCCTGGCATGAGCTGATGAAGTGGCTTCTTCTACACCTTTCTGTTGTGGAATGTAGGAAGATGGTCAACTCCCACTGAAAATATGCATCCTTGCAGGAGCTGCTGGAGTGTGCTTCCTCTTGATCTTTGCTTCCTGGATTACCTGTCCTTGAACTTATATTCATCCTTGCTGACATCAATCTTCTTGAACCCTGGAAAGTATATTCTATAATCCTTCGAGCTTTCACTGTAACCCACAAAGATACCCTTCTTTCCTGAAGGATCTAGTTTAGTCCTCTTTTCCTTTGGGACACGAGTGTATACTGGACAACCAAATATTCTGAGATGGCTGACTTCAGGTTTCTTACTAGAAAAGACCTCTTCTGGTGTCTTGTTGTCCAATATCTTGTGGGGTGTTCTTTTCTGCACATATATAGTTGTTCTAGCTACTTCTTCCCATAGATGCATAGGTAGATCCTGGTCATGCATCATTGCCCTTGTTTCTTCCATGATAGTTATGTTCTTCCTTTCTGCACTCCATTTTATTGAGGATTATAAGGAGCATTCAACTCCCTCTTAATCCCTGAATCACTACAAAGCTTCTTGAAGTCACCTGAGGTGAATTCTCCACCATTGTCAGATCTGAATGTTTTAATCTTCTTGTCAGTTTGATTCTCCATCAAGGTTTTGAATTCCTTGAACTTATCAAACACCTCATCTTTGTTCTTCAAGAAGTATACCCAAGTCTTCCTGGAGAAGTCATCAATAAATGAGACATAGTAAACATACCCACTAAGAGAACTGGATGACATAGGACCACATACATCTAAGTGGATGATTTCCAGGATATCTTTGGCCTTGCTTTCACTGCTTGGGAAAGCCTTCTTAATGTTCTTACCTTTTGCACATCCTTTGCAAACACCTTCATGTTTGGTCTTGATTTCAAGAAGACCTTCTACAGCCTTGCTTGCAATTGGAAGTGCCCTATAGTGCATATGAGCAAGTCTTCTATGCCAAATTTCACTTGGCTCCATGGATTCATACACCATGGCATGTTCAGGTTGTCCCTTCAATTTATACATTCCTCCAGCTTGCTCTCCAATCACTACTGCATCATCTATGGTCTTTCCCTGTGGCCACATTAGGACTTGGCCATCCAAAAATGCAACCCTCATACCTTTTGCATCCAATGCAGAGATGGAGAGTAAGTTCTTCTTGAGCCCAGGTACATAAAGGACTTCTTTCATCTTCAAATATTTTCCAGAATCTAGGTTGTAGGAGGCTTCACCACTTCCTTTGATTGGGTATTGATAATCATCCCCTAGTTTCACCTTATGGGGTGATTCATGTTCAGATAGATTCACAAAAGATTCCTTAAACCCAGTCATGTGTTTGGAAGCCCCACTATCAATCAACCAATCATTACAACCATGGGAGATAGTACCTATTAGAGCAGAGATTAGAACATACTCTTCTTCACTTGATGAGTCATCATCACTTTCTGCCCTAGCCTTCTTCTTTGGAGGTTCATCATCTTCGGTAGCATGAGCATGGAACTTTATTTTGCTTCCCTTCTTCTTCTTGCTGAAGTTGTTGTTATTATCGCTTTTGTTCTTGGGACAATCTGAAGCAAAGTGACCCTTCTCATTGCATGTGAAGCATCTTAGATCCTTCTTATTCTTTTGATAGGATCTTTTGTAGCGAGAGTGATCCTTCTTGGGCTTACTTCTTTTGGTGTGAGTTGCGAGAGCTTGATCTTCACCTCCCATCTTTTCCTCACGAGCTACAAGTCTAGCTTCTTCTTGAGAGCATTCCTCCCATAGTTTACTTAAAAAGATCAATTTCTTTCTTGCACAGATTCCTTGAATAAAGGAGTCCCATGACCTAGGTAGGGCATTCAGAGTGGTCACAACAACTTCACCATTGTCCACTACTTCATCCACAGCTTCAAGTTGCTCCTTGATCTGAGAGACCTTGGAGAAGTAAGATTGAATGGTTTCTCCATTCAACATCTTGACCTCTTTCAATTGATTCCGCAGAGTCATCTTTCGATTTATGTTCTTCCCTTCAAATAGCTTGGTCAAAGAGTCAAACATCTCCTTGGGTGTCTTTAGAGAAGACACATGGGGTATGAGATGGTCTTTGATAGAATCAACAATGATTCTCTTTGCCTTGACCAAGTTCTTCTTATGCAATACCTTGGCCTCTTCATCCTCTGGGATAGGGATGTCTTCTTTTATGTATGAGTCCAACTCATTCTCTTCCAGGATTAACCCAATCCTATACTTCTAAGCTCGGAAGTTATCAGCCCCTTCAAGCTTATCCTCAAGCTTGGTGTGGTGAGACATCTTAAAGAGTACTTCAAATGGAAATAGAAAATATTTAGGTCTTATCACTTGAAATGTTGAAAACTGGGTCTGGTCCCAGATTAGGGTTTGTCGAAAAAACCCTAAAAATTCAAAATGTGAATTTCAAATTTATGAAAGGATAGAAAGATGCGCCTTGATGAGCTGATCAGCCTGGTGCATTCAGAATTTGAGATCGGCAAAGTTCTACCCTTCAGATTTATCTTTTTGTCCTCCCAGGTTCATTGGGGAGAGCCCTAAATTAGGGTTTGAGTTTCTCGGAGATCTACCCAGCCAAAAATCTCGATCCAAAGCTCTAAAATTCGATTTTTGCAAGGAGCTTCCAGCTGTGTCTTCAGATTTTAGAAATTCCTATTTTTGTGGAAACCTTAATTTTTAGGGCCAAATCTGAAAATGCTCAGAATTGAATTCTGATTGGACAGATAGATTCTACTTGATGAGTAGAGTCAATCTACTATACAGCTTTTCCAAAATTTGTGGAGAAAAACCCAATAAACAAGAAAGTCAAGTTTCCGTCACTGCAAAATGTCTTCTTCTCAGGTTAGCTTTGATACCATGTTAAATTTTGAGCATTAATTCACAATACTCAAGGATCTTCACTGAGAGAATAACATATATAGTATATCAATGCATGACAATCACAATAAGCATGGCAAGCATCACAAGAATCAAAAGCATGAGAGACAAGAGACACAGAGTTTCCGTGGGGAAAACCCTAAGGTGAAAAACCCCACAACTTCCTCAGAGATAGAGAGAGCAATGGCTCAACCAAAGTACAACCAAAATACACTGAGATAGTCTCCTAGTAGCAGATGATCCTCCTCCTGACTAGTGCGCCACTTTCTGAGTGAGAGAGAGATGACTTTCCAAATGATCTAAATAGAGATCACCTGATCTCTATTTATACTAACATGTTTGCCCAGTGAGCTTATGGGGCCGACTTGTCTAGCTAGGTACATCCACATTATAATATATATATTTCAGGGCCGACCCCACACATGGTGGTATAATAACCCATTGGCAAGTACACACACTTGCGATACTTGTCAATCCACATGACGACACTTCCTTATAGAGGAATAACACATCTCTAATAAGGGTACAATAAATATATATGAAATACATAGATGCAATACATTCTGAAGTTACATATATATCAACAATATCTTTATATGTGCTTACAATCTTTGAAACAAATATTAACTATCTCGGTGGACCTTATCAACCCGACCAAATATGTTTTCCTTATAGATTCATATCTTTATATATGATTATAATGTATCTACCTCGATGGACCCAGACCAAGACCAAATCGACCAACTACTCTATTTAGTATTCAACTAGGTCGACTAAGATCCCACATTCATCATTGGTTCCAATTCATCCATTGTTGTGCTTGTTGTCCATCATTCCTAAGTTGTCATTGCATTATGTGGATATGCTTCTTTTGCTTTTTTTTCTCCTCTTAGTTTTCTTGCCTTGTCTTGTGTCTTTATTTCCTTATATGTCTCTCTTTGCTTACTGCTATTGAATATTATTTACCCAACAATTAGACATATCAATTGTCCTTGATGTCTAATATTCATTTCAACATCCTTTGATTTTCCAAACAAACATCTATAAAGTTGCAAGAAATAAAGTGGGTCATGGCATCCTTTGGATGATACCTTGAAATCATAACAATTTATTTCCATCTTTTCCCCTCATCATTGGTGTAAGTTTATGGATTGAGAGCATCAAGAGTGAGAACCTTCTTAAATGAGACCAGTTAAATACCTTCAATTTACAACTTAGTTTGAAATAGAGTTGTCTTGTGGTTTGTACCTTTTGGCTTGTTTTCACAAAGAGAATTTGTCAATTTTGCACAATAATTACACTAATTGAACCTGGGTGGAGAGGGTAACAATCATTCCTCCCAACCACCCAAACTACAACCAATGGACCACTAGTTATACGAAATTTGAATCTAAATAATATTACATGTACTACTTATATGAAATTTGAATCTAAAGAATATAATTGAATCTCGAGTATATAAAACATATGGAGGATATTACAATCCATTTACGGAGTTGATTCATGGCAAAGCTTAGAATCCTAGATGTTCGTGGGTTGTCTGAGTTAGAAGAGCTGTCAAGTATGGAAACATTGGTATATTTGGAGGTATTGCACACAGAATCATGTATGATGTTGAAGAGAATCAGGGGTTGGAGCAGTGGAGAAAGCCTCGACTCTCGAGGCCAAAGTGTTAGTGGGTGCTTTGAGTTAGAAGAGCTGTCGACGTATGGAATCATTTCCATTTTTGGAGGAATTGTGTTGGATTTTAACCTCTAAACTATTATTATGCAAAAAAACAATTCCTTCAACCACTTTTTCCGTTGCAAAAAACACCTCATAACTAGCGACAAAGATGGTGACAATGTCGGAGACATTGCCACCACGTGGCTCTTGTTACATATATGGTTGACGACGCATCCACAATTTGATTTGGCCTCACATAAAGCATTTGATAAATGCAACCAATGTAATGTTTTATGGGTTTTGAATCATGGCATCCATATTTTGCATGAGTAATGTTTTAATATGTGATATTATTGTGGAGGTTGCAAACAATGCATGAATTTCAAAGTGAAATCCAATGGAAGGAGGCCACACAAACCTTGGTAGGAAAGGTGGAAGTTTAATTAAGGTGGACAAGTTCGGCATTTGATAAAACACAGTGATGCAAAAAGAGTTAATGCAACAAATATTTGGCAATAATTGAAAATTGATTTGGAGGATCACGTTAGGATTGCATGATGATTTTTGTACTTGGAAATTCAAAGCTGAGTTAATGAAACTACCTAAAGTCTAGACATATCGTTGAGAATTGAAGAAGCTAAGTCTAAGAGAAGGAAGTCTAAAGTGTAGCAAAGTGATGTGCACCAACCAACGGATATTCTTCCACTAATCCAGGGATTTGTTTTTAACATATTAAAGCTGAAAAAAGAAGAATTGACAAACATTTGGGTTGCTTTATCTTTATAGAGAAGTCGAGTTAATTCAATTAACCATAAAACTCATTGAGAATTGAAGAAACTAGGTATGGGTGAAGGAATCCTAAAGTGTAGCAGAGTGGTGTGCAGAAACTAGTGGACCAATTACCAACTGATATTCTATCACTAATTTAAGGATTTTTTTTTAACATATTAAAGTTGAAGAAGAAGAATAAACGAACACAAAGAGGGAGTTAAAGACCATGAACACAAAGGTATGCATTCTTCTCCGTAGCTTGAATGGACCCTTAGGCTTTTGTTTCAAGCGAATGTGGATTGTTTTCTAATCTATGAGCATTTTAGGATTTTAGCATTAGATTTCATAATCTTTTATAACTAAAAATCACACTAAATCTTTAGGAAATTTAGGATTGAGCAATGGGTTATGAGAAGTTGTATTTTTCTCCTCATTGGAAACCATGATGTCTGGCCTCAAAAATATGTTAGGAAATTAACAACAACCAATAATTATATTAAACACATCACATATCTAATAAATGATTTCTCCATCACTACTATAAACCAATCTCAGATCTCATAATAATTTTTTCAATCTATTTAAAATAAAATATATTCAGGCATGAATAAAATAACCTAAATAAATAAGAATAGGACACAATAATTTTACATTCCGTGCACACAAATGCAAGACTAAACGCATGCCCCAAAAAACTTATTTAGCTCATTCCCATAACACAATGGAAATGAAAAAAATCATAAATTTTTATTTTTATTTTCTTATTTGGTCTCATATATAAAAATCTCCCACTTGATACCAAATAGGAGCTATCGATACAGTCCCACGCCATCTTTCATCAAGTCACCCCCAAGCCTACCAAGCTTCTACACAGTTCTTGCTTATCTATTGGCATAATTTTAGTGAGCATATCTATAAGATTCTCAGCTGTATGAATCTTTCCCAGGTGTAAATTCCCTTCTTCCAACACTTTCCAATCCAATGGTACCTTAGATCAATGTGCTAGGTCTTTGAGTGAAATGTTGTATTTTTTGCCATGTGAATAACGCTTTGACTACCACAATACATCACATACTAGTCTTGTTTGATTCCCAACTCTCCTAGGAATTGTTCCATACACAACATTTCTTTGCAAGCCTCCAATGCAGCTATATACTCTTCCTATGTTGTGGAGAGAGCCACTACTTTCTATATCCTAGACACCCAAGACATTGTTGCACCTACAAAGGTGTATAAATAACTAGCGGTGGAATTTCTAGTGTCTACATCTCCAGCCATATTTGCATCTGTAAAACCTTCGAGAACAATATTATTAACTCCAAAACATAAACAATGATTACTAGTGCCCTTAAGATATCTTAAAATCCACTTTACTACCTCCCAATGTTGTTTTCCTAGATTGGAAAGTAATTTGCTCACAACTCCCATTGAATGTGAAATGTTTGGTCATGCAGATACCATGGCATACATTAACCTACCAACTGCTGAAGCATAAGGATTATTTCTCATTTCTTCCTTCTCCTTGTCACCACAAGGGCACAAATCAGTACTTAGCCTGAATTGGGAAGCAAGAGGTGTACCAACCGGCTTGGCATCCATCATATTAAACATGTCAAGCACTTTCTCAATATATTTTCCTTGTCACAAACACAACCTTTTGTTCTTCTTGCCATGTATAATCTTTATGCCCAATATTTGTTGTGCTAGACCCAATGAATGCTTCATTGCAAACTGGCTTCCCAAATCTTTCTTCAACCTATTAATCATGTTCTTATCTTTTCCAACAATCAACATGTCATCAACATATAATAATAAGACCTTTTTCATCACTTTTAATATATACACAATGATTTTCATTTAGCCTTTTAAAACCATGATCAAGCATGAAAAATTCAAATTTATTATACCATTGACTAGGGGCTTCCTTAAGCCCATACTGACTCTTCTTCAACTTGCAGACTATATTACATTTACCTTTTACTTTGAAACCTTTTTTCTACTCCATATATATTGTGTCCTTTAATTAACCATGAAGGAAATAAGTTTTTACATCTAATTGTTCATATTCCAAATCTAAAGCAGCAACAAGATCGAGAATAACTTGTATTAATGACATTTTAAAAACTGGGGAGAAAATTTATGTAAAATCATTACCTTGTTCTTTCCCAAATCCTTTCATCACTAGCCTTGCCTTGAACATTTTGCTTATTTTCCTTTCCTTCATGTTTTATTCGAAACACCCACATATTCTTTAAAAAAATCTTCCTTTTGGTCGTTCAACCAAATCCCACGTCATATTGTCATGTAGGGATTTAAGCACTTCTTGCATGGCCTTTTTCCATTTGATACTATTATCTCCTTCACAAGCTTCCTAAAAACAAGTAGGTTCACCTTCACCAGTCAATAAAATATCTTTTGAAGGAGAATACCTTTGTGAAGGCCTATGTGGCTTGGTAGACTTGCGAATTGATAAATTTTGTTGCAAGATTTCTCCTAATGGTTGTTGATTTTGTTGTTATTCATGTTCTTCTTGTTGTTCACAATTTTCATTTTGTTGCAAATTATAACTTCTCATTATTTCCAATAGCCTCTTCTTGTAATGGTGTTTGAATTTCCCATTGTTCTTTGATTTCAACAAATTTGTGTGCCTCCACACCTTTGTCAGTAGTTTTAAAAATTTGTTATTCATTAAAATGGAATCCATGCTTCTAATAACTCTCCTTTTTAGAGGATCCCACTACTAGTAACCTGACTCATTATCAACATATCCTAAGAAAATGCATTTGAATGAATTTTCATACAACTTGGACCTTTGTTCCTTAGGATTATGCACATATGGTTTAGAACCGAAAATTCTCAGGTGATTGAAACATAAATCCCTACTAGTCCATACCTTTTTAGGAATTCCACCATCCAATGAAGTTGTGTGGGAGCGATTTATTAAGTAGCAAGTTGTACGAACAACCTTTGCCCGGAAATATTTAAGCAAATTAGAATTTGAAAGTAACAAAATAAGCAGCCCCTCCTAGTGATTTTACATTAATTGGGACACAAACATCAGAATGAATCAAATCTAATATTTTTGTATCCCTTTTAGGACCATCCCTTATAAATGATACCCTTTTATGTTTACCCTCTATTTACCCATAATACAATGTTAAAAAAAATTAAATTATGTACCTTTTATCCGAGGAAAAATGTTTTTATTCAAGAAGGATTTTCAATCCTCTTTCAATCATGTGCCCAAGTATTTTGTGCCGCAAATCTATTGTAGACTCCTCTTTTGCAACACCAACAATATCATATTTCTCCACGTTTGATTTTAATGTGTAGACTCAAGTGACTATTTTCTGCCTCTTTGCAATAATGAGTGAACCCTTCACAATTTTCCATCCTCCATTGCCAAACACTCTATGGAAGCCTTCATCATCTAGCTTCCAAATAGAAACCAAATTCAATCCAAGCTCCGGTACATGCCTAATCTATTTAAGCAATAAACTACAAGCATCTTTTGTCTTTATTAGAACATCTACTCCTTCAATATTACAAAGACTTGTTAATCCTAGGAGAACCTTACCCATATTACCATATTTATAAAAAATAAAATTCTCTTTGCTTAGGATAGCACGATGGGAGGATCAAGTATCTAAAACCCAATCACTATCATGAATAGAAGTATAAAGGGATGCATCTTCATAAGAAACAATAATTAATACCTCACCTTTTGATGCAATGGCATTAGTTTCTTAATTATTGTTGTTGTTGGCCACCTTGTGATCATTTTGTTCCACTTTTTTCCACCGTGATAGCAGGTTATTCTTCCACACCTAGACTTTGACCTACCTCTAGATTTTGATCTCCTTGAGCTTGTTCTATGTGGTTTCCTTCCACGGTCACCAAGTGTTAGTGCCTCCATATTTGGAATTTCCACCCCCATAGATTTCCTGCACATTTCTTCATTCAATAAACTATTAGAAGCATCTTCAAAAGATGATTTACCTTTTGGTGTTGCATTACTTATGGCCACAACCAAGTTCTTCCAACTATGAGGCATTTAACTCATGAGTAGGAGGGATTGAATCTCATCATCGAGTACAATCTTCATTGAAGTGAGCTAGTTCAACATTGTGTGCAACTCATTTAGATGTTCAGGTACTGAGCTTCCTTCCTTCATTTTGAGATTAAACAACCTGTCCATCAAAAATAAGTTTATTGGCTGCTATGTCCCGTTCATATAAATCACGATGCTCTTTCCATAATGACTCATATGCTTTTTCTTGTGAAACATGGAAGTATTTTGTGTCTTCCATATATTGACGTATAGCGGCAATCATCTTTTGATCCAACTTCTCCCAATATCTGGGGAAGTTTGCCCCCACTAAGCATTTCAATGTTTATCATTGAACCCATTGCATTTATCATTGAAACTTTGCTATGATACGAGTTGATAGGAAATTAACAATATCCAATAATTAACATAAACAAATTGGAGATCTATTTAAAACAATATATACTCAGATATAAATAAAATAGACCAAATAAATAAAAATAAGACACAAAAATTTTAAGTGAAAAACAGAAATACAAGACCAAGAATACATATTTATATCTTTTCATTAGACAAATATCATGGGCCAAAAACCACTTACCCAAAACTAGGGTTATAAAACCATGGCCCAAAAACTTATTTAGCTAATTCCTATAACACAACCAAAATGAAAAAAGTTATTATTAGTATTTTCTTATTTGTTCTCATATATAACATAATATTAAAACAAAACTTGGATGCCCTTGTTCTCCTTGTTCTTATGATTCTTATAGGCTCTAATTTTTTGATGGTGCAAATCTCCATCCTCGGTCCAAATATCTCTTGATGGTTTACAAGTGAAAATTGTTGGAAGGTAATTCCAATAGCCACATCACCTTCCACGTTACCCAAAACATGTGAAGTCATGTGAAGCCAATACGGTGTATCAGTTGGTAGTTGCATCACTTAATGTTGAGTTAAAGTCGTGTCTTCTCGATCATTCGAGAGAATTCCTCATTTTGTATAAATCTTTGTTCATTATTAATGGAAGAGTGAGTGAGTTTTGGGAAGTTTCCCTCAACCCGCCTTGTTTTATTTTCATCGTGCCCACTCCAATTGGTATCAGAGCCAATCGCTCTGTCCACCAACAGGAATACCATCATTTTTCTTTACTCATTTTCCCATTCTCCAGCATGCAAGAAAAATCATAGTTGAAGCTCGTTTACCTCTTTGTTGTTTGATATGCCTGTGTTCTATCGTTGGAGAGCGTTCTAAAAGATCTCGTCATGTGGGAACTGAGAACCTTGCTAGGGTTCTGTGGATAGAAGTAGCTTCATTATGGCGCCTGTTTGTGGTTGTGTTTTTCTATCCCGGTGAGTCCATGGTGGACAGTGGAGACGCTTGTCAGTATCCTGAGAGTCCGAGCCTTTGGGCCAGCCGGTGACACCTCTGTGTATCCATTTTGAGGACACGGATGGTCAGAAAAAGGAGAGGGCCATATCCCATAGAGTTTTTGTTTTGTTTCAAAGAAATACCCTGCGACCAATATCTGGTGCTAGGTGATTTTGTGCTGCCTTGGATAGATGCAACCGTCATTGCAGAGACCCTGTTCATTGGTGATGTTCCTTTGTTGAGGGCGTTGAACCATTTATGTTCATAGCTACAGCGTGAGAGAGTTCATATGGACGTGTTTGAAGGAAACCCTTCGTGGTTGTTGAAGAAGTCCTCATATAGGTAACACTATATTCTGTTGTTGGTCGGTTTTGTGATTTTTGAGAACTATGAACTCTAGATTGTCCAATGTCTTGGACTGGATGTGGTCTACTTGTCTCCCTTGTAGTCATTGTGACTAGTAGTCGAATCTTCTAGTAGCTTTCATCCCGTGTAAAATTGGATACGTTGGGTCAATTTGTTCTTTGGTTGGAGAGCCCACAGTTATCGGGTTTAGGAAAGAGCCATAACTATATTTTCTCTAATTCCGCGTCAAGTATTTGAGCCAATTGAGCCCGACAGCCTGCAAGAGTCCACATTAAAATTTTTGCTCTGTTGCTGGTTTGTAAGATTGTAGTTGTGTTGGGGTTTAAGTGTTGGTAAAGTGCATCCACCATGGAAATGAAGTAGTCATTGCTAGTGTGAGCTCCCACAATTAGTAGTGGACTTGTTGGTGAATTTTATGTAGTCGAAGCTGGTAAGTGTTATTATGGTTGAACTTTTGTGGAAGAAATGGGGTTGTAGCCCTAGATGGACTGTATTTTTTGGTAAAATGAAGCCTAAAAAGAAGTCCTTGGTCCTCATTCTGAAGTGTTATTGGTTGTGTGCTCCCATAGTTTTATTGTCGAGCAAATGTTAAGTCCTTGTATGCTCCCATGGTTTAGTGGTCGATCCCACTAGTGTTTGTCACATTGTATTTGTGTTGGGATTTAAGTGTTAGTAAAGTGCATCCACCATGGAAATGAAGTAGCCACTACTGGTGTGAGCTCCCACAATTAGTAGTGGACTTGTTGGTGAATTTTATGTATTCGAAGGTGGTAAGTGTTATTCTGGTTGAGCTTTTGTGGAAGAAATGGGGTTGGAGCCCTAGATGGACTGTATTCTTTGGTAAAAGGAGGCCTAAAAAGAAGTCCTTGGTCCTCATTCTGAAGTGTTATTGGTTGTGTGTTCCCATAGTTTAATGGTCGAGCAGATGTTAATTCCTTGTATGCTCCCATGGTTTAGTGGTCGAGCCCACTAGTGTTTATCTGTTGTCTATCACGTGTGCAGTAGAAAGAACTCCTCTTAATTGAGTTGAGTGGGCACGGATGAAAGTTTGAGAAGGTGGAAGCGTGCAGAAGCTATTGGTAATTAGAGTTTGTATTAAACTAATAAAAAGGAAAAAAAGACAAAAATATAACACATAAACTCAGGAATTTAACGTGGTAAAACCCCAATTTGGGGAAACATCCACCCGACAAAGTATTGATGTCTTATTCCTTTAAATAACGAAGATTACAATCAGGTATTTCTTTATCCATACATTTCTTTGATATCAGCACTCTCCAAGATTACATATAAATATTGTTTGTGAAGAAGTTGCATAGATGGGTGAACTGCCACCGGTTAGAGAAACTTCCAACCAACCAACGGTTAAATAAACCATCATTGTTAATTATTGTTAATTAGTTGTCACAATTTTTAACAATCTCCACCTTGACAACAAATTATCTAATACTTTGCCGAAGACTATTCATCACTTCTTTTTCAAGCCAAGAGAAGCCACACACCATCGTAGCTTCTCTAATAACATTGGTTTTGTAAACATATCTGTATAATTTTCTTGAGTATGAACATTTTTCAGATCTACACCTTCACCAAGGGCTTGTCTTACAAAATGATACTTTACATCAATATGTTTAGTCTTATTATGGTAAACAAGATTTGTATCCAAATGTATAGCACTTTGGCTATCACAGAAAACAAGCACATTGTTCTGCAACCTTCCAATTTCTCCAAGTAAACCTTTCATCCAAATTGCCTCTTTGCAAGCATATGAGGCAACAATGTATTCAACCTCTGTAGTGGATAAAGCAACTATTTCCTAAAGCTTTGACATCCAACTTATAGCTCCACCTGCAAGAGTAAAAACATATCAAGAAGTAGACCTTATCTTGTCCAAATCACCTGCAAAATATGAATCAACAAAACTGTCATACATAATTACTGTTATGATTAAAGGTGATACAATAGTCACTTGTGCCTTTTAGATACCGAAACACCCATTTCAATGCATTCCAATGTTCTTTTCTCATATTTGCCATGTATTCACTGGAAACACCTACTGCATGTGAAATATCAGGTCTAGTACACACCATCACATACATTAAACATCCTACTGCATTGGCATATGGAACACGAGACATAATCCTTTTCTTCATCACTACTAGGACATAAACCTGAAGACAGAATAAAATGGGAAGCCAAAGGAACATTCACAGGTTTTACCTTATTCATTCCAAATCTTACAAGTATTTTCTCAACATATTTCTCCTGTGAAAAGCTAAGCTTACCATTTCTTCTGTCTCTGTGTATTTCAATACCCAAAATTTGTTTTGCAGCTCTAATATCTTTCATATCAAATGACCTAGCCATCGGAGCCTTCAACCTGTCAATCTCGTCCATGTTTTTACTCATAACAAGCATATCATCAACATACAATACTAAGATAATGAATATGTCATCCAACCTTTTGAAGTACAAACAATGATCATACTCACTTCTAGTATAACCGTGGCTCACCATGAAAGAATCAAACTTCTTGTACCATTGCCTAGGTGACTGTTTTAGGCCATACAATGATTTTTTGAGCTTGCAAACTAATTTTTCTTTACAATGCTGCACAAAACCCTCTGGTTGTTCCATAAAAATCTCCTCATCTAAATATCCATGTAAAAATGTTGTTTTAACATCTAGTTTCTCTAACTCCAAATCAAGCATTGCAACTAGTGCTAACAAAATACTAATAGATACAAGGTTGACAACTGGTGAAAAGATCTCATGATAATCAATACCTTCCATTTGAGAATACCCTTTCGCGACCAATCTGGCTTTGTATCTTTCAATCTTACCATCAATACCTTTCTCCAACTTGAAGACCCACTTACATCCAATACATTTTCTATCTTTAGGGAGTTCAACCAGGTTCCATGTCTCGTTCTTATTCAGAGAATCCATTTCTTCTTTCATTGCCATCTTCCATTTAGCATTGTCAACACAATCAATGGCTTCCTGAAAACAAAAAGGTTCTTCATCATTAGTAAATAAAGCAACAAACGAAACAAAATCAAGATACCAAGTTTTAGGAGGATTTCTGTCCCTCGTAGATCTTCTCGGTGTAGGTTGTGGAGTTTCCACAATTTCTTCATCTTCTATGACTTCTTTATCATCATAAACTTCTTCTCATTTCTTTGAGTCGTGAGAAAATGAGAACTTCAATTAAACTAGTTGTTTTGATGGTACCTATTCCTGTTCCACATCAACTTTTACATTTTCTGATTTAATGAGAGAAGACTCATCGAAAATTACATCTCTGCTAATGACAATTTTTTGAGTAGTAGGATCACACAACCTATAAGCTTTCGTTACATCATCATAACCTACAAAGATGCACTTATTTGATTTGGGGTCTAACTTAGAACACTGATTTTTAGGAGTAAGTGCATAAGCTTCATAAACAAAAAATTTCAAATTTGAATAACTACAAGGCTGACCAGTCCATACCTCTTCCAGAATTTTGCAATTTATTACAATTGACGGTGACCGATTTATTAAATAACAAGCAGTAGAAATTGCTTCTTCCCACAACTCTTGACGCAAATTAGCATCGTTGAGCATGCTCCTTGGTCTCTCTAGAAGAGTCTTGTTCATGCATTTTGCAACGCCATTTTGCTGAGGAGTGTATACATTTGTTTTATGTCTTACGATCCCTTCTTCTTTGCAATACTTTTCAAACTCTAAAGAAGTAAACTCACCTCCGTTATCCATTCTTACGCATTTGATTTTCCTGCCAATTCTTTTTTCAACCATAATTTTAAAACATTTGAAAGTATCAAACACATCAGCCTTTCTTTTTAAAACATAGACCCAAACTTTTTTTGAAAAATCAGTCACAAACAACACAAAATATGCTGCTCCTCCGTAGGAAATAGTAGGAGATGGACCCCATACATCAGAATGAATTTAGTCAAGAACACCTTTACTTGCATGAATCCCTACTTTGGATTTTTGTCTACACTGTTTCCCAAATACACAATGTCTACAAAACATCAAATCTAAAGATTTCATTTTTGGAAGTAATTTATGATTCATTAATACCTGTAGTCCTCTCTCTCTCATATGACCAAGATGTCGATGCCATAATGAAGTGGATTCCGATGCCTCCTCAGATACCAATGTTGTTTCATTAACTTGAGTTCTTCCAACCAGTTTGTAAAGGTTTCCTATTTTCAATGCCTTCATGACCACTAAAGCACCCGTGGATACTTTTAGTACCCCACTTTAACCTGCAAACTTATGACCACATGAATCCAACACTCCCAAATAGATTAAGTTTTTCTTTAATTCAGGCACATGTCTAACATCTGTTAGTGTTCTTATAGCTCCATCAAACATTTTAATTTTAATACTTCCAACCCCAACAGTCTTACATGAATAATTGTTTCCCAAAAGAACTACACCATCATTAACTGTTTGATAAGAAGTAAACCACTCTTTATGAGGAAAGACATGGTGTGAAGCATCAGAATCTAACAACCATTCTTCATTGTATTCAGAAACATTACAAATGGACAAAACTTCATCAATCATACCTAAATCAGTTTCAACTGAATTTGCCTCAGATTTGGAGTCTTCCTTTTTGGATTCTTGTCTTTTCCAACAGTCCTTCTTGAGATGACCATTCTTGTTGCAGTACCAACACTTGATTTTGCTATTTTTTCCCTTTGATTTAGATCTAGAAGAACCTCTTGATTTTTCTCCGCTTTCTTTGGATCGACCTCTAACAAACAAAGCTCCTGGTGTAGAGGACTCAATACTAGCTTTATTTCTTAACTCCTTAGACAACAAAGCTCCAACCACATTGTCAAATTCCAAAGTTTCAGTTGTGCTAAGACTAATGGAAGATACTACATGACCCCAAGATTCAGGTAAAGTAACTAAAAGATTTATAGCCTTATCTTCATCATCAATCTTAACATCCATACTACTCAGCTGGCAAATAAGGGTATTAAATACATTCAAATGATCTGCAATATTCGTACCTTCTTTCATTTTCATACTGTATAGCTATCTCTTCAAGTAAATTACGTTCGTCAAATACTTCGTCATATACAAGCTTTCCAATTTGCTCCATAAACTTGTTGCTGTCTTTTCTCCAACGATATTAAACAAGACATCATTTGTAAGGCATAACCGAATTGTGTTAAGTGCTCTGCCATCTAGTTCCTCCCATTCATCATCTGTCATAGACACAGTTTGTTTTTTCTTGCCATATAAGCCCTTCTGCAACCCTTGCTGAACTAACAAATCTTGCATCTTAAGTTTCCACAATTCAAAGTTATTTTTGCCATTAAACTTCTCAATTTCGAACTTAGAATTGGACATTTTTGCCATCAAATTTGTTATATATATAACACAGACTTCAAAGGAAAAATACTTCAAAATATTTTTCAAATTAATAAGCCAATAAGAACCTCCTATTTCCAACAACCACAAACAAAAAATAGGTTATACCTTCACAATGTACGGACTGCTACAGGCTGCAACTTCTGGATTGGGCGATTCATAGAGAATACTGTCCATGCATTTGTGCAAAAACGACGACCACAACAGCGCTGCAAAACCTCAAGAGATGCGACCCTTCCTCAGGCTTCACACGGGTAGACTCACGACCTCAGCAGCTTCACCTACGGCTCCCTCTTAAACCTCTATGGCTCTCTCACGGGATCAAGATCTTTCACGAGCTCTCCATTGCTCCTGAATAGGCTTACAGGTTGGCTCTCCCATGACAACCCTTCCTTTCTACTTCATGCAGCTCCCCAACAGTGGACGGATCCTCTCTTCCACGACATCTCTTATAGACTAGACTAGCTCGGCTCCTTTCTGCCAGCACCTTATAGACTCCGACTTCACCTTTGGCTGCCTGCGTCTGGATGGCTCTCACACTAGACGGTGGCAGGCTCTATGAAAAATGATGGCTAGGTCCACCAATGGCTCTGATACCACTTGTTGGTAATTAGAGTCTGTACATTAAACTAATAAACAAGAAAAAAGGAAAAAAATATAACACATAAACTCAGGAATTTAACGTGGTAAAACCCCAATTTGGGGGAACATCCACCCGACAAAGTATTGATGTCTTATTCCTTTCAATAACAGAGATTACAATCGGGCATTTCTTTATCCATACATTTTTCTCATATCAGTACTCCTCTCCAAGATTACATATAAATACATTTGTGAAGAAGTTACGTAGATGGGTGAACTGCCACCCATTATACAAACCATCATTGTTAATTAGTTGTCACAATTTTTAATAGAAGCTCAGTATTTGGCAACTGTTGATGACATTGAAGAAGAGGACCAGGTAACTTGTTTGTAAGTTTGAAAGCTATTTGAAGTTTCCTTAAAAATATGTGTTTGAGTCTATTCCCTACAGTGAGGTAGAAAGTCTAGCTGTTGACGTCAGCAATTGAGAGAGTTGGAGCCAAAAGGTTATGTGAAATTTAAAAGGACTATCCCGAAGGATTGTGAATATTTAAAAAATTGGCAGATATGGATTCTGAAGACCTTATTTTTATTGAGGAGTTTGAAAAAATAGTTGCATACTGCACGGAAGCTATAGGAACTGAAGAAGAATTGGTACAAGCTGATGGAATCCATGATGATGCTAAAAAAATGTAATGCATATGAGGTCGATTTGAAGTTGATTGCAAACTTGCTTGAAAAGCCAAGGAATGTTAAAGTTGTTGACTGTCTTGTTGTTGATAACGACGCCATTGATGCAGTGGTTGAAAACTTCATTGATAAGCATCAACAAGAAATGCTGAGACTGATCAACAACAATAGTATGAAAGCTGAAATTATTTGTGAAATGGAATTTTGTAAAGGAAATTTGGTAAAAGAAAGTTTTAACAACATTCTCATGTTATCGAATCCTGAAGAAATTAGCTAGCATAATGCTAATAATTTTTTTGAAGATGTTGATGGTAGAATCAAGCCAAAAGGACTTGGTTGAAGATGACAAGCAAAGTGAAGATGAAGAAGAAGTGAAGTTACATCTAGTTCAAGGCTTGGCATAGACGAAGATGGAAAGGAACCAACATGTTAAAGTTTTTCATGTATGTTTTTGAACAGTTTTGTGTTTGTAAGCCTAGCCGAGACTGAGACTGGCAGGCAAGTATGATATGTTTGAAAGAAGATGTTTTGAATTTTGTGTGCAAGGATGATCATGACAAGAAACAATAATAAGTAATTTATAGATATTAGCAAATCCACTTAATTTGTGGTCGGTGAATGCATAGGCCACAAGTTATCACCTAGTTTATTCCAGTTATCTATCATGAACTACTAGTTATCCATGCATCTATGCCTTGTTATCACTCAACTCTTTCCATTTATCTGCCATGAACAATAAGATTTATCCATGCATCCATGGATCGCCTACAAGTTATTTTTTATATTTTGTTTTTATAATTGTTCAGCTACCACTTATCCATGTCTAACTACATGCTATTAACTCTTTCCACTTATTTTCCATGAACTGTACGAGTTATCCATGCATCCATGCATCGCCTACAAGTTATTTTTTATATTTCTTTTTTTAATAATTGTTCAGCTACCACTTATCCATGCGTAACTACATGTTAGATCACCCACCTCTTTCCACTTATTTGGTTCATTTATTTGCCATGAACCGTAGGAGTTATCCATGCATCGCCTACAAGTTATTTTTTATATTTCTTTTTTTTATAATTGTTCAGCTACCACTTATCCATGCTTAACTACATGTTATCAGTGAGCTTCTTCGAACTCCACTTATCCATGTATTCATGTATCAAGTGCCAGTTATCTTATTTTTTATATTTCTTTTTTGTATGATTGTTTATTATGAATTTTGAATGGCTGCCATAAAATCAATATAGACAGTACACTTGTCCCTTCCTCCTTCAATCTAGGAAAAGCATAAATGGTATTCCACCCCCAAATTCTAAGATATAAACGCCTAATAATAGAAAAAACTTTTCATTGTTGTTTAAATTTATTTTAATTTTTTATTTAATAAAGTTTATTAGGTGGTGGTTTTTATTATTATTCAAATTTTGAGAGGGGTGAAGTTAACTAATATTGTGGCAAGTAGTTTGTAATGAATAATTAGTTGAGCTCTTATTTTAATTAATGGTCTAATATCCATCCATCAAGCTACAAGTTATTGATGATTTTTTTTAGAATTGTTTATTTAGAATTTGGAATTAAGTCCATAAAATCAATTTGGAAAGTACAATTGTCTCATCCTCTTGCAATCTAGGAAAAACATACTTGCAGCTACTCCAACCCAAATTCTAAAATATAAATACCTATTGATATAATTAATCTAGATAATTAATCATTAACTTTTCCAAAACTTACCAAATTTCAGTGTTATTCCATTAAGAATGCAACATTTTGGTGGTATTTCTCTTTTGGCCTTCCCAGTATTGAAAGTAGAGTGAATAAGCTTCGATCCTGAATACATGAACGTAATGCTTTATTCCCCCACGTGCTTAATGTACGATGAATAAGGCTTTGATTCTGAATATATGGATGTACCGAGGAACGTGGCCATTGAATTCATAAATACAAGCACTTGGGATAAAGCTGGTTGAATTTTCTCTCTATTCATGTTATGGATTGGAGGACCGGTGTGTATTAAGATTTCTCACAGCATATTTCGTTCAGCTTCCATTGTATACTGTGTACTCTCCAGCGTTATTTGATATCAGTTTTCTATCAGATTTCCAGTATCTAAGATATAATCCAAGTTAGCAAATTCGGATTTCAATTTTTTTTTGTTATATTGGTTTTTTTACTATCTCAAGTATAAATAATTTATTCTTCCTCATGTTTCTGTTTTCGTGTTCTTGCCCCTATGTTTTCTATCATATTATGCAAATTTCAAAGCCGTCTGTTAAGGACGTTGTCACCTAGTTGCTCTGGTTTATAAATCTACTAATAAATATCATCATTCTATTTTATTCTAAAGATCTGTTAAAATCAACAAATTTACGTCAAATCTAAGAAAGTTGCCATTACCAATATATTTAAGAATTTGTACATGAAATCTCATAAAATCAACGAATTTATATGAAAAGGCTAAGAAAGGTGCCATTTCCAATGAGCCATTCTATGCAAGACAGTTCTATTCCATCACAGAGAATCAAGGACTCCCTTGATCATTGATTCTATTTTCCCAACTAAAATTCATATGGTCGGTTGCCAGCTGACAAATTGCAAAAGCTATTAATAAAAACAGTGTTTTTGAAACCAGTCTCAGTAATATTGCCTAGAAGTGATAAGCAACTCAGTTATATTTGATAGAGGTTATACATCTTAGCTCCTTTGCATGCTCCTCATTACTAACGTGGAGCACATCCCTGAGATCTGTGAGGAGAATTTCTTGTTTCCAATCAAGATTCTTTTGAAGATAGAGTGCCTCCAGTACAGAATGGTAAGCCAGTAGCTGTATCTGTTTCAATGTTGCCTTTCCCCTTATTCCAGGGGTATCACATGGAGAACATCTATTTTGGTCAACATATTCCATATATGGTATAGAGATCGTAATCATCTCATCTTTAGCTTGGGATCCAACATCTTTATGCAGATCTATTTTCAGGCCCACAACATCGGACTCAGGAAGGTTTTCTTCATCTTGAGTTTCAATACTTTCCACGTCTTTTTGGAATTTCTTTTTGCGGGCAGAATTGCTATTGAACTGATCCTTAGTTCCCCGCTTTCTTTTAGAAGATTTTATGGTCAGCTGACTACCTCCAGCTTGCAAGTTATCACACTGCCCGTCTGCCTTATATTCTCCTGAGAGTTGCGAAACCTTGGCTTCACTTCGTTTTATACTGGCATAATTAGCAGATCTTGTCACTGATTCCGAAACCTTGGCTTCACTTCGTTTTATACTGGCATTAGTAGATCTTCTCACTGATTCCGACACCTTGGCTTCACTTCGTTTTATACTGGCATTAGTAGAAAGCGGTGGAGAATTTGGATTCACTTCATTTAATCCCATATTCTGATTGAGAAAACACAGCACAAAATAACATGGTCAGTTATCCTATTTGAAGCAGCATCCTCATTTACCAAAAATATCACTAGAGAAGCTTGTCAAAACAATTTGACAAACAATATCAACAAGTAATACAAGAAAAATTCTATTGCTATGGAATAAGAACAGCTCAAGTTCTTGTTTCAATTCGCGCACAAGCAGATTACACTCACTGGACATACAGCGATTGGTTTTCCCATAATTCACTTCAAACCAAGCACAATACAAGAATTATAATGGGCCATTACTTGCACTTCACTTTCAACATTGGAAGCTTTGCCTCAAAACAACTGATTGAACAATGCCAACCCTCAAATCTTACAAGTCTAAGCTTTAATGTTAACAAACAAATCAAAAAATAGCCAAAAAATTGCAGGGCTGTTCCTATTCAGCAAAAAACTGAACAATAGAAAATAATATCTCATACAGCGTCAAAAACTCTTTAAAACTTCCATTAAATAGCTTTATAAATCCTAAACAAATGTTGAACAATTCAGAACTATTTTTTTTGAAATTTCATACCTCTACCTCTGAAGCATTGACCCACTTGTCATTTTTCCAGTCCTGATGAACACGGATCTGTTTGAGATTATACTCTCGTTGCTCCTTAGTTTCATGGAAACAAACAACATATTTATTATTGCGACGGAGGATGGCTTTGACAACTCCCCTCCACCACCCATCTCTGTCATATGCATCAACAACTTCATTAAGGCAAAAGCACTGCCTATTCAAGGTCGGTGGCTGAGGCCTAATATAAGGGGCCTTTACAGTCTCTCTCAGTTTTGATTTCCTATCCTCGGTAGTCAAGTCCCTGTATTCAATCAGATATCCCTTGCCAACTCCCACTTTCTTGACTATGGTTGCAGGAAACCAGGCTCCCCTGAAGCCTTCTTCATCACTTGAAACCTCAACCCCGTCACCTTTATTAAACCTCAATGACGCACTGCTCATCCTCCTGCCCTTCACACTTACGTGGTAGAGGAATATTGTATATAACGGCTATTTGAAGGTGTTATAATTTCACTTTGTGAATAACGGACGAGTAGAAGAAAATAAACAAATGGAAGAGATGCATATATAAAAAATTGAGGGCCTTAGTATTTATAGGGAATTTGGGGCATCTCATGAATTTCATAAGTATAGTCGGCCGTGATGTCAAAGTTTCGGCCACTTGTTATTTTTATTTATGTAGTAGTATCTCACGCTTGCAAAATAACTGCATCAATTTTGTATTTATAGCGTGAATAACTGCATCAATTTTGTATTTATAGCGTGTAGAACTGAACTCTTAGATTTTGAATTTTTGTTTTTTAGGCGTCATCCTAGAAACAATCACTACAAATCAATTGAGCTAACATCGTATTAAAATTGTTTAAAACAACTTATAATTGATTTAATATTTTAATATAAAAAGTTTATTTATTATTAATATGAACAAGGGAAATAGAAGCACAGCTTCAAGTCCCTGCCTTGAATTTGAGTTTATGCTTATGTGATAGAGTAGAGTGTTAATTCATTATCTAGTCTCCACATGTGAGTGGGTTATAATAAACTTAGTTTCTAGAGTTTCCAATCTATAGAATAAATTTATGTTCAAGTTTTTTTATGTGTTTTACTACATAAATAATTTAATTTAGTAGTACACCTTGTTGTAGAGTAATTGAAGGCTTTCAGTGTTGAGAATAGATGGAGAAAGTTGACATGTCACATCTCGCCATCATGACTTCTATCGATTGAAGAACTGGAAGAGCATAGTCGATGGAACCGGTGAACCACACATTCTGGAGGTACACATCAAGACCGTGTTACAAATATTTTGTGTATGTTTTTCTAGAATTCACCGTGTCAAAGTTTAACCAAGGCCAACATGTTTTGAGTGGACATTAAGCAACATCGATATAAACAACCAACCTCCTAGCTTAAGGAGTATGAATCAGGAGTATGAATCGTACCTAGGAATTAATTTAGAGCTGTAGTTTATGGTGGCTACGAAATCAAAGGTAGAGATAGTTACAAAAGTCTAGATGGTATTCAAAAATATCAATATCAACCGCCTCAACACTTGACCAGTAATCAAAGCTAGATTCACATTACCATGCAAAAAATCATCTATCTATGTTTCTATAATATAGTGAAAATTAATAAGTGAATTCGATTGTCTCCACTATATTAGAATTCAATCAAGAAAGAATTCATCTCATTTATACACTAAGAAATCTTGACGATGCAATTATATATGATATAGACTAAATAGGATGCCTACATGCTTATTACTCGATATATCAATGCAATTAAATATGATATAAGCTAAGTAGGATGCCTACATGCTTATTACTCGATATATCAATGCTTACTACTCAAAAGATGGCTAACTGCTAAAATTCATCCTAAGTTATTTAAGCATGAGTCATCAATTAAAATACTTCCTTTTAGGGTTAATTTAATTCATCGTTATTGATGCCCCATTATAAATATATTAGCAGGAAAGCAAGTTCTTGTTGAGTGTGATTAATTGGTTAGACGAAGGATGGCAAAATCTTTTCATTGTATTTCAATAATACCACCCAACAAATTGATAATTTAATACTTTAAAGTGGGCGATGTCTTTCCACAAGCTTGCAAAGGTAACAAAGATGTGTGTTACACAAGGCAACTATAACCCTATGTTACACATGAAGTAATTACTTGCATATATTTGTTCTTTTTTTAGGAAATGATAAAAGAAATAAAGTTGCATGGTTTCTAGTTTTACTGTTGTTTCTCATAATGATTATAAAACCACTAACTTTATTATCCGATCAATATTATTTGTTGTTTCTCTCATAGTGATTATAAAACCACTAACTTTATATTATCCGATCAATATTATTTGTTGTTTCTCATAGTGATTATAAAACCACTAACTTTATGGTCCGATCAATATTATTTATGCATAAGTGGGAGTTCAAAACCCATAGGCCATATTTCGACCTTGTATATTTGAATTTGATAATAGCTATCCACCATTCACGTCTAATTCCGAAAATTCGTGCTTGCAAGTTGTTGTTGCTACTATTTCTATACAACTCTCGTGTTCGTGCATGAACAGTACCGCCCAACGTGAAGGTGGAAAACATAATTCCTTACTCGTCTATTCAGAACAACGAATTTCACCTTCCGAATCTCCAAACCAATAGAAAACCTGGAAGCGAGACTATGTCGTGGCACTGTGCGGCCCTCGGTCCTTGCCAGTTCCTGTCATCCATTAATTGATGAATTTGAAGAGAAATTTAAGTCGTGGAGTGCTTCTGCCAATTGTTACAATGGCCTATCGGAGCTTCGGTTTAGTATAATTGATCTGGCATGCTGAAAATTTACCAATAATCATTTGGGATATAGGGTATAAAAACTTATCTCCTAACTCTAAACAAAATAATACATAAGTGCAATATCCAAATTTTATGGCATGCCTATTATGCATACGGAATTCATCATTATATTTGAATACATCGTCTAGCAATTCTTATGTAATAAATATATATATATTTACAAAGCAATTAGCATTAGTCTATCATCACTTATCTAGAAAGTTGCAAAAGTATTATGTTGTTATCTTATACATCTATGAACAGTAGCTTCCAAAGGAAGATAAATCATTAACAATATAATTTCATTAAATTACCTCTTTTATGAAATTATCCTTTTTCTTAGATTCTTCTCTGTAATAAGAGATTTATCATCTAAGGAGATTTATCATCTAATTTCCATCATAAAAAATACAAAGAGTAATAAGAGAATCACTTTCATTCCAAATAATATTAAATTATTCAACTTATATTTTCTTGAAAGTTATTAATATGCACCAAAATTCACCAAGTGTATTTAATATATGATTGACTATCATCCTAAATAATAGATTATGGTTCATTTAAATTCGTCCGTTACGGTTATATAATATTTGTTACTCACAAATGCAATTAGTTAAATATTCAATATTTTTTGCACATCCAATTGCTGGAATAACTAGGGTTCATATGCAATTAGTTAAATATTCAATATTCTTTGCACATCCAATTGTTGGAATAACTCGGGTTCATGGTAATACTTAAGTAAAAAGCTAAATATCGATTCTCTTCTTCATAGATCAATCTTCTTGTTTCTACATCGACGAATACGGATAGTTAAACTCTTGTATTGGATCTTGAACCAAAGATCACCCACATCTATTGCATTCAAGTGCCATAGTAATTAAAAAGAAAGTTATAAACAATTAATATTCACATATTGCATTCAAGTGCAATAGTAATTAAAAAGATAGTTATAAACAATTAATATTCACGTATTTAAATGCTCAGGCTCTCTCCTACAGAGACCGCCATTGCCTTAAGACGGCATTACATTAATTCAAAACATATTATGGAGTTGTCTCAAGAAACACCCTGATCTCCAATCGACAGTTCTAAGTAAAATTATATTCTGAGCCGTCTTCTTTCCAAGAGAGAAAGATGCTCTTTTCAGGTTAAAAAGTAGTGATGTTATGTAAACTCAAACGAATTGAGGTATGACCTTTTCACAACACTTATAACTGGGTTAGTCAACTCCAATATTAAAAAGAATGGAAGAGGTCGTTCTCCCTCCCTTCTCACA
Source organism: Larix kaempferi (assembly GCA_027924585.1). Classification (NCBI taxonomy): domain Eukaryota; kingdom Viridiplantae; phylum Streptophyta; class Pinopsida; order Pinales; family Pinaceae; genus Larix; species Larix kaempferi. Next base: position 1,990,442 of record BSBM01000085.1, read on the forward strand.
GATAAATTTCAAATAAAAATAATTGTAAACAGTACTTGAAATGGAGTAAAGCTGCTCCATTACTCTACAGCATAGGCAATTTATGATAGATAGAATCAGGAATTTGTAGAGCTTAAATCATTGATCATTAGGCTTTATTTTCATTTACTGTAGAGACAATTTCTGTTGTTTTTTGTTAGAGTAAATTAAAATAACTAGCAAATCAAGTTGTTCAAAAATCAAGTTGTTCATTGAGGCAATTTATGATAGATAGAATCAGGAATTTGTAAAGCTTAAATCATTGATCATTAAGCTTTCTTTTCATTTACTGTAGAGACAATTTCTGTTGTTTTTTGTTAAAGTAAATTAAAATAACTAGCAAATCAAGTTGTTCATTGATCTCTTGCCAGTCTCATGTCTCTTGCCAAGTCTCATGTCTCTTGCCAGTCTCATGTTCATCTTTGGGGAAGATTAAATTATTATTATTTTTTAAGGAGATTTATAAGAGTTTGCAATGAAACAATATGTGAAAACCCAAGACTCTTTATAGGTTTGAAATTTCAATTCATAATGCTTTTGTTTCTTTACTAATATGCAGGACTATACGTGCACTGAAGATGAAGACGAGGATACATTTCATAAATTTAAAGGAAGAGAGCTTAAAGAACGTCCTTGGAAAGTCATCTGTTGGTATCAATTAATTTATATAATTTGCCATTGATAATTCATGTGTATTGGTAGCTATGGTATTTTGGGTGTTAATTTTCTTTCAATTAACAGTTTATAGTTGGTCGCTCTTAGTATTATTGTATGTAAATTATTTGACACTTTAAGCAAAAGTGTGGAGGACACCATTATAGTAAGATATTTGCATCATTTTCAACAATTTTAACTTACACAACAGAGCTACAGTGATATAGTTGGTCGCTCTTAGTATTATTGTATGTAAATTATTTGACACTTTAAGCAAAAGTGTGGAGGACACCATTATAGTAAGATATTTGCATCATTTTCAACAATTTTAACTTACACAACACAGCTACAGTGATAGGTTATCGCCAACACCTACGCTCTTTCTCGGCTCCTCCTCCTCTCCAAATGTGACTCTTGCTCCTGTTTTTCGCACAAGAAAGAAGAAGACGATGACACAGCCATTGGATTCTGTCCTTCGATTCGGAAACCCAGGGATCCATTGAGAGCCAACGGTGGTTGGAACTGGCAAAGATCTTCAAGAAGATCAGCACAGGATTGGGATATGAAGCAGAATGAGAATAACAAAACCCTAAGGAGTGCGAGATCATGGTAGGTTGTTAGACATTATTTCCTAAAATAATACACTTCTGCAGACCAAGAATGGGAAGAAGAAGACGAGAAAACCCCGCAGATATACATTCAATCACACTACACGGTAAACATTTGTATTTTTGTTGCATAGTGGAGAGGAGATAATTACATAAATTGTTTCAACCAACCTTGGGTCAGATATTTGTAGGAATGGGGTAACGGAGTCGAATTTACAGGCTAAGGTGCCGTCAGGCTTCATTTTTTAATGAAACAATACTTACCCTGAAATGTAAATAGACATGAAGCAATTACAGTTTGGGAGGTGGTCGCAGAAGTACTCAGAAGAATCCAAGCCAGAGATAGTTAAAGCTCATCTTCCACTGCTAGTGCGACTGTGTGCATGTAAGTGACAAAACATCAAGAGTTTGTCTGTCCAATATATATTTCTATTATCTACCATTCTTCCCCATCACATGTCTCTCATGCTTGCTTGTGTTTCCAGTTTTGCCCCATCCAGGTATCCACCTAAAGCACAAGTGTAGTTGCAGTTTCAGTAATCATGGCAACGACGCCATACATTGCAGGAGGAGAATAATCCTTCTTCTTTGGTTTTGTCCAGCGGTCTCTAAATCAGACACAAAAGTCTTGACAATAGTAAACGATAACAAGAAAACAACTGTTAAAGATTACGCTTCTTGAAGCAAGGAGATTAAAGGTAAGACAAATGACTATATTAGGAATAAAAAGCAGATTAACATAACTTCAAAGAATTTGATAGCTTTAACTTTTTTTCTCGTTTTAATGATGCAGAACAGAACAATCGGAACTAGGATTATATTAGGAATAAAAGAGAATAGGTAAGACAAACGATTGCTCGCGAGTCACGGGCATCACAGTAATCCTTTGGCAATAGCTCTATTGGTATCAAAATTAGTGGTCTCCTAAACAGGGAGTTCTCTTGAGTAGATATCCATGTTCACTGCATTTAAGCTCTAGAACTCAAACAGATCAGAACTCGAATCACTGTCTGAATCATCATCGGTTTCGTCCTCCGCCTGCGTTTGGAAAAATTTGTTGGACTATTTGCAAATACTCATAAGGAATCACACCCTTTTCTAACAACTGAACTCCCCTCAAGCAGAAGAAGGCGAAGAGGAATGGTGTCCTGGCAAGTACAAATAATATCGTGGATATGTTGCTGGTATAGGTGGTGCATTCTGGATTGGAAGACACGTTATAGGCATGTAGGGTGGAGGGCATGCATGTCAAAATATTACATGAAACAACACGAAGAACACACCTGCCAAGGGTAGGTGGTTGTGGTCGTGGCATCGTGCCAAGGGAAAGGGGTAGGGCAAGGGCAGGTGGTAGACTGCATGCACACGACTACACGGGCGTGCAACAAAACCGGGAGATAGCACACAAAAGCTTGACGCATAGATAGAAGCAGCCATAATGTGAAGGGATAGATAGTGGCAGCACAGAAAAGTAGCCTATGCATCGATTAAAGGCCAAATAAGGCTCTTAAGTTATTGATTCGGCAGAAGGGAATAATACCTAAAAAAAGTTTGGATAAAACGTGTTGGAATATGTGCAAAGATTAATACAATCGCTCTAAGCGATTTATAGAGTCCCCGCTGCTGGGCAGGCCGGCAGGGACTAATAATAAAGATGTACAGTCACTTAATGATCAATAAAATTAGTTGGGTTTATTATAAAAAGTTGTCCAACATCAAAACTTAACCCTTTATGCATAAACCATATAAATATCCAATCCCAAAAATAGTATAAAGTATTGGCCATAATATGCACATCTTAAATATGACACAAGACCATACACTTCATTCAAGTGGGAGTCAACAACCCCAAACAAAGTGTCATCACAATCCTTGGGGGCATCCCCCACCCTATAAAAACAAGCTTTGTGTTAGGAATAATCTACACCCAACCATCATTACTAAGTTTAAGCTCATGAAAACTTTGAACCTCAAATATAGCAAGAGTGGTGAGGGGAACTTGTCATTTGAGCATGAGGAAGGGTGCAATTGTGTCATTTCTTGTGTTGCCTTATAGCATGTACAACTCAATGGCAGGGCCTATCATCATGACATTGGGTTATTAGAGAGGTGCCATGTGACTTCTTTCTAATAGTGGACATGGCACTCCCCAAAAATTAAGCAATAAACATAGGTATACCACACTTAGCTTAATCTTCTGAAATTGAACAATAACTTATGTACAAATTTCTCAAAGGAAGATGACAACATTGTTGAACTTATAGAGCTCGATCAAGGAAGAATAGATCCATAGATTTTCTTTCTACCTATACAAACAAATGGACCAAGGAATGATGCCTAAAGTAGGTTTGGGTCCATAAGTTCATTTATACTCCTGGACCAATCCACAAGGCCTGATATATACTAAACTACATAGGTTGATAAACAAAGAAATATGAGAGTGTTTGACAATGATTTTTCTCCACTTTCTCATATATTGGTAAGACACATGGAATTAATTCTACAGTCAATTAATCAAGTCCTTTTTATTTGATAACAAGTCAAGAGTGTCTCCATACTGTGCATTGGAGGAACACCAATCATTCACAACATGCAACTACCAATAAATGCATTGGAGAGTTTGAAGGGATATATGAAATGTTGCCACAAATAGATCACAACTCGATTGACTAGACGGTGTTCGAGGTTGCAACACTAGTTAAGGAATACATCGACTTGTAATTGTTTACTACTCTATGTGCTGGTTAAATGAGAAAGAAGTAAGTGGCATGTTGTTCCTTGAGATGTTCCTTATACAGAGCTATGCCAATGCATCTTACAATCCGCTTTAGGCTAAAAAAAAAGAGTTTGTATGCCAGAGGAAGTATCCCTTACAAACAATATTTCACAAAATCAATTAAAATATTTACTATTAAATAACAATAAGATATAGCTAAGTACAAAAGTGGCCCAACAAGAGTTGAATTGATTCCATTCAAATTATATATGGACCAAACATAAAAAAAAAGACAAGAAATCTGTAACAAATCCAAAATGCAACTTATAATTCAAATGTAAAAGAGGGAAGTACTACCATAACTGAGATAAACATTTAAATATTAAGGGTGAAACACAGAATGATTTTAGAATGATTTTAGAATGATTTTAGAGGATGAAAAGATATTAAGAAATACTTAATAACCAATCATAACCTTTAAAGTATAATGATTCAAAAGAAAATATTTCCATGAACACCCTAGTTAGTAAATTAGTGAAAATAACATTCTCACATATGATCAGTTTTCTTGAATTCTAAAAAAAATTAAAATGGCCCCTTTCAACAAAGATTAATCTCGATGGCAATCACATTGATCACCACGACATATTCCTTGTCCCATAAACCATACATTAATATCTTTCAGTAAGCACTAGTAACAAAATCAATAATATTTAAAGATTGTGCAATAAGGATTACAAAATTATATAAAATATCCATGTGAACAATGAATGAAGAACCAAAGAACCCACTTGATCGGAAGAAAAAAAGATGTTCCAAATACTTTTGAACAAAAATTTTAGACTATCAAAATTATGGGAAAGAATTACCTGATAATAAAATAAAGTTGCAAAGTCTTGATTAAAAGTAGGCGATAATTTCTTGAGTAGGTAATGTTTCAAGAATGGTTAAAAACAAAAACACTTTATCCCAACACTTCTTTTCTTTCTTTTTCTTTGAGCCGAATCCTCGTTCAGTTGTAGATGGTGTTGCTGATGTGGCTTGTTGCATAAACATGTGGTAATATTGATGTGGTCTAAGTTGATAACTTGGATTCCAATATTCTCCTTTTGGATAATTTAATTGTCGCATTTTCTTGTAGGCAACTTACATATATAACTTTTTTAAAGAAATTAATAACTCAAAATCAGTGAACATGTTTTCTTTGATATTCTTTCAATCCAAAGATGGGAAATCTTGGATTAAGTTCAAAACATCTTTTTTCTTAAATCTATATAAATTTCAAATGAATATAAAATACCTTCTATGGTTCATGGGATGGAAGGCCTATTGCAATAAGAGGTTTAAATTTTCCCTTAAACTCTTCTACTTGAGATTTCACAATGCAACATTTTTCTTGTGCTAACATTATAAGCCCTTTCATCATCTATATCCTTTCTACTTGCATAATTATTTATGTTTTGTCAACTATTTGCAAACCTTGTAATTTATCCTGAGTTAATGAGTTAAGATATGGAATAATGATGTTCACAATTTCCTATTTTTCTTCAATGTCCTTCTCGTGCTTCTTGATCTCTATATATACTTTTCATTAAACCCTTTGAATAATGTAAGACATCAAAGTAGGGCCAGAAACCCTATATATGAATGTTTGGCTTTGTCTCCATAATTCACTTTTTCCTATTCTCAAATAATATTTCGCAGAATTTTCCTTTTTGACCTTTTCTAACTCTTCACTCAACCTATCATTCTCTTTCATTTGAGCTTGTAATTAAGTCTCTTTCTATTGTGTAATGTTTTCCAAATATGCAATTTGATTGTCTTTTTCCTGGATATTGTTTTGTAACTGAATTTCTTTATCGAACTGAAGTTTCATGACCAATTCCAAACTCTTGATATTATAATTCATTTCATTCACCGTGTTTTTGTATTGATTGGCCTATTCATATAATTCATCTACATTCCCATCGATGTTGCTTGAATCATGAACTTGATCGTCTTGAAAAGCTTGTAGAATGAAATCGATTTGTGCCTTCTCAATAATTTCTTTTTGTAAATATTCAATTTGAGAGGTGAATTCCTCTATTATATTCAATTTTTCAGTCGGCAATGCCTCTACCTAGCAGGTTAATTGCGATAATTTTTCCTTCAGAGATAGATTTTCAAGATCAATTTGATCAATATTTTCAGATAAAAAAATTATCTCTACAGTCTAACCCAGTTCATTGATTAGTAGTTTTAGATTCTTTCTTAAGGACTTAATATCAACTTCTTTATCATGGATGATCACTTTTAAATTTTCTTCAGAGCTTGATATTGAGACATCAATTAACTTGTATTCTAGGATTTGAGCCTTTAAAGCTCTTGCTTTATTCACTAACTATTCATTCTTCAATTATTTCTCTAACTTCCTAATATCTTCTTGTAGTTTTTTAACATTTACGATTCTTGATAACAATCGATGAGAAACCATTTCTCCAGTGTATTTGTGTAACCGGAACACATCAACTTCATTCATTTGGTCCAATCAACTTGAACCGTGGTATGTTGTAATTCAGGATTTTAGCATTGTTGAATTTCCTTTGACAAGTTTGCATGCATGAACACCATATTCATATATTTCTTTGATTTGTCCATGGTTGTGATCAACCTAGGACCTAGTTCTTTAGTTTGCAATTACTCACTAGCCAAAGCTTTGGCAGAGTTGTTTTCTATAAAAGAACACTCCATATCTAAACTTTTTTCTACCATAGTCTTCATTTAGGCAGAAGATGGGTTGATGAATTCTAGAAAGGGAGCTTGTAATTTTTGTTTTGTGGTATGTTCCACCACTTGGACTACATGTTAGAACAATCTATCAGAATTTATCTCTTCTTCTTCATCATCATCAAAATTTAGGACTTCCACTAGTTTTGGATTCTTGCTTTCCATTGGTTCCAATACTTCATCAATTCTCATTTTTCCTTTGTCATTGTCTTTATCTACTATACCTATTTCATTCCCTATGTTTTTCAGAACTTTTGATTTCCTCGTTAAAATCAGTAGCTATTTGGGAATCACCTACTTCTCTTACAATCTACTTTTCTTTGATAATATTTTTCTCCGGTGAGTGACTTTTGCAGTCTTCTCGATTGGATAAGGATTCCAAGATTGGATCATTACTTGTTACAGATTTCGTGGATCTAAATAAAACTCTCAAATTTGAAATGATCTTATGTGAATCATATGGAAAATTTTATGTCATTTCTAACTCTAATGATTGTAAGATTTGATCTATAATATCCTAAGCAAACTTATTCTTAATCACAAAGGAAATAATTTCTTGAGGGAGATAATAAGCGAAATTATGTTTTTTACCAATAAATGAGTTGCATCATTGGCTCTTCTTTGTCTAGCATATTATAGAGCATATATTATTGGCAATAGATAAACCGACAATTTGTAAGGTTTTCCTTCAAAACCACAAATCCTCAATACAATGCAATCAAGATATAAGAACTAGTCTCCTACTTTGCATTCTTGGATGAACTGCATGGCTCATAAATCCTTTGACATTCTATTTGGATAGGCCTTGTGAATAATCTTATGGACACTTAGTAAAAAAGTGTCTACAAAGGCCTTAAAATCTCAAGCAGAAGGAGTCACTATTTGAGTCCTTTCAGTGACAGGAAACATATTACCTTCAAGGGTTAATCTTTTTAAAGAAGGTGCTCAAATTGAGGATATTGAAAATACAAAATCAAGCAAATCAAATACGATTGATATTTGAAAAAATTGAAAGAGGTAAAACCATAAAACTATTCATGGATAGCATTTGATATGAGCGAAAAAAAAATCAAACCTTATGACTTGGTCTTTTACAAGACTAAATATCTAGCCGTTCAAACTAATGATCAATTCATCCACAATAGAATCATCATCATAACCCAAAACCAAAGAAATCATAGAAACCAGGAATTGGAAATCTTTTTTGGAAAACAAACCGTTGCAAGGGAAATTTAAGGTCTTGATTTTACACTAATTTGGGGCTCCATTGAAGTATCAACTGACTCTTCTCTTCAGGAGATAAACCCCTGAACAAATGAATAATTTGTTCATCTGATTTACAAACTTGGGGCTCAAGTAGGTTTAACATTTCAGTAATAAAAGTAGTGATATAGAAAAAATATCTCACTTTCTATCGGAGGAAAAAACATAGTGAGTCATAGGGGGTTATCATTCGGAACACATAATAACGAAATTTTGCACGACAAAAGTAGGAGGAAGAATACATTGGGTTAAACCACATTCCCAATAGACCTTCAATATGTCAAAACCTTGCGCATGTTAATCAAAAGCAATTTGCAGAGGATTTAAAACATAAAACAAACTTTGGGGTACAAAACATCCTCTAAAAGGTCGATAAGACTTTCAGGATCTCCGACTAGATTATCTAGCTTCTTAGACTACTCTAAAATATTTATAAGTAGATTCTTATATTAACAAGAAAATATTTACTATACTACATGTAAAATATGTCTTAGTACATGGCCCTTAATAAATTCAAAGAAATTCCATTTCTTCAATTATTAACATAGCACAACCTTGGTGAATTCATTGGTTCATGGTATGCTGAGATGGACAAACCATTTAATTTGCACCCATATTTATATCTATTATTTCATTACGATGATGGATTGGAGACTCGAGTTGGAATGTTGAAATATGTAGATGGCATTTCCGAGGAATTATTACGTGTTCAAGATGAAGTGATTGAGCCAAATAAGTGTTTCCTAGTACAATTTGGTCTTCCTATTTCTAATTTGTCCCTAGATCTAATGAGCATTGGTCCATATGTGGGCCTGGTTTCATCCGTGCAGTAGGGATTGGTTTTTCCATCATATGATCGTTGTAATCGGTTTGGAATAAATATCGCAACATTTTTTAAGAAAGGTATTCTCTCGGAATTGAAGAAAACAATGCTAGCAAATAAGATCTCATTTGTATTGCATTACATGAATATGAAAAATAAGATAAAAAAATTTCATGAAATCATTCTTATGTACCTTAGAAGATATTTTATCAATGATCTTGAGAAAGATGTGAGAAAATATTCTTTCAAGGTACTCAAATCAAGTTGTTTGAAAACAATGCTACATAAATCCAGTAAAAGATTCAATAACTCAAAAGACAATCAACAAGAACAAATCATATATTATTTATTTGATGAGAAAGTTTTTTCTATTGATATAACAAGATCTGTTATAGTGCCTTCAAATCTACAATTTTTCAAGGTTGATGAATAGGTCTTTGCAAGGATGGTTTTATCCCTTGTCACAAATTTTGTAACAAAAATCAGAGAGGCTATTCTATTGCATTTTGATACTATAATCGGGGTTATCTATGCTCCTAGAACTGGAGAAGAAATTCAATTTACTACATTGAAATTATATATATTGGATGGACATCATGCTATTTTGACGCAGAAAAGAATCATTCAAAATGATAAATATAAAGTAGTTCATTTAAGATATCATCATCGAAAAGCTTGTCTTTTGCACAAAAATGTTCCTCAAAGCATTATTACAAAGTTATAGAAACACATAAAATTTTCAAACAAGGAATTTGCTAACACTCCATTAATCAAGTCGTGAAATAAAGGGAGAAATGAATATATAGAAATAGGATAGCCTGGCCAAGAAAAGGAAACATTTCCACTAAAGAGAGGATGGTATACATTTTTTCTTCATAACAATCGATGCCCACAACCATTGACTGTGTTTTGTAATTACTAATATCTTCTTACTCTTCAATTTTATTTGTTTGTATAATTTTCAAAATGAATGTATGAATATCTTTGTTGTTTCAACCAAGAAAAATATTAAAGACAAGGTGACTCTTGTATTGATCTCTGATATCTTATGAAACAAATGGTATTCTATATTTCAACTTGTTATTGCTGCAACATCCCTCCCCAAAATTTTTGGTAAATGTTAGGGCCCCTCCTTTTATTGTTTGCTGAGAACCTTGGTTTTGTCCAAGTCCTAGTTACTCCTCTGATTCAAAATTTTCTGAAGCTTTATTTCTTTCCTTTTTTCCTTGATGATTTTTGTCTAAGGCATTTCTTTATTTAAACACAAAGCACACTTTTAATTTTCAAAGTATGCACTAAAGGCGCAGATAGCATGATTAACTTTGCACCGAAAGGTGCGATTTTTGGGTCTGGACTTTATCACCAATGCGCAAATCGCAAGATGGCGCAAGCTTTAAACATAACTTTTGTGCCATATCAATGCATCCTCCCGTAGCGCAAAGTCTATCCCTGAATTCCCCGTCATTAGCGCAGAACTTAACCTAAAGTCGCCGCTACGTTTGCGATCCCATTCACTTTGCCATTGGCGCATCTTCTGGGCGCAAGACTTAACAATGTCTCCTCCGCCCGACGCGCAGAACTGAACCTTAAGATCGCCGCCACCATCTTTCTCTTTAAATAGACCTTGTCGTTGGCGCATCTCTTGGGCACAAGACCTAATGATAGTTTCCCCATCGTAATCGCAAGCGCTGCGCTTAATAGTGCCACTGCACCAATCCCGCGCCATCACAACTCTTGATAGTTGAGGACGTTGTTCGATGCCATTCAATACACCCCTTCTAGGTTGATGAGGCCATTTAACTCAGCTTGTGCGGCATTAATTCGCTCTGTTTTCAAGCCCCGTGCCCACCAAACTCACATTAATCCACCTATTGGGAATTAACTCTTCCCCTATAATCGCAGAGAACGAAGTTCAAACAGCTCATTATTATCAAAGTCGAGAAAGCTTCCAGGAGCGAATAGTGGGTGTTTTATCAATTTTTATCAGCTCGGATAGACGCACCAACCATAGAAAACCACTCCGAAAACACCAGGTAGGAACTCTTCTCCTCCGTTTGCTTGTTATGAGGATTGGCTCCGTTCGAGGCTATATTTTGGCAGTCTAAAAGAAGAAATTTATCTCTCGCATAGGTTTTTTTAGTCCCCCACATTGTCGTTTTGTCTTTCATTGGATATACACCCTATGTGTTTTCTCCATAGGCCTTGAAATACTGCGTCGATAATGCCAATTCCCATATCGGCTTGTAATAACCTCCTTCGCGTATGCAACGACACTTATCTCGCCACCTGTGACATTTTTTTCAAGAGGAGACTACATCCCGAGATGCCAAAACCAGGTCACCTTTCTTTTGAATGCATTCGTTAGCCATTATGGCAAGACTGTATCTTCCTGGCTCTATGTTGCACGCCACCAGTGAGAAATAACACCCCTTGGCATAAGGTGAAAGCACCTCTAATGCCTATAATGCTATGTTCATCTGATGCGCAAGCGTTAAGTTGAGCTGCTACAAAACCCGCATTGATGAACTGTAACATGTGCTGGTTTTCTGCCTCCCACCACAGTGGCCTTTCATATGTAATTCCAAGTCAACACTTATGCAACAACTTTTCTTTTCCAAATCATTTAAGAAAATTGGCAACTTCCGATTATATGGTAAAGATACTTACTTTTAAATTTTACATGGATGTCATACGACTATTTTGAGCTCTTGCAAACTTTCTAACTTACCTGCTGTTGCTTATTTTGAATAATTAGATAATGTCTACGGTGTTAATTGCTTATGAATATGTCGACTCTTTATTTTGTGCTACCTTAATTAACGCAGGTTTGACATGCATAGAAGGTCTGCAAGAAGGAAGGCCGCGCAAAAGGTAGAGTCAGATTCAGAAGTGGAGATCCTGCTGGATATGTCATGTGAAACTATGTTCGGTGACACGCAAGCCACCACTAATGTGCCTCCAGGAAGCTCTGCCCCAGAGTTTCAATGGGGCAACTTGTATAGATTCATCAGGGATCAGGAATACCCAAATGATTCCCTAGAAGACACTTTGGTATATGCAAACATCAAGAAGTCCTGTATACATAAAGCAGCAACCAGACCTGAATTAGTTCCATGTTCTGAGGTCCTTCGCTGGTTGATCCCTCATGTCAAAACTGACACCAGGTTCATAAACGACAAGAATGGAATGAATCTGGCGTCGTTCGCACCTGAACATATCGCAGCTGCTTATAGATTCCCCCCAGCAAGAGCTTGGTTGGACAGTAAATGGATAGCAAAACATCCCATGGACCCTCTGATCTCTATTAGAAAAATGACAATAGCTGACAGGAAGATAAGGCAAAGGCAGACCAATGAATATGAAAGCAACCTTCTGAAAACCCCCTATAGATTCATTGTTTTGATGCTGAGTCGGATCATCGGCGTGCCCAATGGTAATATCTTCAAACTGGGCTGGGTACCAGTAATATTCCATATAGCCATGTCAAGCACCATTTTCAATTGGGCTAATATTATTTCAGAAATCCTGGAATCACAGTTAACCGCTGCCCAAGGAGGAATGAGTCAGAAAAAAGTGGATTTATTTATGTCTTCCTATATGATAGATTTCCTATTGAGCAAGCACACCTTCCCAGATTTGGGTTGCTCATGGAACAGGAAGGAGACACCTCTCTTCATAGCTTATCAATCCACATGGGCCAGCAAGTACGCAAGTTATTACAAACAACTTTGTGAAAAATTCATCATGCCCTTATATCAGCTTATTTTTGTAGAGGAGCCAAATTGCATGTTAGAAAACGCTATGCCCGTCATCGAAGCATATGGTGATTACTACCACTCCCAAGAAGGAACTTACATCTGCATGAGTGGAGGATTAGTAGCTCCATTCCTGCTTCCCAGATATGCTACAGATTTTGTGATACATAGGGAAGCCATAAGGCATCTTTTCAGCATTGGTGGAATCAGTAGGCTCCTCACCGAAAGGAAGAAAGGGATATATCCACTGATGCCTTTCACTATCGGTGCATATAGACTACCGAGAGAAAAAGAGGGAGAAAATTATGTTCAAGATTTGGACATTTTTCATTTTGGTACAAAGTTTAACAAAAGGCATGACCCTTGCGGCAGATTTGCTGAACATATTAGTGATGTCGGAACTTCCTTCGAGTACACCCATCAGATTGACCTGAATGAAGAATTCTTTTGTAGCGCCAAAAACTTAACAGAACTAGGAAAGCGCTACAACAAGAAGAAAGGTGGGAAAAATTCTGCCCCCAAACCTGTTGGTCTGATACAACTGGAGAAAGAGGCAACATCATCCCAAGCTGGAGGTACGAACGACATAGAACTAGAAGAAGGTGACACAATTCAAAATGAACAGACTACCAAATTGCAACAAGAACAAGAGCAAGTTATTAGGTTGCAACAAGAGGAGGAAACTGTTTGAATTCAAAAGGAGCAGGAGGAAAGAACCTTGTTGGAGGAAGAAAGTAGGTTAAAAGCAGTGATAGCCGAAAGGCGAAAGAAAGAGAAAGCTACTAAAATACAGAAAGAGCAGGAAGCAAAATACAAAATACAAAATTACAAGAAGAAGAAAGATTCTTGTTAGAAGAAGCGGACAGATTGCAAGCAGAGCTAACAGAGAGGCAAGAGAAGGAAGAAGCGGAGAAAATTCCAAAACAAAACCAGCCCAACCCAGTGGCCATGGACTTGGATTCAGTAAAGACTGCCCAACCAGGGATAGCTCATGAAGGGGTTGTCTCCACTGAAGAATTAGCAATCACCCCATACAACCCCAGGAAGTAGCGCCAAGTGGCCAACCTGGATTCCATCTATTTTCATGAACGAAAGAGGGCTATTGTTGACATGAGAGTAAGGAAAATGGAAATTGGGGAGGACTTATATGAGTTCAGAATATCGGATACCACACTGGTCCAAGCGACCGACCTTGATCCATCATTTCAGGCAGGCTACATCGTAGCTTCAGCCCAAGCAATCAAATCCAATATCGATCATTTGATTGAAATTGTTAAGAACTACAGAGAGCTGTGTCTCAAGATAAAAGCTAACAGGAAGAATGAGGTATTAGAAAGAAACGAGATAAAAAGGAAATACAAGCATCTCATGGAAGAAAAGGAAGAAACCACTTCGAAATCCCTATGGCTTGAAAATGAGAAGAATTCACTTGAAATGCAGCTGACAATCTTAGAAGATGAGCAAATGAACTTGAAAGTTCATATATCCGAACTAGAAAAGCTTGAAGCCAACAGTGCCCAACATGTCAATTCCTTCAAACCTCAATTCGAAGAGTTGGAACAAGGAAAGGCTGAACTATTGGAGCAGCTTGAAAAGGAAAATAAGACGAAAGAAGATCTAGCCACATTCTATGAGCGAGCTTGTGAAGTGTAGGAAAGGATTCATCAACTGCCGGTGTTGATTAATGAAGAAGTCTGCAATATGAAGAAAATGATCACAAAGATGACTTCCATCGAAGTTGAAGCACTAAGATTAAGGGACAAATATGAGCAACATGTGGAAGAACTTGGAGAACAGTTTGAATGGAGGAAAGGGGGATCGGGTTTCCCATCAAACCTGCAGGATCAAACAGATGAAGAATTTGATATGGACACAGGAGTCCTCGAATTCTGCTTGAGGTGCGGTAGCAGATTGAGTACTGAAATCAGAAAAACCATCAAGAAATGACATGTTATTTACTCTAAAATTTGGGAATCCCACGACAAATGTCATATGGTTCTACCTCAGAATATTTATGAGTTCCCAAAGAGGGAATCGCGCTTGGCAGAATTGCAAGGAAAGTTGACCTCAGAGTTGGATTATCTGAAGAAAATAGAGCGTATAACCCCAGAAGACCTCCATCAATTCATTAAAAAAACTGTTGTTCACACTTATTTCCTGGAAAATATTCAGCAAGAAGCTGTCGCAGAGGTGGCAAATATCAAATCAGACTTGTGCAAACATGAGATAGCACGGAAAGTAATGATCTTAGCGAGAATTAAAACAATACTAAGGGAAATAAGTCAATGGGGCAGTTATATAGAAGAGGTAAATAAGGCTGCAAAAGCAAGCGAGCTTGTTGAGAGGACAAGTCAACAAAAGAGGAACGACCCATTGAGACAGAAGAGCCAGCTGGACAATAATTTGCCTTATTCGATTTTGCAAAGTAACTAAAAGTTGTTAACTGTATAATGTCTATATAAACAACTGTCCTTTCTTTTTGTCTCTTGTGAAAGAGGATTGGCATGAATCATCAGAATTCAATATTTGAGGCTTTTAATGACAAATCAAAATTCCTTGGTTTAAGGTACACTTGGCAGCTCAAGGAGCATTTTGTTAAACTATGTATAGGAGAATAGGAGAGAAGAACGGGACTTTTGGCAAGTGAATGAAATTTCTTCCTAGTACATGAATTACTTTGCTACTTGCTCCAAGAATTCAATTTTGCCTAATGAAAGCCTGGGAGAAGGCGTTTTTTCCTGGAGAATGTGTCAAATGTGTGTTGGATTATTCCTATATTATCGGCATATTGCTGTGAGATCATTCTTTGCTATCATGAATTTTTTCTATGTGATGAATGTTCTTACATTTTCCTGTGCAAATGTGTTTATCTCAAATGAGTAATGGAATGTATTAAATGAATTGAAGCTATCTTTAATATCTTTCATATTCTGTTGTAGGCACATCTTTATGATTAAATAGATATCTATATGATCTTTAGGTGTTTCTTGCAGTTTATTACTCATCTCTATGGTTTTCTCCTTGCAAGGATAGAATAGATTTGCTTACACAGTTTTAGATTAGTTTAGGTTATTTGCATGCACTTAGGTTAGGGCACTTGCATATCATCTTAAAATAAAATACATAAATGGTGAACCGAGCTACAACCGGTGTAAAGAACCAAAATATTTAAATCTTACGGTAGACGGAACCGTTAACCAGATGGCTTTCCTACATCAAATGGTGGACAATCTAATTGGGATTGTTTACCGGGGAGAATCCCTTGTTGATTGATGCTACGATTTTCGAGGCATCAACAGTTTTTTGGCACTAGAAGTAGGGCCACCAGTGTATGGTTGATATAGGGGACTCTTCTTTAAGAGGAGATCCAGCTGGAAACCCGCTTAAAACAACAATCCTAGACAATTCAGATCTTGAAGTGACAAATCAAGAAAATCCCAACTCCGAGTTTGAAAATCAAGAAAATCAAGAAACGCTCTATGCTATACCTTTTGCTGAAGGAGCAAATCTAAGAAGACATACCTATGCTTACGTTAAACAGCTTGGTGATTTAAATGCGATTCCTTTTCTTCCTAGAAGACGAGCTCCTAGAAAAGAAAGACAGTACACACGTGATTTAGTTCTTGTTCAAAGCTTCGAAGAATTAGTAGACTTATCTTTAGAAGAAATTACAGAGCCTCTTGGAGAAATAGAACTTGAGGATCCTCTAGATCTTGAAGAACTGTGCACTCCAAAGAATTCTCCACCTCTGTTGTAGATATTTCTCCCTACGTATAAAGAGAAATTCTATTAGGATAAAGTAGATTAAGCTAGCTCTAAGCTATGACAAAAATGAAACAAATGTAATCTTGAATCCTGGATTAAACTAGTATTTCAGAGATTTCACATTAGAAGGAAAGGAAGAAAATAACTCACCTCCATTCTCAGTGTTAGTCCTGCTTGCGGTTCTGATCTCGGAATATTCGCGATAGATCTATGGAGACAAAACAATACACAAGCACATACAATCTTCCAATGTCATTGAATTACAAGTTAGATCCACAATCTATATAGACATAATTCATGAAATTGAGAAGCTTGAAAAATGCTTACAAAGGTTGCTTGATGTCCAAGCCAATCTTCCAGCTCCAATTGCTTCCACCTCTAGCTATCTCCACAAAAGGTTTGTGATCATAGTTTTGATGCCCCAAAAGTCCTCCCTTTGGCTCATGGAAGACCTTTCTCTTATAGCATGTGGGAAGGTTAACCAACAAGAGAGAAGTGTGGATCTATGGAGTGTTTAGTGGATCAATCCAGCCAAACAGGGAGAGGGTTAGGATCGAATCAAAGGTGGTGATCCTAACAGAATCCTTCGAAGGTTTGAGATCCCAAGATCCATGGCAAAAGGCTATAACAGGACTACCGTGCCCCTAAGCCTGAGCATAGAGCAGTAGTACCGTGTCCTAGGATAGGAGCAACACGCGGTAGTGCGGACTACCGTGCCCCAATAGATGTGCAAGGCACGGTAGTGATAAAAAATAGGACTGAGTTGGGTTGGAAGATGACAGGAAAAGAGTTTGTCTTCAGTGGTCAATCATTGGTCTTCTTTTTTGGGTGTTTAATCAGTAGGGGTAAGTGTCGTGAATGTGATTTGGTGTAAGGATGCGACACTAGGTTGTTAGGTGCAATATTGAGGTATAACAGATGCCCCCTAAAGTGTGAGGTCAGAAGAGACTGATGGTCAAAAGAATTTACAAATATTGTGTAGAGATAGCATCGAGGGGAGCAACAAGGAGCTGAAATAGAAACAAAATGTCAGATATACCACCGAGGTGGGCATTCCCATGCTCAGAAACAATTGACTCAAAGCATGGCTGCCGACCAATACATTGCAGATCCATGAGTACTGAGATGATATAGACCGTAGACAAATCATGGCTACTATGAACAAGCGTAGATCCATGATACAGACATGACACAACCACGACCAATACATAAGTGGATCTGTGTGACAATACAAAAGGAATTTCCATCGCAACCTGGACACAATCAGAATATAATAAGGATGTCCAGGGTCTTCTACCCGATCACAAATGATACGAATCTATCCATGTGATTACAAGGTGTTGAAGTCAAACATGGTAGAAACCATTTGATTACCGATCAATGATGTGAACCGTTAACAAATGCAAGGGAAATCACCAATGATGATGATGATCCCCAAGGTATCTATAGTACATCTGAACGAAATGCGAATAAAGGAGTTGATGTTGAGCATCCGAGAGATCATTCAATCAGAGGTCATGAATATGAGGAAACCTTCCATTGAGGCATGCAGGTACCAAGGTACTAGTGGTTGACTCCTAAGCCTAATTCCTGGATAGTGATTTGGAGTCGACAGGAATAGACTCGTCGAAGGTGGGCCATGGTGATTCCCACATCATCGACACGAAATCGGAACGAGAGATGATGTGAAACAATGGAACAATGAAACATGTACTGACACAGCGGAAGTCTTGACACAATGGATGACTTGGAACAATACAAACCCTTTGAACATATAACGACATGAAGCAGAACCTGGCAGTAGGGATAATTGGTAGTAGAGGATAGACATAGGACGAGTAGACTCGTGGCTAGAGAGACAACTCGAGATGATGACCATAACTCAACAATAACAAATACCCAAAAGTAGACAAGGGACAGACGCATGCCATGTTCAAAGGTGACGATTGACAAGCTGCCAGTAAACTAAACTTGACTAATTTCCCAATTGCCCCCGGCATGATAGATGAGTACCTCTTTGTTGTTTTACGAGCTTGAGGAGGATAACAGATGCTCGATGTAGCTCATCTCATAGATGAGTCCGATCTCATATGTTTTACAAACCTGAGAAAGGAGGGGTTCCTCCCAAGATGGGTCCTTTAATGTCAAATTTTAACGAGTCCAAGGAAGGGAAATTCGGTAGTTTTTCACTTTTAGAGAGCCTGAAAAACTTTAAAGGAGGCTCCAGGGTGTACTTTTTCGTAAATTTAGTCCCTCAGTCCCAAAAAAGTGTAAAACAATTCCTGAGAGAACTCTCCCAGTCGAAAGTTGACTAAGGTATACCTTTCTCGTAATTAGTCTAAACGGGCCGAAAAGGGGTAACCTATCACCGAATAGACAACCTTTCGAATACTTTTACAAGTGTGAAAGAGACAAGTGCACTTGGAAATCTTTTTGAAACGAGGGAGTCTGAAAAGAGCTTAAAGGGAACTCCGATGGTCTTTTTTGTAATTTTTAATTGTGCCAGTCCGAAAAAAGAATAACATACAACCGAAACAATACTTTCCTCGTCGTTTAATAAGCACGAGTAAAGTTGACTAAGCTCGACACCATTTTCTTGAGTTTGACAAGCACGACACAAATGTAAAAGATGCTTGGAATCTTTTTCAAGTTTTAATCCAGAGCACGAAAAATATAAAGTCGGCTCAAAACGAAGGTCAAAAAGCAGTAAACACCAGTGTGAACAGTTTAGGAAGATCCTATCAAAGAAAACTAGTGAAACCCCAAAAGGACATTAGTAATGTGAAAAAAGAGTTTTGACCTAAAATAATGATAATAATAAAATAATGAGCAAAAAATAAAATATATATGTTTATATAAGCAAGGAGTAAGAATGAAAAGTTACCATTTCACCTTGGTTATTTTTGCTCAAAGAGGAAGTTCATCCATTGGAGGGCAAAACTTCAAGTGTTCATATCAAGAGATTTGAGGCACCGTTTCGTCATCCGTCTGCGCCAGGTAAGAGCTCTCAAGCTCCTCTTTCAATTCATAGGCAAAAAACTTAATTTTAGTGAAATTTTATTTATTTTTGGGGAATCCCTAGAGGGATTTTTTCGCCACTGTAACTATCGCGGGCTCACTCTGTCGAGAGACGCAGTACTACTGCTCTGTGTAGAGAAGTTGGGGTGCGGTAGTGTCCAGTACCGCACACTCAGGTGGAGCCTAGACGTGGTAGTGGTGAAAAAAAAAAGGGAAAAAAGAAAATGTTTTCCTCGTTTCTTAGATTGAGATCAAGCCACTATTTTGCTCATGAATGTTTCCTTGGCCTTTTTGCAGGAGTTTATAACTCGTTTGAAGCAAAATGGTTGAATGGAAAGAGAGGGAGCATGAGGATGATGATTTATTGGCTGAAAATGACCAAGAGACTCTATCTGCATCGCGGAACTATGGGTTATTAAAAAATTTCAAGACCAAAGGCATCCACAGGCAAGCTAAACTTCTCACTCACATTACACAAATGTGGGACCCTGACATTGAATCCTTTCTAGTTGGGTAGCATATCCTTGAGATTGAGCTCAATGACATCTATTTTCTTACGGGTCTCTCAAAGAGAGGGGCCCGGGTGAACTTGACAGGGTTCAGGGCCTCGGAAGCGAGCACCGATGCCTTGATTGCTCGTTACTATCATCAAGGTTCCAGGAAGAAGAGCGGGAAAGTGGTCATTAAGGATGTTGTGGAACTTCCAATGAAAATTGTGTTGTTTACTATCACACGTGCGGTGGGAAGCACAGGTCCTCATCAGGCATCCCGTATGCAAATGAATCTTTCCGTGGAGTGTTTAGCACCAACACTGTTCAACTGGTGCGAAGGGGTTCTATCCAATCTCAAGGAGCAAGTAACCAAGTGTAGGAATGGGGAGAACCGCCAATTTGGTTATGGGAGCATTTTGGTCACCTTCTTTCTAGAGAGGATGCTGTTGTTGCGTCCACAACTGACAATGCCTATATGCCCACCCACCGAGCCACGGATGGGTTGATGGAGTGAGTATGCAGGGCGGCTCGGGGGGCCGCAACATCTAGCATTTGGAAAAGACTTCTTTTCATGGCTCGAGGAGCAGATCGTGATGATCGAGGACTACCCCTCTGTAGGGGTGGACTTCCACGAGGATATTGACTTGGCATTGCCCGATGATGAGGATTGGGATAACTCAGGTATGACCTTCAAAAATGTATTTTTTATTTTTTGAATATGCAATTTTTTTATTGTTTTTTAGAATGTGTGAAAAGACTTAATATGTATATGTGCATGTCGCAGATCGTGGACCACAGAGACCTGCAGGCTATTCACCGTTACGCCGAGGCAGTATCAAGCACCGAGTTGTTTCGGAGGAGGAAGAAGAGGAAGAGGAAGCGGAAGAAACGGGAGGGGTCCAAGATATAGAGTGAAACCTACAAGGTTTGACTCTCGGAGTTCCAGCTATGAGGATGGATGATGTTCCTCTGCACCTTTAGCAGCATACTGTGGGTGTGCCTAGACGTATTGGCCTACTCCTCTGTAGGGTGGCTAGAGCTATAGTTTGCTACCATCAGCAGCGCAAGGAATCTGAGGAGGATCGTGATAGATCTCCTAGATCTCCTTAGATAGTAGTATTTTACTTTTTTGTGGCATGTACACGATATGTAGGCTTGAGAGCCAAATTTTTGCATGGGATTGGATCCCAAATTTTGTCTTTTGGACACAAACTTTATGTATTCAGAGAAACACTTTTATATGTGATGATATAGACATATGGACCTACTCTTATGATTTACCTATTTACAATGACTTGCATGTTTATTTTATGATGTATTCTTTATGTATGGGCAAGATGCCAATCCAAAATGTAGTTATCTAATGAATCAACCACATAATTGAATTCTCTTGGTATGTGTTGATATGAAATATAATCAAAAGATCGTTCCAAGAGGCATACCCTTCGAAATAAGTGAAGTAAAATGGGATCGTGGACGGTGTAGATACGGTTCAGGTGTGACACCATGAGTTGAGAGTCTAGAAAGAATGACAAGGAGTCAATTCCAAGGGAAGCAACCTCGGTTAAGAGTCTAATGACTGCATGGTACTCTGCAATATTGTTGGTTGCGGGGCCCAAGAAAGTGCCTCCTAAAGATATCAAATCGCTAGTGGGAGAATAAATTACCCATGCTGCGGAAGCGAGGTTCCGAGTGTGTCGACTCGCACCATCGACGAATCCGTAGTAGGCAGTCATCTGCGCATAGAAGTACAAGTCGAGGTAGATAGGGATACATAAGATCCATGCATACATACATAAAAGAGAAATGAAAACAAACTAAGTACATTATGTACAAAAAGTGTCTCGCGCAGGATGAACCTACGCGTAGAAGCATTTTAGGTATAGCCCGTTGCGAGGCAATGCCAACAGTGTGCCATCACAGTCGACGAGTTCATAGGCTCCTTTCTCCAAAACACGTTTTACAACAAAGGGGTCGTACCACATAGACTCTAGCTTTCCTTTTCCAAGTTTATCATGCATTTGGTCATATGTGAGTATGAGGTCACCTTCATTGAAAACCCGAGGTTGAACGGATTTGTCATACTGTGCTTTGACGCGCTTTTTATGGGTTTCATTAGCTAAAGCAGCATCTCGGCGTGTTTCATCTAGCTTGGCTAGGTATAGAAACCGTTCTTCTTCGGAGGTAGTATTGGGAAGTAGCTCTATGGCTATTTTGAGTGACAGGATTTCACATTCAATCAGTAAGATGGCTTACAGGCCATACACCAGTTGGAATGGTGTGAATCCGGTAGCACTTTTACTGAGGTTCGGTATGCCCACAATGCTGAAAAAAGAGCTGAGTGCCAATTGGACTTATGGGTACCCACAATGCACGGAATCATGCGTTTCAGAACCTTGTTAATGGCTTTGACTTGGCCATTGTCCTGTGGGTAGTATGGTGTTGAGTTTTCATGAAGAAAACCCAACTTGGCGCTCAATTCTTCGATCATATGGTTCCTGAAGTGGGAGCCATGATCGGTCACGATGGATTGTGGGACTCCAAACCTAGCTATGATGTGGTTGAATATGAACTGTGCTGTTGTTTTACCGTCTTCAGCATAAGTAGGCATCGCTTCAGCCCATTTTGTGAAATAGTCCACAGCTACTATGACATAGCTATGCCCCCCGGCTGAAGTGGGCTTACAGTGCGTGAAATCAATACCCCATTTGGAAAAGGGGCCGACGGCAATGACAAGATGAAGTGGAGTAGGATGCGAGCGTGTATTACTGTGAAAGAATTGACATGGTGGACATTTCTTGACCGTTTCAATGCAGTCTTTGAAAATCGAGGGCCAGAAATATCCCGCTCGTAGTATTTTCTGGGCCATAGCCATCCCAAAGAGATGACCACCACATGCTCCAGCGTGGCAGTCATTAAGAACGTGTTCAGCCTCGTCTAAAGTTAAACAACATCGAAGAATTGTATCAACACCATGACGGTAAAGGGTATCGTTGATTATAAGGTAGTACTTGGCGTGATGTCGGATATGTCGATGTTCATCGCAGTTGAGGTTGAGGAGAAAATGTTGGGTTTGGAGATATAGTATAATATCCCTGTACCAAGGGTCGGACATGCTAATGAGGAACAACGATTCATCAGGAAGAGAATCGATGGCTTCAGGTTGCTCAGTAGCACAGGGCAAATTACAAATCAACTCAGCAAAGACCAAAGATTTCTTGGATTTGGCTTTGGCAAATTCCAAGTCAAACTCTTGTAGGATGACAATTCAACGGGAATATTTGCCCCCAAGTACTTAACATGTGAGGATATAGTACATTGGATTGAAATCCACTATGACAGTGGTCTGGCGGAGTAGAATGTAATGACGAAACCTCTGGACAGCGAATGCCATAGCCAGTTTTTCAACATGTGAGTATCGAGTTTCGGAGTCAAGAAGACTCTTGCTAAGATAATATACCACATGTTCTATGTCGTTGGTGTCTTCTTGGACTAACACCATGCCAATGGTGGAAATCGAAGCCGCGAGATATAGAATGTAATCCCATGTGTAGTTGGGGGGTTGAATAACAAGATCTTTAGTTAAGGCTGTCTTCAGATTATTAAAGGAGTGCTAGGCTTCGTCGTCACAAAAGAAGGGGGTGTCTTTCTTTAGAATCCTCATATAGCCTTTTGTTATCTCGAAAAAATTGCAAATGAAACGGCGTAGAAAGTTTGCGTGCCCTTGCAAACTTTGAAGTTCTGGTATGTTCGTGGGGGAAGGCAGAGCTAAAATAGCTTCTACCTTCGTGGGGTCCAATCGTATACCGTCTTTGGAGATTATGAATCCCAAAAAAATTTCCGGCTTCAACACAAAAAACACATTTATGCGGGTTCAAACGGATGTTGTAGCGACGGCACCTAGAGAAGATGGTGCCTAAGTGATTAGGATGATCTTCCTGAGTCTGAGAATGAGCGGGAAGGTCATCAAGATACGGTTTTGCAATATGTTTGATATCGTGAAATGCGTATGACATTGCCCATTGGAAAGCTGCCTCAGCATTTTTCAGGCTGAAAGGTTGCTTTCGATATGCAAAGATTCCCCATGGGAAGATAAAGGCTATTTTATGCTGGTCCTCTAGGAGTATCTCGATCTAATTATAGCCGGAAAATCCATCCATAAATGAAAAGATGACACTCCCGGCATAGTTATCGATGATCTGGTTGATGAACAAAGGCGGGTAGTTGTCCTTTGGACAAGCTTTGTTCAAGTCACGGTAATCGATGCAGACTCTAATCGTACCTTATTTTTTGGCTACGAGAATGATATTAGATACCCATTCTGTCAGTGGGATAGGATAGATAAAACTAGCACAAATTTTTTTTTCGACTTTTGCTTTGATAGTGGCTGCTTTACGGGGATGGACGGGTCATATTTTCTGCCAAACAGGTCGGGCGCCAAGAAAGGTTGGAATCTCATGGACCACGATAGAAGGGTCTATTCCTGGCATTTCTTCATAAGTCCAAGCAAAAATTTCACAGAATGTTTTAAAGAAGGTGACGTAGAACTCCATTTCGGTGGGAGTACATGTCTTGTCAATATGAATGTTTTCCACGACACTATGCTTCACTGAAATGTCGATGAGAGTGGTGTCCATGAGGTTAGCCAAGTTTCCCTCGGAAAATATTTCATCAAATGAAGTGGGAAACTCGATTTGGACCATTCCAAGTGAAGTGCTGGGTTTAGTATCTAGCTCAATCGCCTGGATAGTGGGGAAAGAGGATCGATGATGGAAATTTCCCCAGGGTGGTTCATCACCGTGCATAACCTCCATGATTGATTCATCAGTGCGAAAAATCAATGTGAGAGGATCGTAAGTGGTGGGGATGAAATGGCCGCAGATGAGAGTTGTGCCACTGTGTGACAGATAGTAGGATTGACCCAGTCAATGGCTGACTGGATCGCCTCATATGCTGTGAGGTTCCTATTTAACGGCATGGAGTTGTCGTAGTTTTCAATCTCAGTAGGACTCGGTATCACCCAAGAGTCATTGAATGGGGTGATACCTGATGATATCATGTTGACGGGTTGTACGGGGGATCTGAATTCCGAGAACACTCCGATAAGGGAGGAATCCTTCATAAGACCAACGCCAACGTTTTGGAAACGGTACCGAGGTTGATCCAATAATGGGACTGTGTTGGTGGAGTTCGAATGAGAGTCTGGGATACAGTAATTTAGTTGATCTATGGTGATAATCTTCCCTTCATGAGGAAATTGTACGATTCAAAAGACAGTAGATGCTATGGTGGTCATGGCGTAAAACCAGTTTCGACCAAGGAGAAGATTATAATCTAATGGCGCATCCACGACTTCAATGTGTATAGATATTGTTTTTCCCCCCAGTTCAACACCGATCGCAGGAATGAGTTCATAGGGTTGAAAATCGTGTCCATCAAATGCTCTGAGAGTAGTGGGAGAAGTCATGACTTCGGGTGAGCCTAAGGCTCTCCAAAAATTCAAAGACATAATCGACGTGGAAGCACCCTCATCTAAGACAGTGCGATGGATGCTATTTCCACGGATCTTTGTATGAACCTGGAAGGCTAACTGATGGCAAAGCCGAGGTTTGACATACTCCAAGTTAAACATGATGGTGTTCGAGGTATCCGGGTCTACTGCCCCGAGTGCTGAAAATAAGGTTCTACGCTGCATAGGGCAGTGTTGAAGAACCTTGAGAGTCGACATCGCACAAGGTGCTTGAGCTAGATCCTCAACAATGTTGTAATTTTGGGCAGCTCGCGTGTTAGGATTGAATGTCGCCTTTCGGATAGTGCCTTTGGGTGGGCGGAACACTGTGTCTATAAGTGGTCTCTCAATGTGGAGATGGTTGTTAGGGGGAGGCGTGAGAGAAGGATCTTCAACAGGAGACTTGCCTTTGGTTGTCTCTGACTGTTTGTTTGAACTTGGGGGGTTTTCGTACGTCTTCGAACGAGTGGTTATATGAATCTCTTCATTACTCGTCATCAGGATTTCGTGATTTGCGGATGTCTCTCCGTGAGGTGGATTGTTCAGGTTTCTCCCTTGTGGGGAGTCATGGGCAACCATCTGCTGTTGCTATTGAGGGAAAGGATCAGTTAATACTGCCGGGCGAGAGGATCCTTTAATGAATTTATTGAATTCATCTTTGTAGGGACAGTCACATGTATAATGATCGTCCTGGAAAATGAGGCAGGGAAAGCTAGCCTTCCGACGTGGTTTTGGGTCATTGTGGGTGGGTTGTGGCTTGGGGTTCTCCTGCTGGTTAGAAGTTTTCTTGGATTTTCCACGATTGTTCTTCTTCTTTCCTCTGGATGGTTGTGACGTAGATTGAACTGCGTTCACCTCGGAGGAAACAACAGGGGAAGTAGAAGCTTTTGGAACAGCCCGGGGTGGAGCGGGGGAAGTAGGAGCTTGCTGCCCCGTCGGTTTGGTGGTAGGCTAGGCCTTGACTGAATCGACAATAACGTTGATGGGGGGTTCAATGGAAGGCTT
Source organism: Larix kaempferi (assembly GCA_027924585.1). Lineage (NCBI taxonomy): Eukaryota > Viridiplantae > Streptophyta > Pinopsida > Pinales > Pinaceae > Larix > Larix kaempferi. Next base: position 2,016,833 of record BSBM01000085.1, read on the forward strand.
AGTTGGATCAGTAATAATTAGGGTGGCATGGGGAAGAAGCTCATGTAAAGTGTCGGATTGGGTATATACCAAATCCATGTACTGATCAGAAGAGATGGCTTGTTCCTCCGTGACGGGCCCGCGCATGGCAATGTCCCTGGCTATAGGAGGCAAGAAAGACTTTTTGAACCAATCAGCGAGTAACTGGTTCGGGATGGGTGCCTTGATTAACCTACGGCGTCGATGCCATTCATGGATATGGTCCGAGATGTGCATAGAAGTGGTTTGACGTAACAAGGTTAACAATTCTGTTCCAGTCTCGTACCGGATAGGGAGCTAGGAATGGGTCAGAAACTGCATAGCCAAGGTATTAAAATCATGAAAGGAGTGTCGTGGCAGCTCGATGTACCATTTTGTTGTCGTGCTGGTAAGGGTGCGCTGGAAGAGCCGTAGCCAAATGGAGTCATCCATCAATGAGTTGGATGAACACTAAAGATGGAAGGTCATCACGTGGTTCTTAGGGTCTTCCCCGGGCTTGGCATCGAACTTAGGAATGTCCGATGGAAGTTTGGCTGGGATAGGTGGCCAGTGAGGTTCATGCCATATAGTATCGTTAATGAGCCTCGACAAATCAGGTAAATCTAGCGTGGCCAAGAAAGGAAGTTGACGGTTGGGCTGCGGGTATGAGTAGTAGTTGTACAGTGCAGGGATTCCTAAGGGGCCCTACACAACATATTGTTGTGTGTTGTACCCATACATGTTTCCCACAGGGTACTGCTGGAAGTTCTGGGGGTAGTAGGCCATATGGTTAACCTGTTGTGTGTTGGAAGTCATTGCCTAACTGGGAATCACAGTGGTAACCAGTTCTTGGACGTTCTGCTGAGTGGGCATGGTGGGTATTGTACCCTGGGGTTGTTGTGTCCCAGGAATGTTTGCTGCTCCTTGTTGGGGAATGGTTCCCCGCGGTTGTTGGGTCCTAGGAATGTTACCACTACCTTGGGTAGGTGGAGGATTTCCCATACCAGTGTTAGGGGGTGGCTGCAAGAATGGTGTCCATGGAATATGGGTTCCACCCTGATGAAGAGGTGGGGGTTGAGGGGATGGGTTCCATGGAGCTATTGTAGCCCGAAGGGTAGGGGAAGCCGGAATTCAAGTTAGGGGGAATTTGAGGTTGCCCCCCAGCTTGGTTCCAGTTTCCAAACAATGAGTACCCCTCGCTTTGTGGGATTTGAGATCCTAAAGAAGGAAGTATGCCTGACGAAGGATGTTGAAGGTGAGGCCCGGTTGGAATACTAGCATAAGGTTGTACGCTGCCAGGTGTATTATACATACCAAACTGAGAAGGTGTTGTTGGTGGGGAGGGTTGTTGAATTGTTCTAGTGGGGGCGTTAATGAGTGGGAGTCCTCTAAGTACAGGGCCTTGTTGAGCTAGCAGGAATGTTGGAGGTGTTGGTTGAATCACCCCGCTTGGAATGGTACCGAGGGGTTGCCCTCTAGCAGGTGGGTTGGATGGTCCTATGGGGGGGGGTTGGTGACTAGGAGCGGCATTCCCAACAAAGGGTTGTCCTCCTGTATGCTGGGTTGATGGCCTGCCAGGATGGGGTTGGTTGTTGGGATTAGCGGTTCCAATAGTCGATTGTCCACCTCCTAAAATGGCATAGATGGTGGCCGAAGATGAACCTCCAGTCAGTATGGATGATCCAATGGTATGACTTGATGTTCTTCCGACACTAGTAAGGTGAGATAGTGTCGATTGGACAATGGTTCCAAAGGTGTCGATTTGTGGAGGGGGTCTTCCATATGTTACAAGCGGGGACGGAGAAAATACTAGGTTATCCCTCATAGAATGTGCGCCAAACATACTTGACGGTAGTAAATGTGGGGAATTTAACCGAGGGGTATCGGGAGTTCCGACCATAGAGACTTGAACAGTAGGAGGACCATCGAGGACTGGGTCTGGATTTTTATCCTGGAAGGGGTTTAAAGTGCGAGTTGGGTGTTCGGGGTTCGGAGGGAAATGAGGTATAGTAATATTTGAAGGTCCGGAGCCGTCTGCATTGGAGTGATGAAACTCTGTGCTAGACAGAACATTGGGAGCTCGGTAGTCGGGAGGACGGGTAGCAGGGGGATATCTAGAAGCTGTTGAGAGCATTTTCTCTGTATCACGTTTAAACTGTGTCGACACTAAAGGGGAGTTACCTAGACTAACCATACTAGATTGGATCGATGCCATGATTTCATGTCCCTAAGGGAGATTAGGGAGGGATATCGTACGAGGTATGTTGCTAGAAGAACCAGTTTCCTATGGATGAACACTTGATGGCGCAGTGATAGCAGGCGGAGGTTATGCCTGGGAAGCGAGAAAGTCATAGTCAGGTTCAAAAGGTGTGTCAGGAAGTTGGGTTTCTTTGATCATTTCGACGTATCCACCCAGGACTGTAATCAGTTCGGATATATCTTGTTCGGATCCTTCGGTGGTGCCAACAGATCCTTCTAGAACATCATAGAAAGTATCTGGTGGGAGGGTAGTGCTGACATCAAGGAGGAGGATGGCCTCCGGTCTACTATCTTGGGCAGTGCTATTTTCAGCCGCTACAGTGTTATCCAATGTGACAGGTAGATCTAGAATAACAATGGATGAAGTGATAGTCAGAATCTCAGGTGTGTGACTGGTTGCAGAAACTACAAAGGGTTCTATGAGTAACAGTTACAGGCTGAACTGAAGATGTAGTGCGGATTGGCGATGGGATGTTCCCTCAGCCGGCACCGCAGCTAGGAGGGACAAGGATACGTGATGTAGGTGGACCAAAGGTCCATGGCGGTGGTGGTGGGATTCGTGCCTGTACTCTTCATGATATCCTTGGTTCGGACATAATGGTAGGAATACAAATTCTAGGGGCAATCTCGTAACAAAGAACTCAAAAACACTAATGCAGCTGAGTGTGCAAAAGGGGAGCTAGAAAAAGCAAGGCTCTCAGGCCAAAAAGCAACCTCTAAAAACTATACTGAGACCGGTGTCGCAGTAAGCGAGCTAAGAATAACAATGGCCAGAATGCCAATAAGCGATCACTAAAAGAAAAAATGACCCTCTATGAAGATGAGATAACAAGAAAAACCTCCTAACTAAGAGCTCGAGACCTCAACAAGTTGTATCCTTCGCAAAGTGATGAAATTCAAGTCGAACAATACAACGTGAGAGACCAATAAGAGAAGGATATCCCTCTACTGAAAGGGATCCTGAGTAAAAGAGCCCTAGTAGAAAAGTCACTAAGCTACCTCGTTCATGACACGTTGGAAAAGGTTTTCGGTGCTTCTGCCTTATCACCCTTGTATCACCAGTATGGTGTCCGGAGAATACAAGGAAGATAATGATCGATGTTGCCTTAGGGATAAGTGGAGTGCGACATTCCACAGAGTTCGTCTGGTTCTCGATCTCGCGACGGCTTAACCCCTGAAACAACAGGAGGCCCCTCCACAAACTGGTGTATGACCGTGTCAACAAATACTAGAGGATTTTAGTACCCTAGAGGACAACAACTATGTCTCAGATGATAATGAAAAGGGGGAATTATTTGGATGCCTATCCCCGGTGTCCTACCTAACTAACAAGTTTTTTTTCTCCTCAAGTGAGGTTATGGTGTGTTTAGTTAGGGGGGTGTAAATTTTAGTGGTTGCATTACTCAATCGGGTAAATGAACGTGAAACTTGGTGATGTTGTGACAACCCAAACCATGAAAATGAGAATGAATCGAAATGAGCCTTTTATTCGATGAAATCTAGCTACAGAAAAGAGAGATTTTTTCAATCATCATGCATGAATTTTTTTTTTAAGAGCAATGAAAAACGACAACAAAAACAAATTTTTGTTTTCTTTTTCCAAGCAAGCCAAACTGAAATGAACACTACCTCCAAATGTAACTGATCTTACAACTATAATGCTTCAAAGTGAGAATTTATGTGGCAAATATAAATGGATGATTCATTCTTAAGCATGCAAAAGAAGGACTAGATCTTTTCAAATGAAAGAAAGACAATGTTCTTGAATGATAATTTCCAATATTAATGTTATAGCAGAAATGGAAAAGAGATAATTTGTAAGAATAGTGTGATCTTCTACATTATATAATCAAGGGAAAGAAGACAGTGACAAACACTTGGTTATAATGAAAGGATCAAGCTAATGCAAAAAGATGAAAGGGTGATCAATGTGCAAATTATGCCACTAACTCAAACAAAATCAAACTCAAGCCAACAATGTAAACAAACTAACAGAGCTGCAACTGGCTAATGGTGACAATAAAAAGTGGAAGCACTGAGGCTAAGCAAGTTGCAGGATGTTTATGAGCAACAAGAAATGCAATCCAATGGCAAAGAAGGTCAAAAATGACCTCTAGGATCCAAACAGGGTAAGATAAATAAAATAAAAAATAGGACTACCGTGTGCAGGCTGTAGATCCAGGCGTGGTACTGTGCACTACCGCACTCTAGGGATTGTTAAGGGCGTGGTACTACCACTCTGGAAGAGGTTATAGGGGCGCGATACTTCTGCAAAAGATGATAAAGGGCGCTACTTTGAGAAAAGTTCAAAACTTTTCAAGGGTGTGCATACCCAGAGGACTCACTGATCAAGAGTAGAGAGCTAGTACAGGGAGAGGGAGGGTGGTTGGAGGTCAAAAAGACCGAATTCCACTACTGGTTTGAAGGGAGAGAAAGATCACAATCAAAGTGACTAAAAGTGAAAAAAAAACTCAATCAAACAAGGTTCTCCCCAGCGGAGTCGCCAGTTTTTGTTGTAGATATTTCTCCCTACGGATAAAGAGAAATTCTCTTAGGATAAAGTAGATTAAGCTAGCTCTAAGCTAAGACAAAAATGAAACAAATGTAATCTTGAATCCTGGATTAAACTAGTATTTCAGAGATTTCACATTAGAAGGAAAGGAAGAAAATAACTCACCTCCATTCTCAGCGTTTGTCCTACTTGCGGTTCTGATCTCGGAATCTTCGCGATAAATCTGTGGAGACAAAACAATACACAAGCACATACAATCTTCCAATGTCTTTGACTTACAAGTTAGATCCACAATCTATATAGACATAATTCATGAAATTGAAACATAATCAATACACACGAACTAGGAAACAAGTCAAGTTATATTATTGAGAAGCTTGAAAAGTGCTTACAAAGGTTGCTTGATGTCCAAGCCAATCTTCCAGCTCCAATTGCTTCCACCTCTATCTATCTCCACAAAAGGTTTGTGATCATAGGTTTGATGCCCCAAAAGTCCTCCCTTTGGCTCATGGAAGACCTCTCTCTTATAGCATGTGGGAAGGTTAACCAACAAGAGAGAAGTGTGGATCTATGGAGTGTTTAGTGGATCAAGCCAGCCAAACAGGGAAAGGGTTAGGATCGAATCAAAGGTGGTGATCCTAATAGAATCCTTCAAAGGTTTGAGATCCCAAGATCCATGGCAAAAGGCTATAATAGGACTACCGCGCCCTTAAGCCTGAGCATAGAGCGGTAGTACCGCGTCCCATGATAGGAGCAACATGCAATAGTGAGGACTACCGTGCCCCAATAGATGTGCAAGGCATGGTAGTGATAAAAAATAGGACTGAGTTGGGTTGGAAGATGATAGGAAAAGAGTTTGTCTTCAGTGGTCAATCATTGGTCTTCTTTTCTTGGTGTTTAATCAGTAGGGGGAAGTGCCGTCAATGTGATTTGGTGTAAGGATGCGATACTAGGTTTTTAGGTGCAATATTGAGGTATAACAACCTCATACTCCTCACAATACTCCACCTAATTCTCCACATGGAGCCATGGCTGTACCTACATGGAGAACAACAGGAGCTTTGAATTTGGTTGGACCTTTTCACAATTTTCCTAAGAATCCTAAGAAAGTTCTGCCTAAGTATGATCTTGGGAAAGGTATTTCTGCTGAAGATCACCTCAAGAGCTTTTATTTAGCTTTAAAACTTTTGAATGTGCAGCATGAAGACGTAGTTTATAGACTCTTTCCATATACTTTCGAGCCTAAGGTGTCTTCCTGGTACTTTAGTTTACAAGCCAGCTCAATAGCTAATTGGAGGAATTTGAAAAATGTTTTTTAAAGAAATACGGAAATCAGAAAACAGTAGCTACACTCATGAAAGAGTTGTTGTCCATGAGAATGGAAAAGAAAGAAAAGGTTCAAGAATTTAACCAAAGGTTCACTACGCTGTTAAATCATTTTAGTGAGGCTGCTAAACCTGCAGAAGAATCGTTAGTGGAATATTACACAACAACACTTGATCCTCGAATAGCAATGTTTATCAAAAGAACTAAGAAAACTACCTTAATAGAAAATTTTGAAGAAGCTAGGAAGGTAGAAGAAGAAGCAGACAACATTGCTAAGCATGCGCTTGATGCAAAAATAAAACCAGCGACCACTAAGAAACCACTCTTTCTTACCAGGAATAAAGAAGAACCTTTGGCGGATATGGAAAATGTAGTCAAAATGATGCAAAAATTGTCCAATAAATTTGTAGATCTTGAAAAGGATAAGGCAATTAGCACTTCCAGGAAGCCTTTTAAACCTTTCTACAAGAAAAGAGAAGAAAACGATCAGCTTCATCCACCTATGAACAACTCTCATATTTTATATTTGAATGAAGTAGGAATGGAACATTTCTACACATTTCATCAGGAACCTCACTCTAAAAAAAGTTGTCCGCAATGGATAAATTCAATGAGCTTGGTGATGAACCAAATGCTAGACTCACAAATCCTAGACCAAGACAATCCTCCAGAGGATCATATTCCTGAACCTGAAGAACTGGTCACCGACACTACTATGGTGTTATGGGATTGGGTACCTTTGACTGAATTAGTTGAAGACGATGCCGAGGAAAGTCAAGTTTCAACTGTTAACATTAATACTCGTAGTAAAGGTCCAGTCACTGATCCAACCCCAAGCTTGACCATGCCTAAGCCTAAATCCTTCAAAGAGATACCTAAAAGGCACATCACAGTCATTCCACCACAGCCCAAACCTAACCAAATGCCTACTAAGCAGCCAAACGTGGAAACAATTCAGCCATCAAAAGTAACTTTCAATAAAACTGACAATCAACCCAAAGTTGTAAAGGAATGTGACATGGGCTATGACATCATCGAAGACATAAAGAAGGTAAAAGCTAATGTGTCTATATTTGATATGTGTAGTTTGCCTCAACAATGAAAGAAGCTATTGCAGGCTCTCGAACCCCAATCTAGCGCTTCATTAGCAAACCCTCAAGAGGATCCTGAAATAAATGAAGCTAGCATTGGCGGAAAATCTAAATCCAAAACACTCCCTTTTCTGTTAACTTTTGAAATTTTTAATCACAATGTGCATAATTGTTTAGTATATTCTAGAGCTTCCTCGAATGTCATGCCTCTATCTATTTACAAAAGGATCAATGGACAGCCAATTCCATCCCCAGCCCAAATTATTCAGTTGGATAGAACTGTTGTTAAAGTAATTGGGGAAATGAAGGATGTGCTTATTAGGTTGTCTTCAGATTCTAGGGTGTGTCAGTTCATTGATATAATGGTAGTTGATATCCCTGAAGCTTATGGTTTGATCCTAAGCAGAGATTGGTCAACTAAACTAGATGACTATTTCGCCACAGATTGGTCCCACTTATGGCTGCCCTATCAAAACAGGCAAAACCAAATTAAAGTGCCGAGGGAACCACACATGAAACAAAACATAACTCAGCTAGAGGAAAAAAATAAAGCCGTAGCTTTCTCATATTTCATTCTAGGGAATTGTTTCTTAGAAATCAAGCCTGGAAATTATCAGTCAGAAGATATCAACAATGAATCAGACAAACAGTCCGATCTCCTTCAATTTTCTCGGACTGACGATATCGACTGTAACATAGTTAACTTAGTTACTGACTTAGATGGCTCAAATACTAAGTTAGATCAAAAAATGTTTTTTGGGTTTTGTACTTTGATGGTTCCAAAACTCAGGAAGGATCCGGAGCCAGTTGTGTTCTAATGGATCCCGAGAGGAACAAGCACTTCTTGTCTTGTAGATTAGAGTTTGATTGCACTAATAATACTATTGAATATGAATCTTTAGTCCATGGATTGAAGAAGGCCATCGGTTTGAACGTTAAATACCTGAAAGTCTTCGGCGACTCGGAAATAGTCGTCAGACAGGTAAGAGACATGATTCATTGTCTTTCACCACATCTGAAAGGCTATCAGTCTGAGGTATGGGATCTAATTACAAACTTTGAAGCTTTTAATATAAAATTTGTTCCCAGATTACAGAATGTTGCCGCTGACTTAATAACTACCTCTGCTTCCAAGTTAGTGCCTACTAATAATAAATGTTCTATTGAATTGGTTTTCAGGCCTTCCGTTCCAGATAATATAACAAATTTCAGGGTGTTCGATGATGACAATCAGATCATTAGTTTCCTTATTAATGAAAACATGTTTCAAGAAGCTATTATACATGAAGAAAAACATGATGCCGATCTGCAAAATAAGGACGCAATCAAAGGAAATTTCATGCCTAAAGGAGTGAGATCACTTGAAAATTTGCTCAATCTGCAGAGCAAGTTCAAGAAACCAACAAATGTTAAAACTCATAGTTCTACTATGTAGCATGAATTGATAAATCTGGGCACAGAGGCTGAACCAAAATATGTCAATCTTGGTAGCTGTTGTTTGCTGGGTGAAAGAGACAAGTTCATCAAACTTTTTCGGCAATATAAATATGTGTTCGCTTGGACATATGAAGATCTAAGAACATATGATACTTGTATCATTCAGCATGTCATACCAATGAAGGCAGGTGTTAAACCTTTTCAGCAGCAGCTAAGAAGAATGCACCCTACTCTTGAGCCTTTAATTCAAAAGGAATTAAAGAAGCTATTAGACGCTCAGATCATCTTTAAAGTCCGGCATTCGGAATGGGTCGCTAATTTAGTTCTCATAAGGAAGAAGTATGGAGAAATAAGACTATGTGTAGATTTCAGAAACCTGAACAAAGCATCTGATAAAGATAATTATCCTGTTCCTTCAATGGAACAAATTTTGCAGATGGTATCAGAAGCAGAAATGTTTTCTCTACTAGACGGTTTCTCCGGTTACAATCAAGTGTTGGTAGCGGAAGAAGACCGTCTTAAGACTACTTTCTGCACTAAGTGGGGAACGTTCGCATACCGAAGAATGCCATTCGGATTGATAAATGCAAGAGCTACTTTCCAATGAGCAATGGACATTGCTTTTTGAGGATTGGGAGGTCACTGTGTTGTAGTCTATCTGGATGATGTGACAGTATTTTTGAAGAAAAGAGGGGATCATGTCCTCCATTTGAAACAAATTTTCGACCAATGCAGGAAATATGGTGTCTCTCTTAACCCCAAGAAAAGTGTGTTCGCAATCCTTGAGGGCAAGCTTCTTGGTCACATCATCTCAAGAAAGAGAATTTCGATAGACCAAGAGAGAGTGCAAGTCATCAGCAAGATTCCCATGCCCCACAGAAAAAAAGATATGCAATCGTTTATGGGAACGAATAATTTTGCTCGAAGATTTGTCCCTGATTTCGCTCAGACCGTTAAACCGTTACAACAGATGGTCAAGCAAAATGTGCAGTTCAAATGGACAGATTTGAAAAAGGATGCATTTAAGGATATCAAAGCAGCCATAGCCAATGCTCCCTCTCTAAGAAGTCCATATTTTGACAAAGATTTTATTTTATATACCTTCGCTTCAGACGACTCTCTCGCAGCTGTGCTTACGCAAAAGGTCGAATTAGGAGATGAATACCCAATCTCTTTTATGAGCACTGGTCTGCAAGGCGCTGAACTAAACTATCCTGTCGTGGATAAACAGGCATATGCCGTATACAAAGCAGTAAAGTAGTTCAGGCCATATATCCTTAAGAAAGGAACTAAATTTGTAGTTCCCCATCCAGCCGTCAGATCCCTTTTCATTCAAAAGGAGTTGGGAGAAAGAAGAGGAAATTGGGTCACCGCTCTTCAAGAATACGATCTAGAATTTAAACCAACCACCATTATTAATGGTCAAGGTCTATGTAAATTGCTCACTGAGCACCCAATAGATGAAGAGCGAGATTGGGAAAATGAGGCTGAACTAAATACAGCTAAAGTCTGCCCTATCTTCACAGCGCCTGAATCTTGGTACAGAGACTTGGTGCACTACTTGCAACAAGGGTACCTACTAGAGCATTGGAGTTCTAAGCAAAGAAGAGCACTCCGTTTGAAGTCGATGGCTTACCAGATCATTGATGTAGTACTTTTAAGAAAAAATTATGATGGTATTTTTCTCAGATGTTTAAAGGAAGATGCAAGTAAGGTGGTCAAAGAGCTACATGATGGCCCTGTTGGTGGGAATTATTACGGAGACACAACAACTCACAAGATACTGAGGGTTGGATATTATTGGCGCACTTTGTTCAGAGATTCTCATGTCTGCACGGAATTGCGATATATGCCAAAGAAGTGCTGGGAAATTACCCAAGGCAACATGACCATTACAACCAGTTATCATCTCCGAACCTTTTGAACAATGGGGCATAGATTTCATTGGATTTCATTGGAGAGATAAAACCAAATTCTTCTCTTCAGCACCGATATATCCTGACAGACACAGATTATTTTACAAGATGGATGGAGGCTATCCCATTGCACAAAATCAATGAAGATGCAGTCATTAGTATCTTAAAAGAGAACATCATAACCAGGTTTGGGGTTCCAATTTTCCTAGTCTTTGATAATGCAACTTATTTCTCGTCTTTTAAAATAAATGAATTTGTTTATGAAAGAGGAATTAAATTACATTTTTTAGCCAACTACTACCCCTAGGGAAATGGATTAGCCGAGTCCTTGAACAAAAATCTCATCCGAATTCTCAAGAAAAATGTAATTGAAAACCATAGAACTTGGCACACTGCTCTTCCAAATGCTTTATGGGCGGAGAGAGTTACTCCAAAGAATGCTTTGGGAGTTTCCCCATATACCCTTGTTTATAGTAGAGAATCCATCCTCCCTCCTAACCTCTTACTCCCATATTTGCAATTGGCCCAAGCATCCCGGGGAACCAATAGTCAAGCTTTACAGTCTAGAATTGACACCTTACTAAAACTTGAAGAATCTCGGCAGAAAGCCAAAAACCGATTCCACTAGCATCAAGACATAGTCAAAAGATGGTTTGATAAAAGGAAATCCGGAAAAAGAAATTTTGAAGTAGGTGACTTAGTCTTGTAGTGGGATCATCCACATGAGGGAAAAGGAATGCATACAAAGTTCCAACATCTATGGGTTGGCCCTTATCTAATTTCCGAGAAACTTGGTTCATCTACTTACAAGTTGAAAGACCTCCAGGGAGGAGAAGTAATCCTTCCTCTCAATGGCCTCGCCCTAAAGCAATACTTTGCATAGTCTCATTGAGACCTTTGTACATAAATAAATGGTTTCTTTTGTTTTATTTTCGGTTCTTTCCTTTCCTTTCTTGTTTTTGTTCCCGGAACATTTTCAGGAGTTTAGTCTGATTTTCTTGTCTTTTCACTTCCTATTTGAGTTTGTTTTTCTTTGCTTAATAAGATCCATCCCAGCTTTTGACGTAAGTGTAGAACAAGAGCTCCGACCAAAACTCGAAATCTTGAAAGAAAAAATTTTACTATAAAGAAAATAGCCCCGTGACTTTGCCTTTACTGATCAACCCTCTGTAATGTAGAGGTCGTGTTCTGTTTGGTCAAAATAACCCCAGTTAAATGACTAATGATTCAGTACTTCTCTCTCACTATCTCGAGGTCCCATCCACTTTAATATTAATGTCTGTCCCAAGGTCCTTTTACTATTATGGACCCATGGAAAGGAAGCATGCCTCACAGGTGTATGGTATTTAAATGATCCCATGCTTCAAATAAAATCTGAAAGTGCTTATATCAAAGAGTCTGATTCCCAGAAATTCTCACCTCAATTAAAGCATGGCTGAGATGAAGAAAAATTTCCAAATCAGAAAGCTGTTCAAATAATTCGGCTCAAGCAAAGTTCTTCTCCGTCCGTGAAGCTTGAAAACCAAATAAAATCTCGCTCACACAAAAGGACATTATGGATCAAAGAACCGAAATCAAAGGATTGGATTTTTCAAGAAAGTTATTTCTAGGAGGCTCAAACAACAAAGCTTCCAATTATAGGAACATCCAAGAGGGATGTAGATAGCATGGGAATGAGGAACAAACGAATATCCCTACGAGGTATTGTTACGATCCTGTGGAGTCCTTTTAGTCAAAGCACCATAAAGACATATTCTAAGGAAATTAACTTCATACTCTGGCCTTGATAGAGTTTGAAAGAAACATAAGTCTACGTCCCCTTTCCCAAGTGACCAATATGATAAAGAGATCACTACATCCTTGAAGGTTGAATTGTAAGGCATTTGTTACACTTGTGGCTATCAGTTTAAAAGTCAGTCCGATCTTGACAAGATTGTGTTTCAAAGATCTATGTTCACCAGCGAATCGCCAATTGTTGTTGCTGCAACATCTCTCCCCAAAATTTTTGGTAAATGTTAGGGCCCCTCCTTTTATTGTTTGTTGAGAAGCTTGGTTTTGTCCAAGTCCTAGTTACTCCTCTGATTCAAACTTTTATGAAGCTTTATTTCTTTCCTTTTTTCCTTCATGATTTTTGTCTAAGGCATTTCTTTCTTTAAACACAAAACACACTTTTAATTTTCAAAGTATGCGCTAAAGGCGAAGATAGCATGATTAACTTTGCGCCGAGAGGCGCAAGTTTTGGGTCTGGACTTTATCACCAATGCGCAAATTGCAAGATTAATTTTGCGCCACAATGCACAAGCTTTAAAATTAATTTTTGTTCCATATCAACGCATCCGCCAGTAGCGCAAAGTCTATCCCTGAATTCCTTGTCATTAGCGCAGAACTTAACCTAAAGTCGCCACTACGTTCGCGATTCCATTCACTTTGCCATTGGCGCATCTTTTGGGTGCAAGACTTAACAATATCTCCTCTGCTCGGCGCACAGAACCTAACCTTAATATCGCCGCCACCATCTTTCTCTTTAAATAGAAATTTCCATTGGCGCATCTCTTGGGTGCAAGACCTAATGATAGTTTCCCCATCGCGATCACAAGCGCTGTGCTTAATAGTGCCACTGCACCAATCCCGCGCCATCGCAACTCTTGAGTGTTGAGGACGTCGTTTGATGCCATTCAATAAACCCCTGTTGGGTTGATGAGGCCATTTAACTCGACTTGTGCGGCATTAATTCACTCCGTTTTTTAGCCCCGTGCCCACCAAAATCACATTAATCCACCTATTGGGAATTAACTATTCCCCTATAAGCGCAGAGAATGGAGTTCAAACAACTCATTATTCTCAAAGCCGAGAAAGCTTCCACGAGCGAATAGTGGACGTTTTATCAGTTTTTATCAGCTCAGATAGACGCGCCAACCATGGAAAACCACTCCGAAAATACTAGGTAGGAACTCTTCTCCTCTGTTTGCTTGTTACGAGGATTGGCTCCATTCGAGGCTATATTTTGGCAGTCTTAAAGATGAAATTTGTCTCTCGCATAGTGTTTTTTAGTCACCCACATTGTTGTTTTGTCTCTCATTGGCTATACACCCTGTGTGTTTTCTCCATAGGCCCTGAAATACTGTGTCGATAATGCCAATTCCTGTATCGGCTTGTAATAACCTCCTTCACATATGCAACAACACTTATCCCGCCACCTGTGACATTGTTTTCAAGAGGAGACTACATCCCAAGATGTCAAAACCAGGTCGCCTTTCTTTTGAATGCATTTGTGAGCCATTATGGCAAGACTGTATCTTCCTGGCTCTGTGTTACATGCCACCAGTGAGAAATAACACCCCTTAGCATAAGGTGAAAGCGCCTCTAATGCCTATAATGCTATGTTCTTCTGATGCACAAGCGTTAAGCCGAGCTGCTAAGCAGCAAAACCCACACTGATGAACCGTAACGTGCGCTGGTTTTCCCCCTCCCACCACAGTGGCCTTTCCCATGTAATTCCAAGTCAACACTTATGCAACAGCTTTGCTTTTCCAAATCATTTAATAAAATTGGCAACTTCCAATTATATGGTAAAGATACTTACTTTTAAATTTTACATGGATGTCATACGACTATTTTGAGATCCTGCAAACTTTCTAACCTACCTGCTGCTGCTTATTTTGAATAATTAGATAATGTCTGCGGTGTTAATTGCTTATGAATATGTCGAATATTTATTTTGTGCTACCTTAATTAACGCAGGTTTGACATGCATAGAAGGTCTGCAAGAAGGAAGGCTGCGCAAAAGGTAGAGTCAGATTCAGAAATGGAGATCCTGCTGTATACATCATGTGAAGCTATGTTCGATGACATGCAAGCCACCACTAATGTGCCTCCAGGAAGCTCTGCCCTAGAGTTTCAATGGGGCGACTTGTATAGATTCACCAGGGATTAGGAATACCCAAATGGTTCCCTAGAAGACACTTTGGTATATGCAAACATCAATAAGTCCTATATACATAAAGCAACAACCAGACCTGAATTATTTCCATGTTCTGAGGTCCTTGGATGGTTGATCCCTCATGTCAAAACTGACACCAAGTTCATAAACGACAAGAATGGAATGAATCTGGCGTCGTTCGCACTTGAACATATTGCAGCCGCTTACAGATTTCCCCCGGCAAGAGCTTGGTTGGATAGTAAATGGATAGAAGAACATCCCATGGACCCTCTGATCTTTGTTAGAACAATGAGGATAGCCAACAGGCAGATAAGGCAAAGGAAGACCAATGAATATGAAAGCAACCTTCTGGAAACCCCCTATAGACTCATTGTTTTGATGCTGAGCCAGATCTTCGGCATGCCTAATGGTAATATCTTCAAACTGGGCTAGGTATCAGTAATATTCCATATAGCCATGTCAGGCACCATTTTCAATTGGGCTGATATTATTTCAGAAATCCTGGAATCACAGTTAACCACTGCCCAAGGAGGAATGACTCAGAAAAAAAGTGGATTTCTTTATGTCTTCCTATTGGATAGATTGCCTGTTGAGCAAGCACACCTTCCCAGATTTGGGTTTCTCATGGAACAGGAAGGAGACACCTCTCTTCATATTTTATCAATCCACATGGGCCAGCAAGTACGCAAGTTATTACAAACAACTTTTTGAAAAATTCATTATGCCCTTATATCAACTTATTTTTGTAGAGGAGCCAAATTGCATGTCAGAAAACACTATGCCCATCATCGAGGCATATGGTGATTACTACCACTCCCAAGAAGGCACTTACATCTGCATGAGTGGAGGGTTAGTAGCTCCATTCCTGCTTCCCAAATATGCTACAGATCTTGTGATACATAGGGAAACCATAAGTCAACTTTTCAGCATTGGTGGAGTCAGTAGGATCCTCACCGAAAGGAAGAAAGGGCTATATCCACCGATGGCTTTCACTATCGGCGCATACAGCCTACCGAGAGAAAAAGACGGAGAAAATTATGTTCAAGATTTGGACATTTTTAATTTTGGTACAAATTTTAACAGAAGGCATGACCCTTGCGGCAGAGTTGCTGAACATATTAGTGATGTTGGAACTTCCTTCGAGTACACCCATCAGATTTACCTGAATGAAGAGCTCTTCTGTAGCGCCAAAAACTTAACAGGACTAGGAAAGCGCTACAACAAGAAGAAAGGTGGGAAAACTTCTGCCCCCAAGCCTGTTGGTCTGATACAACTGGAGCAAGAGGGAGCATCATCCCAAGCCGGAGGTTCGAACGACATAGAACTAGAAGAAGGTGACACATTTCAAAATGAACAGATAGCCAAATTGCAACAAGAACAAGAGCAAGTTATTAGGTTGCAACAAGAGGAGGAAACTGTTAGAAACCAAAAGGAGCAGGAGGAAAGAACCTTGTTGTAGGAAGCAAGTAGGTTAAAAGCAGTGATAGCCGAAAGGCGAAAGAAAGAGAAAGCTCCTAAAATACAAAAAGAGCAGGAAGCAAAAGATCTGAGAGAAGAAGAAGAAAAAATACCAAATTACAAGAAGAAGAAATATTCTTGTTAGAAGAAGTAGACAGATTGCAAGCAGAGCTAGCAGTGCTAACAGAGAGGCAAGAGAAGGAAGAAGTAGAGAAAATTCCAGAACAAAAGGCGCCTAGCCCAGTGGCCATGGACTTGGATTCAACAAAGAATGCCCAACTAGGGATAGCTCATGAAGGGGTTGTCTCCACCGAAGAATTAGCACTCATCCCATACAACCCCAGGAAGTAGCGCCAAGTGGCCAACCTGGATTCTGTCTATTTTCATGAACGGAAGAGGGCTATTGTTGACAGGAGAGTAAGGAAAATGGAAATTGGGGAGGACTTATATGAGTTCAGAATATCAAAGACCACATTGGTCCAAGGGATTGACCTCGATCCGTCATTTCAGGCAGGCTGCACCGTATCTTCAGCCCAAGCAAGCAAAGCCAATATCGATTGTTTGATTGAAATTGTTAAGAACTACAGAGAGCTGTGTCTCAAGATAAAAGCTGACAGGAAGAATGAGGTATTAGAAAGCAAAGAGATAAAAAGGAAATACAAGCAGCTCGTGGAAGAAAAGGAAGAAACCACTTCGAAAGCCCTATGGCTTGAAAATGAGAAGAATTCACTTGAAATGCAGCTGGCAATCTCAGAAGATGAGCAAAAGAACTTGAAAGTTTGTATATCCAAACTGGAAAATCTTGAAGCTAACAGTGCCCAACAGGTCAATTCCTTCAAACCTCAATTCGAAGAATTGGAGCAAGAAAAGGCTGAACTATTGGATCAGCTTGAAAAGGAAAATAAGACGAAAGAAGATCTAGGCACGTTCTATGAGCGAGCTTGTGAAGTGCAAGAAAGGATTCATCAACTACTGGTGTCGATTAATGAAGAAGTATGTAATATGAATAAAATGAGCACAAATATGACATCCATCGAAGTTGAAGCACTAATATTAAGGGACAAATATGAGCAACATGTGGAAGAACTTGGAGAATAGTTTGAATGGAGGAAAGGGAGATCGGGTTTCCCTTCGAACCTGCGGGATAAAACAGATGAAGAATTTGATATGGACACAGGAGTGCTCGAATTCTTCTTGAGGTGCGGTAGCAGATTGAGTACTGAAATTAGGAAAACCATCAAGAAATGCCATGTTATTTACTCTAAAATTTGGGAAGCCCATGGAAAATGTCATATGGTTCTACCTAAGAATCTTTATGAGTTCCCAAAGAGGGAATCGTGCTTGGCAGAATTGCAAGAAAAGTTGACCTCAGAGTTGGATTATCTGAAGAAAATAGAGCGTATAACCCCAGAAGACCTCCATCAATTCATTGAACAAACTACTGTTCACACTTGTTTCCTGGAAAATATTGAGCAAGAAGCTATCGCAGAGGTGGCAAATATCAAATCAAACTTGCGCAAACATGAGATAACACGGAAAGTAATGATCTCAGCGAGAAGTAAAACAATACTAAGGGAAATAAGTCAATGGGCCAGTTATATAGAAGAGGTAAATAAGGCTGCAAAAGCAAGCGAGCCTATTGAAGAGGACAAGTCAGCAGAAGAGGAACGACCCATTGAGACAACAGAGCCAGCTGGACAATAATTTTCCTTATTCGATTTTTCAAAGTAACTAAAAGTTGTTAATTGTATAATGTCTATATAGACAGTTGTCCTTTCTTTTTGTCTCTTGTGAAAGAGGATTGGCACGAATCATCAGAATTCGATATTTGAGGCTTTTAATGATAAATCAAAATTCCTAGGTTTAAGGTACACTAGGTAGCTCAAGGAGCATTTTGTAAAACTATATATTGGAGAATAGGAGAGAAGAACGGGACTTTTGGCAGGTGAATGAAATTTCTTCCTAGTATGTGAATTACTTTGCTACTTGCTCCAAGAATTCGATTTTTCCTAATGAAAGCCTGGGAGAAGGCGTTTTTGCCTAGAGAATGTGTCAAATGTGTGCTGGATTATTCGTATATCATTTGCATATTGCTGTGAGATCATTCTTTGCTATCATGAATTGTTTCTATGTGATGAATGTTCTTACATTTTCCTGTGCAAATGTGTTTATCTCAAATGAGTAATGGAATGTATTAAATGAATTGAAGCTATCTTTAATATCTTTCATATTCTGTTGTAGGCACATCTTTATGATTAAATGGCAATCTATATGATCTTTAGGTGTTTCTTGTAGTTTATTACACATCTCTATAGTTTGATCCTTGCAAGGATAGAATAGATTTGCTTACACAATTTTAGATTAGTTTAGGTTATTTGCATGCACTTAGCTTAGGGAACTTGCATATCATCTTAAAATAAAATACATAAACAGTGAACCAGGCCGCAACCGTTGTAAAGAACCAAAATATTTAAATCTTACGGTAGTCGAAACCATTAACCAGAAGGATTCCCTACAGCAAATGGTGGAAAATCTAATTGGGACTGTTCACCAAGGAGAATCCCTTGCTGATTGATGCTACGATTTGCGAGGCATCAACACAACTTTACAAAAGTGGTTCCTTTCCATGCTCGCACAAGAGCATCAATCAAGATGATTTCATTCAAAATAAAATAAAGCATCATGGATCTAATTGTTTTAGACCATTGCATGATTTATATGAAGAAGAATTGAACATTGTGATTGACAATATAATAAATGGATCAATTTGGTTGAGCACATCATGTGGAAAAAAATGTTGGCACATAGGCCTTGTCTCCATATTGCAAGTGGATCAAGGATGAGAGATCAAGCATGCATTTGATTTGTGAATATTTCAAAGTTCATGATACTAATATTAATCGTTTTGAAGAACATAGTGGAAAAATGTCATTGAAAAGTATAATATTGTTCCAAATCATTTCCAACAACTATGCAATATTTTAGGTTTATATAAACAAGAAAATATCTTTGTGTTATTTTTTGTAGCTCGAATAGGTACTTCTACATAGGTTATGCATCTAGCATGTAGAAATGGTCTGAAAAGTGACTCTCTAGGTGAGAACTTTATAAAGTGACTTTTATATTTTTAATGACTAAAGTGAATTTTAGAATATTTGAGTGACTAAAGTGATTCAAGTCATCTCAATGAGAGATTAAGGCACAACTGTAGATCTAATGAGGCCAAGATCTAATCTTGACCGTTGAGATCAGGAGGTAGCTAAAGAGACATTAATGAAATTATAAAAGAGACCTAAGGAGAGTGGAGAGACACATTGAATGAGAGAGTATTTGGATAGATCAAGAAAAGAGGAGAAGAGAGCAGCTGAGGGCACAAATTTCCCAAGAGGAGACTAATCATGCATCCCAAGATAAAGTACATCATTTATTGTTAGTTGTATGACGCATTAATTGATGGCATGTAAGTTGATTTCTTGGCTTCGAGTTCCATACAACTAAGAAAGAGAAAATGAATTTTGAGGTCCATATAGTTGAGAAGGTGGCATGATTTTCAAGGGTTGTATAGCAGACTAAGGGCACACAAATCAAGGTGTTGAATATCACATTTTTTGGGCACAAAACTCACGGAATTTGTTGTTGCTAACAGTCCATACAAGGTCGTACAATCCATACAGTTAGTTGGGCATAAATTTCAAGGAGATGAGATATGGACATGAATTTAGAGGAGATGGGAATGATTCTCCATGAAAGTTTTGATGCATTTAATGTTGTTTTTCACAGTTGTAACACCCATAAATTTTCTATGGGCTCATAAATAAAAATTCTCTCTTCAAATGGTTTTCCCTTTGCGGTTTTTCCAAGGGTACTTTATCGAAAAATTCTCTGTGTTAAATTTCATGGTTTGTTGTTAGTGAATTTCATGTGTTTTGGTTTGCAAGTTTCAGATAAGAAGTCAATTAATTTTTTTGTGTATTAGTCCGAGGAATAATTTGTTGGGTATTGAAACCAAGTTGAAATTTGAGAAAAATCTACATGGTATCAGAGCTTTGAAAAGAGAAAACATGTATTTGACACAAGGGGGAAACAAGAGTATTGGTGAGTTATTTCACCTAGTGTTGGTTGCAGTTTGTCAGACCTACGGTTCGAATTATACGACAAAAAAAAACCCATAGGCATCGACACTTTCAATACTCTGCAAGTAGAATAAGGTCTCACCCGAGATGCACATAGGAAAATATACAAGAACCTAAATCAGGGATGCATAGGGAAGACTGGGTTCTTTTCACTCAACATATTAATAATGATTTACTTAGGCATGCATTAGATTGGTTGGTACACTAAAATTCATCATCCAAATGATAAGAAATCCATAGACATTTACCCATAAATACATTGCATAGAATATAAATGAGACGACAAATTCATTATATTATTAGCAAAATGATGCTATCACCATACAGGACTACAAGTGTCATCTCAACAGCTTAAAGATTATCCATAAATTTGGTCTTACTATAAACATAATTACATAATGATTTATACCATAAGCACATATATAAATCGACTAACATAACCCAACATATCACTTCTTACAAAATGTATTCAAAACCTACAAAAAATAGCATAATTCAAAACCCCAACCCTTTACAAAATAAGCCTTATATAGGCTGAGATACAAAACTACAACTCCGTTGTTGGTGCATAATGCTAAATGAAATCAATGTGCAACATAAATGCTTTTGGTTGGTGTGCAACTACATTCTACCTGTCTGGATTGGCGTGTAGTCGCCGACCAAAACTTAGGCACCAATAGGCCCCCAACACTATACTGTGGCTTGTCCCGAGTCACTCTTTAATCTTTGAAGATCACCTATTGCACTGAAGGGAGTACTGTAGTAATCTACATGGTGAAATTAGACACATGTGCCTCTACTTGTCCTACTGCCTCTATCAGTTCTCCAAAATTAGTGATAAACTTGGTATCCTACTTGAGCATTGTATACTTTGGTTGCGGGCACACAAACTCTCCTAGCTCGATAGCGTTCTTAGATTTTTCATGCATCTCAATGACTTTGCAATCAACCATAGGTAGACCACTTACGGACTGCTTCTTCGTATTTACCTTCTTTTCTAATGTTTTGATATGGTCCTCCTTTTGAGTGATCTTTGGTGGCTCCTGTAAATAAGTCCATAAATTGAAGCTGGTGTTAACCAACTTTGTCATGCCTTGTACTCGGTCCTTGGCTGTCCGAAAGGTTTCTTCGACCTGTGCTATATTCTCTTTTAGTTCTACATCCTCTAGAGTCTCCTTCATCTCCAATTATTCTTGCAAGACTGCGTTTTCAACATGCATTCTTGTGATCAGTGTCTTAACTTCTTCACACTGCTCCTCTGCTAACTCAAGAAAAATTTTGGTAGCTTATGCATCTTCTCATGCAATGAGATACATATTCTCCATCACCTTTGTCAAGGATGTATTCACAACAAATTTTGATGCATGCGTCGGTTGTATCCCGATGTATGCTTGAATCAAATCAAGTTGGTTCACACACATTTCTTGGGTCAGGTGAAGCATATAATCTTGAAGTTGCTAAAATGGGAGTTACATCAAATTCACCTCAATTCTGGTGCGACCTATTCTTAAAGATGTGGAAGCTTTTTATTCCCCGACTGTGATGACCCAAGGATCAATGTTCAATACCCTCTTTGTTGTTGGGTTGTAATACCCCCCTTTTGACCCTTAGAACATATTAGCTTTTAATGTAAACATTGTATGTATGTGGTGTATAATTCCTAGCATGGAGCTAAAGGCCAACACCCCACTAGTGAATACTCAGATTTAAGATGCAAGTATTTGACATTGTGTTATCCATGTGCTATTAAGCCATGGAAATTTTAAAATGATGTAAAAATCCTGTAATAAAATACTTAGGGGTTGGCTATGGATGCAACTAAAAGAGGGGGAAGTATGTATCCACTATGCAGAGGTGAGGGAGTTATGATATTGAACCATAGGATGCCATATGTCACCTAGGAAACCTACCTTTGGCTGTTCTAGCTGTCATTTATTTATGTTGTAGGAAGTGGGTGACAGAAACAGTTCATGAGGTCGATGGAGTGTGGGAAACCCCGAAATTCAGATGGCAAGGTATGGAGCTCTGTTTCCTTGATCCGCACGTCACTCTACCTTGAGAAGTTCGTATTCCCACATCCGCATTCCATTAGGGACTAGCAACCAAAGTTGAGGGAGAATCAAGAGGGAGCCGAGCAATGAAGAGAGGAAGAAAATCACGATTTAGGGGAGCCCCGATTTGTAGATCCAAGATCGCTCAGAAATCAGAGTGAAAAGGGAAACCTGTTGGGGAATCCTTAGACCCAAACGCTGGGGGCGATTTAGAGAGTGTGAGATGCTCAGAAACCCGTGATAAAACCAGACCTAATAGCCTGAAATCCTATTGCAGGACATAGGGATTTGACCGCAACGTTGAAGAAGACAGAGTGTGGATTGCAGTGGGAAGAGACTAGGAGGGTTTATACTGCATGGTAGAGCCAGTGTGGTCTCATTTACCCTTTATTTAACATTAAATACCATCCATACCTATCCATATCAATGCTGAGGGAAGGGGTTCCCAAGGAAATGTGTTGCAAAGAAGGGGACCTTACTTACGCTGAGAGTGGAGGTGATGGGGGTGCCTAGACTATCTAAAGCCATTTGGTTATGACTACAGCTCTGTAGATGAGCTCATTGACCTAGAAAACTCCTTACCTGTCTCCCACTTGCTTGAAAAATATAGCTGAGTGCTGGATGACCTGAATGAATGATAATCCAAGTTTGTGAGTGAGCCTGGGTATTCCCTCCTTAGTGGATACATAGCCCCAGCTCAAGGGTGGTATCTGAGTGCTGAAATACTACAGGATGGGAAGAGACCTATGGTTGGGATGGAACGTTGCAGTCCATAGTCAGTTTGCTTGGGGATTTCAATAAAAAGATAAGTGTTCATTGTGCCTTGAATCATGTCATTTTACATCTGTGCATATGTATTTGTGATGTCAAAATGCATAGATCAAGCCAACTGAGTAATAGGGTTGAATGCCTATGCATTATGTTTAATTTTGTTGTGCATGTTATTGATTTGATGATTGCATGATACATTGTGTGTGGATGATGCTTCCTTCAGTTGTAGTTATTGAGTATGCTTTTGCATATTTGCATTTCCACTGGTATAATGCCTTTGAATTATCCCTTGATGAATAGGGATACGTATTTGAATGGTTATTTGATGAATAGGACTGATTGAAATTCCAAGAGGTGTAGAATACTTCAATAATGGCTATGTGGAAACAATAGACACGCCCTTGTGGTGTTCACGACCCTTCTGTGGATCAGAGGAAGGGGAGAGGACATAGCAGAGTGAATTACAACTCCTTGCAGGTTGGTAAAGAGGCATGGATGAGGTTGGAGGCCATTTTGGAGTGGAAAAAGGATAATATAAATGTTATTAGGTGTGGATAAAGACCCTGCATCTGCATGGTGCTCACCAACAGATTTCCAACGGTACTGGATTTTCCCAAATTAGACTTAGGATGAAGAAGTTATGGGCTGGAGAAGTTGTGCAGTGGGGCTTCCGAATTTCCGAACTCGCATGTAGATTGCAGATTGCGGAAGTTAGAAGGGCATATTCGACGGGTTTGTGAAATGGGAGTTCCGAGTTCCACATGTAGACTGCGGATTGCAGAAGTCGGAAAGGTAAAATTTTCATAGTTATAAAGTTGGAGTCCCGACTTCCACGTTCCGCAAGGCGGATTGCGGATTGCGGAAGTCGGGGAGGTAATTTACCAGGTTGGCAAAGTTGGAGTTTCGACTTTCGATTTCTACATTGAGGATTACGGAATTCCGAGAGGTAATTTGGCAAGGTGGTGAAATTGACATTCCAACTTCCGACTTCCGCATTGCAGATTGCGGAATTCGGAGACGTGGTTTTTGGTGCTTTGCGTTTGGGGATCCCGACTTCCAACTTCCACAAGGGGGATTGCGGATTGCGGAAGTTGGGGAGGAGATTTTCCTTGGAGCAGTAAATTGACTTTCTGACTTTCGATTCCTGCACTACGGATTGCATAATGTGGAATTTAGAGGTGTGATCGATGAAGTTATGATTTGTTGTCTAACTTCCAACTTCCAATTGCGGCCTACGGATTGCGGATTACGGACTGGAGATCAATGCGGATGCAGAATTGCAGAACCTTTGGATAGTTTGAGAAAAGAAAAGAAAAAATTACAGGTAGATCCAAGGTTTGTCTCCCATCACCTCTAAAGGGAACCGAGATGACCGGGGACGTGACATAATGGTATCAGATCCCAAGGCTGCAGGACTGGGGCTGCTTGGGCCAAAGCATGAGTTACATGAAGAAAAGCCATGAAATTGGGTCAGCTCTGATACAGAACAAGAATTCCATGCTATGATGAGAAATTAGAGAGGGAGAATTCCTCAACTATTCTCTTGTTGTTATATTACCTTTTCTTAGTTTTATGTATATGATATTATGGCATAGGAATGTTAAAAATGCAAGATATTAGGTAGTTAAAATGTGTATGCATAGTAGGCATATTAAGAAGATAATGAATACTGCATGTAAACTTATGTGTGCTTGCATAGGGTATTGCACATTGATAAAAGTTGTTAATGAGCACATTGCATTTCAATTTGAATGAGGATGCACATCCACTAAAAGGATTGCAGGAAAATCTTATGTTGCAAGCTTGTGATACTTGCAATGTTGCACAAAGATGTTTAGAAAATATTTTTGAGATGCCTTGCTTACACTTTGCTTGAGAAATGATGAAAATGCGGTTTGTAGGGTTCTTCATTTTGGTAAGATGATATTCTAGGTACCATGGTCAACATAACATATTCAAGTTTGTTGGAGACCACAACAAAAAGACAAAGATAATAGAAGCATGGATGATGATGATGATGATATGGCATGTGACTGGTAGCCTTGTGAACAAAGGCTGGAGTACAAATCCATGATCAAGAGGTTGGTGGAAGGAATGTGTAGTCCTTGGTAAGAATCCAATTGATCAAGTAACAACAGTGGATTGATGGAAGCCATGTAGGTAATGCTCATTGGTGAGCTCCTAATATGGATGCCTAATGAGGGCAACTATACCAAGAGCCTACTTTAAATGTCAACCCGGGGAACGTACAAACTTTAGATATGCATGCACTATCTATGCTCTTATAGGATAATCTCTGTCACAGTTGAAAGTCGGTATTGATGTTTTGAAGGTTGTCTACTAAATATGTAAACTGGTTATGCTATGGAATTAAATACTAGAAAGCAATAAATCTAATTAAAAGAATTAAAGTGCTGAAAGTAGTAAACCTGTTCTAAGAAATAAAGATACCAAAAGCAGTAAATCTGTTCTAAGAAATAAAGCAGTAAATCTATCTTAAATAATTAAAATGCTGAAAGTAAAGGGGATGATCTTATAAAATTACTTAATGCAGAATAATAAATCAAAAAATGAACATGCCATAACAGATCTATTCTAAGATTGGGGAAAACAAGGTCTGTAGTTATTTTATGCCTAAAACTAGAATTCTTATCTAAACCATTTTAAATCCCAAGACTAAAATTGAAGTGCAATCGTTTCAAGCTATCCATCTACTACTGAAGAAATTGATCACGATGAGAAACAGTCAAAAACCTCATATATAAACCATGATATTGAAAGCAAAGCTGATACACATGCAATCGTTGATTCGAATATGCGTTGAAAGAAAGAACCTACAGGACTATTGAAACTATTCTGCTGTACTACAGAATGTATTATAAACTACTACAGAAATAATAAATCATTCAAGCGCTCCCATATGTAATCGAACTGTTCATCAATGTAAAACGCATAATTGAAAGAAATACCTACAAATAGAAATCTCCTAACCTACGTGTTGGAGGGGCCCTCCCCAACCCGTACTCATGAGAGAATAAAACTTAGAAACGCTGGCTGGAATTAATCATCAATCTCTTATTTCAAATATAGAATCCATGTCAAAACAAAGGTTTGTACTTCGCAGTATCGATAGGGTAGAAAATGTTGAAACAATGTTTTTCTCAAAATAATAGTAGGGGCCTCTCGCTACCCGAGAGGCCCATATTTATATGATTTAATGCTGATCCTAACTAGTTGTCTAAATGCCGATTCCTCTTGAAAGTGGGAGTGCGTCCTCTATAAATCAGGAAACAGGGTGCTGAGCTTGGTGATCCTTTAATCTTCTACATGCCCATCCTTGAATGACCCTGAACCTGCTCAATCACGCTTGATTTCCATATAATTAGTTTATTTGATATGCATTCTAACATCCAAGAATAATCATAAAACAATTTCATTAAATAATTAAAGTAAAACATTTTCCCCCACAAATGAGCATGTTTCATCACCATTGCTTGAGTTTGGCTACTGGAAAAAAGGTTATCAAATACCTGAAAACTTGACTCATCATTATCTCCCACACTTGAAGGATTCACCCATCCTTGGGTAACTTATACGATTCATCGATGACCTCCCTGATGTCCCATGCTAGCACCCTAGGGATCCCTTCCTGCCTGTGATACCCAAAGTTATGATCCTCCTTGGTCCATGTCCTCCTTTCTTCCTCTTTATTTATCTGTTCCTTGATGACTGGGGAAAGAAAGAATGGGGGATTCAGCCTCATCCCGATCCATCTGAGTTGGTTTCTTTCCAGGGATTCTTTGTAGAGTGTGGCTTTGAAAAGGGCATCATCAAGCCTAAGGGGAGAGTGGAGTTCTCTCCTCTTCAGATCGTTTGCCACTCTGCTCCATCTTTCCTTAATGGACTCATTAACTTCCTTCTACGTGCTACGGAGTGTAATGTCAAAATGAGTCACAGCCTCCTGTTGTTTTGCGAGGAGAATGGGTATCAGTTCCTCGTCCTGAGTGAGGATCCTGTGGTTATAGATTATTCCCTCAGGGTGAGTTGGCTCAGGTCTGATCATCAATGGGGTTTCCCATTTGGATGTGACATAGAGATGGTAGTCCTGTGCTTGCTCAATTTCGTGGTTCATCCACGAACATAATGCCCTCAACTAGAAATTGCCCACATATGGGTTTGGCGACCAGCTGGGCAAGCCAAAAACCACGAAGTTATGCAAAACGAACTCACTTAATTTGTCTTTCTCTAGCTCTGTGGAGTTCAAACATGCATCCATAAACTCCTTGGGGGTGCTTACCTCTATAGGGAGTCCTTGCTTCAACCTCTCGAGCTGGAATTAGCCCCATTTCTCCTGCATATAGACTGCATAGATTTCCGACGGGGGTCTGAGGTACCTCAGTTTTTCATATATGCTGGAAGTAGTGGCCAAAACATCTTTTAATTTGGTGACCTCCTGGTCCTTTTTGGCCAATTTGGCTTGTGCCTCCGCCAACTTTTCTTGAAGCGCTAAATGCTTTCGCTCGGCCAACCGTAGCTCATCTGCATGATGCATCTTCAGTATTTGAGTTTTCTTGGTTGAGAACGGGGGAGGTGTGGGCTGGCTTCCTGGCCCAATCCTTAATGCTGCCAGCTTGTTTATGAGCTTCTCCAATTCTGCTCGTGCCTCGGCGAGTTGGGTGACGACCTCGAGGTTATCTTTTTCTAGAGGATTTCCCTGGAAGTTGCCTTGCTCTCCTAAGTTCTGCTCTTCTCCCTTATCCATTTCTTCTGCTTCTTTATTCATTTCTTCCCCTCCATCCTGCATTTCTTCATCATGTTCCTCTTCTGTAGTGGGGTCTTCCTGATCTACCCACTGATCATCATCCCCATCTGACACATTTTGAACAATGGAACTAGGTTCTCTGCTCTTTTCTTTTTCTGTTCGGATTCGGGCTGTTTAGTTGAATCTCGTACTCCTCCTCTTGGGTTCTTGATTTTTGGCAGGAATTTCTGATTTTGCCCTGGGGGAGTGCTCTCTTGAATTTTTTATTTCCACTAGGGTCTCTGCTACATGGTCCAGGTCAATCTTCCTTTTCGCCCCTGATACAGAGGCAGCTCCATTCCTTCCTCCAGGGGGTATGCTAGTTGTGGGTGTACTTCTCATCCTTTGAACATCTTCTGCAGATACCAACATGAATTCCTCCCATGAAAGTTCTGGTATCTGCGCCTTCAATTCCTCGCAAACAATTATCTTGATTAGCCCATGATGAGCCAAGGCATCATCTTTACCCTTCGCCACCTTCTTGCTCATTTCCGATAGGGATTGGAGCAAGTAAAATGGGATACTAATGTTGTTATTTGAGGGATGATGGGTCCTGTGTCTTATCAGTTCTAGGATCCAAAAATGAAAGATGGGAACATAGCTTAACTTACCAGAGCATGTGATGTACCTTAGAACGATTTCAGCTACGTCCTCCCATGGTGATGGCATGGAGAGTCTTTTGACTCCATTTTTGTCCTTGTCATAGACCTCTCCTTGCTCAAAGAATGCTGCTTTTGCTTCTTGGTTTGCCTCCCTGTCATCCCTACTCCAATACAAACCCCTCTGTAGGACAGTGAATTTGGAAATTCTCTCCTCATCCAACTTGATACGTAACCCCTTCACCCGGGTGACGTACTGTTCATATTTAATATGCTTAAAATTTCTTGCGAATTCCTGAGCTATCCCTGCATCATGTCCTTTCAGACCTAGGATGAAGGGCATCTAGCCTGTGCTGCGAACGATCTACAGGACTCTCATGTTCTAGTATATGATGCTATGATCCTCTAGTTCACTCTTTTTAAAACCCTTTGTCATTTTGAGATCCTCTCTTATGATAAAAAAAAACCAGGGCTTTTGGAATGCAGTTTTATACCTTCAACTTGGTTGGGCTCTGCCTACGGGTTCGAGGAATACAAATGGTGCCTGCTTCTCGTGAAGTCCGGGTGGTTACTTATATGCGCAGTCATTGGAATATTATGCACCCTAATTCGCTGTCTTTCTGCACCTGTTCTTTCCATCATACCTGCACCTGCCCCTTTTAATCCCCTATTTTCCATGATTGATCTCTGTCTTCTCATGATCGACCTCTGTACTGAAGGTTGCGATCATGATTTGATGAGGTGACTGAATTTTAAATAGTGATCATGACTTTTTAGGGTCATTCCAACATGCCGCCAATTTAGAGTAGAAGCTGTCCTCAGCTGACGAAAATCTCATGTACCGTGGGATAATGTTTTACTTTAATCATAAAATAAAATCCTGTTAGAGATTACCTTGGTATTTATGCGTACCTGCTTTGATGCTCTGGTGCGATTTTTAGGGATGGTGGATTCTGTAGTAGATTTGTGCATGTCAGTAGTTGCGCGTGTGAGTTTCTTTTTCTGTTTTTTTCATTTTGAATTTGCTGCATTTCCTTCTTTTGAAAGTTGTTCCTGTTGAGGATACGAGTCATGCGATGTTTTTTCTTATTGGATGGTTTAATGGCTGTATGTGACTAGCTGTCTTGAATACATGGCAGCATCGCTCGAATCATTTTGCAGGCTCGCTTGAATAGTTGGCACCCTCGCTTGAATTATTTTGCAGGCTCGCTTGAATAGTTGGCAGCTTCTTGTGATGATACTGTAGAGTGTCCGTAGTTGTAGAAATTTTTGCTGGCTCTCTTGAATAGGTGGCACCTTTGCTTGAATTATTTCGTTGGCTTGCTTGAATAGATGGCAGCCTCGCTTGAATTGTGGTCGATGCCCTGTAAATTTTATGTTACCTTTTGTGTGTTGTTTTTTTCTTTTTTCTATTTCTCTTTTTTTTTATATATATATATTTTTTTCATGATATGCGTTGAACTTCACTGATTTGTAGCATGCTCTATCAACATCAATTGTTGCTAGTAGAGTACTTGTGTAAATTCTTCTTGGGACTGTGGTTTTTTGTATATTTTTAGGCGATGCCCATTCACTATCATGGGGAACTCATCATCATCAATTGTAATAATTCTCACAGCGCCATTGTCATAAATTTTATGTATAATGTAAGGTCCAAGCCATCTAGTGGTTAGCTTTCCTTTGAATGTGTGAAATCTGGTTTCGTAGAGTAGTGCCCAATCACCTTCATTGAATTTCTTATCCTTCAAATGATGGTCATGCCATTTCTTTCTTTGCTGTTGGATGATTTCAATATGTGTAAGTGCTTGTTGGCGGTGTTCATCTAGTTGATTTAGCTGTAGCATGCGTTCTTTTTGAATGTCTGATAGGTTCATATTTAGATCGGCTGCAATTCTTAATGTTTTACTTCAAATTCGATTGGTAGCATGACCTTTTTCCCATAGACCAATTCATAAGGTGTGAATCCTGTTGTTGTTTTTCATGTAGTATTGTAAGCCCAGACTGCTTCACTAAGTCTGTCAGCCCAATCCCTTTTGTGAAATTGGACAGTTTTTGTCAAGATTCTCTCTAATTCTTTGTTGGTTACCTCAGCTTGACCATTTCCTTGAGGGTGGTAGGAGGATGACTGTCTGTGCTTTACATTGTTTATTTTCATCAAGTCTTCAATTAAATTTGATGTGAATTGTGGTCCTTGATCAGAAACTACTTCTCTTGGCACCCCAAATCTATGAAAGATCTGCTTAGTAAAGAATTTGGCCACACTGGTTTCATTTGCAGCAGCCAGTGCTGTACCTCTGTCCATTTTGTAAGGTAATCAGTGCATACAAGGATGTAGCTCTTCTAATTGGACTATGGGTTGAATGGGCCAACAAAATTGAATCCCCATTTATCGAATGCCTCTAAAGAGATTTCTGGATGTAGTGGCATTTCTTGTTTTTGCGTCGGTTTTTCCATTCTCTGGCAATCGTCACAATGGGACACATACTCATAAGCATCTATGTGGAGTGTTGGCCAATAATACCCTGTTTGCAAGATCTTGTAGGCTGTCCTTTTTGCAGCATAGTGTCCTCCACACGGTTCATTGTGGGTGGCATGCATTATGTCATGTACCTCATCTTCCCTAATGCACCTTCTAAGTACTTGATCTGGTCCCTGTTTAAAAAGCATGCCCTATATCCATGTATATGTGGCACTTTGTCTTATTGCTTTTGTCCTTTCTTTATAACTGTAATGTTTTGGAAACTTCCCGGATACCAAATAGTTTGCTATGTCAGCAAACCATGGGATTTTTATTGATATGGAAAAAAGGTGCTCATCAGGGAAGTTATCTTGGACCAATTCATTATATTTCCCATGTGTTACTCTTGATAAAACATCTACTATGACATTATGCTTGCCTTGTTTATCTATTATAGTGATGTCGAATTCCTGTAGAAGTAGCATCCATCGAATAATTCTTGCACTGGTATTAGGCTTGTTCATAAGATATCTGATCGCTGAGTGGTCAGTATGGATAAAACTTTGGTATCCTATAATGTAATGCTTGAATTTATTGATTGCATGTATGACTACCAGAAATTCCTTCTCTGTGACTGTGTAGTTGAGTTCTACCCCAGCCAAATGTTTGCTTATATAGAATATGGCATAGGGTTTCTTGTCTTGTTCTTGCCCAAGCACAGATCCGATGGCTTTATCTGATGCATTGGTGTGAATGTGAAATGGAATTTCCCAGTTTGGTTCTTGAAGTAATTGTGTTGTGATGGTTTTATGTTTAAGACTTTGAAAGGCTGACATGCAGTTGCTTGTCCATATGAATTCATTGTCTTTTGTGAGAAGTGCAAACATGGGGGCAGCAATTCTGCTATAATTCTCAATAAACCTTTTGTAGTACCCTGTCTTTCCAAGGAAGCTTCTCACATCCCTTTGTTTGACAGGTGGGGGAAGTGTTCTGATTACAAAGACTTTGGCTTGATCCACCTCTATACCTCTCTGTGATATATGATGTCCTAGAACAATTCCTTCTTCCATTAACATCCTGCATTTGTCATTGCTTAGGAACAAGCTCATTTCAATACATTTTTTTAATACTAATTCAAGATTTTTCAATGCCTGCTCAAAGCTCTGTCCATAAGGTGTGGAATCATCCATGAATACTTCCATTTTGTTATTCAGAAAATCGGAGAAAATACTCAGTATTTCTCTTTGAAATGTTGTTGGGGCATTACATAGACCAAAGGGTAGGACCCTATAGGCGTAAGTTCCCCATGGGCATGTGAAGGTCGTCTTATCTTGATCAGCTGGGTGTATTAAAATTTGGTTGTACCCACTGAAACCGTCTAAGAATGAAAAGTACTTGTTTCCAGATAATGTATCCGGCACTTGGTCTATAAATGGAAGTGGGAAATGATCTTTCTTTGTTGCTTTATTCAGCTTCTTGTAGTCCACACAAATTCTCCATTTGCCTCCTTTTTTGGGCACTATGACTAGTGGTGAGACCCATTCACTATCGGATATTGGATAGATGAACCCTGCGTCTAATAACTTTTGTAATTCCACTTTGACTATGTCTTTTAGTGTAGGGTTCAACCTTCTTTGTGGTTGCCTGATGGGAGTAGAACCTTCTTTGATGTAAATGTAGTGTTTGCAGATATCAGGATGTATTCCTTTCATATCTGCATATGTCCATGCAAATGCTTTACTTTGTTGTGTTAGTATCTTCATCAATTTCTCTTCTTGCTCCAGTTCTAAATTGGAATTTATGTTGACTGTTTTTCCAGGGTGAATTTCCACAACTTTTACCTTCTCAATCTGTTCTGGTAGTAGTTTTGTCCATAAGTCATCCATGTTCTGTTTTGAACTTTCACCTGTTTCTGTAGAAAAAAATTCTTGAATAACATGATTGTTATGAGATATATTTTGTATAAATCTATCTATATAGCCATCTTCATCTACTTCCTTTAAAGATATTGCAGCATCAACTGTTAGGATAGGTCAGAGGTTGTGATTTGGTGTGTTCTGATAATCATCAGTCCAATTTTGATATTCTAACTCTAAAGATTTCATTGCTGGTGGGTAGATTGTGATTTTCTTCCTGGTATGTCCACTGGTGATTGTCATATTTCCTGATCGGCAACCTATGTAAGCATCCGTAGTTGCTAACCAAGGTCTACCCAGGATAATTGGATAGCCACTAAGTTTGCTTTCGATTTCAATTATTATAAAATCAGCTGGGTATTCCCAGGACCCGATATTGATCATAATGTCTTCTAGCATTCCTTCGGGTTTCATAGTGGACGTGTCTGCTAGTTGGAGTATTGTTGTTTTTGGTCTTACCATTGATTGGAGTCCTAGGTATAACATGGTTTCCTTAGTCATGACATTGATCACAGCTCCTAAATTGATTAAGCTTTTATTTATTTGCTTGTTATTTATTGTGACGTTTACTACAGGACTACCAGGATCAAGATATTTAGGATTTATTATGACACCTAGCATCAAATCGGCCAATTGCCCCACTACATTAATAGTTGGTGGGTCACGCTTCCTCCTTCCTAGCTTCTTTAGGCAATTTTCTCTAATGAATTTGTTGCAGATGGGCACATCCCTTATGGCTTGTAAAATCATGATTTGGATGTTTAGGTGTTTGAATTCATTTAAGATTGTATTCTCTTCCTCTTCTTTTGTATTTCAGACAAGTTTTTCTGGAAATGGGGGATTTTTGTTGCGTGGAAGTGGTTGGGTTTCGTCCTCGGGAGGTTCTGGTTCATCAGGATGCTGAACATAGGGTTTTGATGTGTGGTCTTGAGCTTCAGGTACAGGTTGTTGGATGTTGTTTGGGGATGTATTCTGCAACGTTTTTCCAGATCGTAGGTTTATTTCATTTATTTCTATGGTGTCTACAACATAAGTTGGGAATTGTGTGATATCAGTGTTATAAGCTTGCTGCTGTTGTGGGGGTCTGTTATTATTAGGATTTGGAATTGGTTGGGATGGAATAAGTGGAGGTCTGGGGGGTGTTTGAGGTTGTGGGGGTGGCATAATGAGTGGCTATTGTAATGGCTCCCTCCAATTTGATGGATGGAGGTACTGGTTTGCATAATTTGTGGTGGATGGAAAAGGTGGGGTGTATTGAGGATAAGACGGTGGATAATATGGCTGTTGATAGGATGGTTGATATGCTTGTTGGTTTTGTTTCCATTGGTTTTGATTTGGCTGTGCTTGCCATGGATTCGGTGCAAATTTCCAATTTGGTTGTCCTTGATTATAGTAAGTTTGATTGCTCTGCTGATATGGCCTAACAAAATTATTCCTCCTCTGATTTATAAAACAGAGTTGTTCTACTGTTCCTTCAGCTGCTGGGTCTTGAATAGCTGCCTTACATGAGGGTAATAGGGGACGTTTATTAGTGGAATGGTAATCGGTGCAGAGACCAGATACTTCTATTGTGTTCAAGGTGCACTGCCCCTTCTCATGCTTCTTTCTACAACGAGGACAAAATACTGCCAAGGCTTGGTTAATTTCATCCTGTTTCTTTTTGATTTGAATAGCATCAAGTTGCATGGCTAGGGATTGCAGTATGTCAGTTTTCATGTCATCTAGCAGGTTTCCTAAATCATATTTTGTAATTTTTGGTGTTGAGGATGATGATCCACCAGTGGTTGTATGTGTATCCGTCGTCCCATTCTTAGTTTTCCTAGATCTTGAATAGTTTTTGAAGATTTGCAGGATCTGGTCAAAATATTTTTGGAATATATCTCCATCTCCAAGGAGATTTAAGACTTCAAAATTCTCCTCTTTTACACCTCTGAGAAGGACAAGCTTTAGTGATTCAGGATCCAATGTGCAATGGTTGGCTCGTTTGTAGCTGAGTTGAAATCTTTGGGCATAGTCTTCTAATGACTCTCTATCTCCTTGTTGCATCCTAAAGATTTCATCCCTAGTATCTTTGGCCTTGCAGTAGTCCCTATATTTTTCTAAGAATTACTGTTTCATTTGATCCCAGCTAAAGATACTATTTCTTTCAAGGCTCATGAACCATCGAAGTGATAGGTCTTTCAGTGTGGAAGGAAAAAACCTTAGCTTTTGTGCATCAGTAGTGTAATCAAATGATCTGCAAACTACCTCAAATTCAAACAGGAATGTGTTAGGATCTTCTGAAGTCAAACCATGAAAGTTTGGTAGATTATTAGGATTTATGTTCTTCATTCTGGCATCTCCGAGAGGTATGCTAATGGGAAAAGTGAAAAGATCCCTAGGTTCCTCCTCTTCGTTTTCCATTGAGGTGTTTGAGTTGGAACTGTTAGTGAAGTTTTCTCTGTTTGGGTTGTATGTGTGGTCAACTTCGTCTTCAGAGTGTACCAATTCAAACTAAGAATGGTCAGAACTGTTATTACCGTTGTTGCTCATGGGGTTCTTGGGCAGAAAGCGGCCAAATCTATCCCTTTACCGATGAGGCATTCATTGGTATAGATATTTTTTTTTTGTTTTATATAATTTTTGTTTTCTTTTTGTGGTTTTTAGGTGATGTCTCCTAAAAGATTTAGCACCTCCCTGACAACGGCGCCAAAAAGTGGTGAGCTCCTAATATGGATGCCTAATGAGGGCAGCTATACTAAGAGTCTACTTTAAATGTCAACCCGGGGAACGCACAAACTTTAGAGATGCATGCACTATCTGTGCTCTTATAGGATAATCTCTATGACAGTTGGAAGTTGGTATCGATGTTTTAAAGGTTGTCTACTAAATATGTAAACTGGTTATGCTACAGAATTAAATACTGGAAAGCAATAAATCTAATTAAAAGGATTAAAGTGCTGAAAGCAGTAAACCTGTTCTAAGAAATAAAGATACCAAAAGCAGTAAATCTGTTCTAAGAAATAAAGCAGTAAATCTATCTTAAATAATTAAAATGCTGAAAGTAAAGGGGATGATCTTATAAAATTACTTAATGCAGAATAATAAATCTAAAAATGAACATGCCATAATAGATCTATTCTAATATTGGGGAAAACAAGGTCTGTAGTTATTTTATGCCTAAAACTAGAATTCTTATCTAAACCATTTTAAATCCCAAGACTAAAATTGAAGTGCAATCGTTTCAAGCTATCCATATACTACTAAATAAATTGATCACGATGAGAAACAGTCAAAAACCTCAGATATAAACCATGATATTGAAAGCAAAGCTGATACACATGCAATCGTTGATATGAATATGCGTTGAAAGAAAGAACCTACAGGACTATTGAAACTGTTATGTTGTACTACATAATGTATTATAAACTACTACAGAAATAATAAATCATTCAAGCGCTCCCATATGTAATAGAACTGTTCATCAATGTAAAATGCATAATTGAAAGAAATACCTGCAAATAGAAATATCCTGACCTACGTGTTGGAGGGGCCCTCCCCAACCCGTACTCAGGAGAGAATAAAACTTAGAAACGCTGGCTAGAATTAATCATCAATCTCTTATTTAAAATATAGAATCCATGTCAAAACAAAGGTCTGTACTTCGGAGTATCGATCGGGAAGAAAACGTTAATACAATGTTTTTCTCAAAATAATAGCAGGGGCCTCTCGCTACCCGAGAGGCCCATATTTATATGATTTAATGCTGATCCTAACTAGTTGTCTAAATGTCGATTCCTCTTGAAAGTGGGAGTGTGTCCCAGAGTGTGTCCTTTAATCTTCTACACGTCCATCCTTGAATGACCCTGAACCTGCTCAATCACGCTTGATTTCCATATAATTATTTTATTTGATACGCATTCTAACATCCAAGAATAATCATAAAACAATTTCATTAAATAATTAAAGTAAAACATTTTCCCCCACAAATGAGCATGTTTCATCACCATTGCTTGAGTTTGGCTGCTGGAAAAAAGGTTATCAAATACCTGAAAACTTGACTCATCACTCATTATGCTAATTCTGTAAGTGTTGAGAAAGGATGAATAAGAATCCTTTAACCATGTTTTAATCCTCATAAAATGGTATGCATACAATAGTGAATGCATTTATGTGAATGACATCCCACATGGTATGGTGGGGTATGTGGTAGAAAAGTAAATGAGCCTCATACCATGTGATTGTATAAAATTTTGAATGCATCCATATGAAAATGTATCATGCCATGTGTGAATGTGCATGCATATGTGTAGGAACAATAATGTTTAGATCAATGCTGTAGTGCATTGGGTGCATTAAATTAAATGTACAATTAAAAGATATTATGTAAATCTTGTCGATTATGCATGCATATGTGTGATTGAATATATGTTAATATGCATTGTGTGAATGCATGGCTATGGTGTACATTTCATTGAAATTAGATAATAGTTGAAATGGTAGAATTATTAACAAATTCTAAGACCCTTTCATGAGATGCTATGGGGAAATAATTGCATGAAGAAGGTAGTTGTGTTTGTTGGGCTACCAGGATGCTCTGTTGGGAGGACAAAGTTGCATGAAATGATATGGTTGTGTAATCATGAATGATGGAAGTTTTATTGGACTTCATTTATATATGATGTGAATGTATCTTGCAATTTACTGTGATAAGGATGCACATAAAGTATATGTATTTCATTGCATTTGAAATAATAACAACTGGTAGTGTTTGAATTATTGAATACTATAATTCTGAGATCATTTCAGTGACTGTTGTAACCATGAAATGATTATGTGCATGGATACTCACCAAGGGTTTGGCTGATTGAATTTCAGATTGGATATTTTGCTAATAATTGTTGATGACTGTTTGGCTAATCAAGAATTGTGTCAAGAGGACATGTTGAAGGTGGATGTCTATGCTATGGGGGTAAGCCTAAACCATAGTGGACAGAGCGATACCACTTGCAAAAGAAAAACAATATGAGGAAGGCCTCATGGTTGAACAAACCAAAATTCTGTAGTGAACATAATTGTAAGTTCATATTTGAGCTTGATTGAGGAGGACACCTTGCAGGAAGAGAAGATACATCTGCAAAACAGATAATTAATTTGTGACCCTTGTTAAAATTATGCATGTATGATTATTAGAATTAATGTCCAGGGCATGTTTTTATTTTAGACTGCTTGAGTGTGATGGTGTAGTTTTATTTCAGACTGCTTGAGTGTGCATGTTTTATTTTAGACTGCTTGAGTGTGATTAGGTCCTACATGAATCACATCGAAAAGGGGTGCACACCTTTCGGGTGTTGTGTTTTGTTATGGTTGTCAACATTGACTACACCCTAAAGCAATGGATGCATTTCTGGTGTTTCAATATTAGAGATTGAATTTGTATGAAGTATGTTATAATTTTATATCAACAATACTGACGAGCTTACCTACCCATCTTGTGTTGTGAAGTATTGCACATGCAATTGGTGATGCATGGTAAGAAGCAAAGTGAGATGGATGTCGAGGATGGCTGGAGTGCGAGGAGATTTCTATGGATCCATATTAGAGCCCTTGACATGGAAATGGTCATGGTGTAGTTTCCTTCCATTGGCCTGTTGACCCAAACAAAAGTACTGGCTTGGAAATGGAGAGGGAAAACCAGGTATGGGACTGGTTTGGAACCATAGATGCTTGGTAAATCCAGTCGCTGCACTGGTTGGCATTGAATGTTATGGAGCAGCCGGCGTGCTAGCCAAACATTCCTTAA
The DNA here is from genome assembly GCA_027924585.1 of Larix kaempferi. NCBI lineage: Eukaryota > Viridiplantae > Streptophyta > Pinopsida > Pinales > Pinaceae > Larix > Larix kaempferi. The sequence goes on from BSBM01000085.1 coordinate 2,055,280, forward strand.
ATGCTTGATAAACCTAGTCTGCGTACTAACTTAGCATATTGATTAATGGGATGACTGATAAACCCAATCAGTGTACTGGCTTGGAATTGCCTATTTGAATGATTGTGGTGCAGCCTGCGTGCTGGACCAATATTCGTCATTGTATCCATAGGCGATCCAAGGCTTGTAAATCAAAGAAGGATCATGTGTAATAGCATGAAGACATCCAATATAGATAAGTATTTGGTTATCTTGCAGCTTCTTTCTTATTTCATCTAAATACATGTGTGTACATGATTTTTAGACTCTTGTTTAGAGATAAACCCTATGAAAATGAACTTGACATGTGAATTGACTCAATGTTTGAGTGTAGGTATTGCTAGAAGCAAGAACCTTGAAGGCATCCTAAGGATGCATGTGGACATGTGACTGTCCTAGAGAGATCAGTATGAGTATCAATGAAAATGGTGCTAGTGGACTAGTGTGGGTCCTAGCAACCAAAGGTTCTGTAGGAAACAATGGGGAAGGGTTCCTTGGTTGAGAATCCTTAGAAAGACCTTAGACACCAAGTGTCATAGCCAAAAAAAGGAAAAGGTGAGTTAAGCATTCACATTTAAATTGAAAGAGACCAAAGAGCATGGAACCACAATGGTGGTGGGGCTCTGGATTGGATCGAGACTGAGAGGGGAAAAATCTTACTCTTCTCTTTCCCTTTTTGATTGATGCATTTAGAAATAGAAAATTGTTGAATGCATGTTATGGATGAAAGTTGATTGTGTTTATTTGCTTGAAATAAGTTGTGAATGATGAATTAGTTAATTCCCTATGAAAGGATGAACACTAATGAGTTCAATTGTATGTTGGACAAGCATGAAATGTGTGGAAGTCTCATGGATAAAGCATGAACTTTCCATGTCAATTGGGCAAGTAATTGACTGATTTAAATGCTTATGTCATGCTTGGCCTAACAAGAGTTGCAATGATGAATTTCACAGGTGAAAGATAAAATCAATTGGTTGCAGCTGCTACAAGACAAAGTGTTGCTAGTAATAAAAGTGTGGACAACTGTGTACATTGATCATGGCAGCAGACCGAAAGCTATTGGAATTGGATGGAAATATTCTTCAAACAATTTGCAAGACCCAAGAAAATATTGGAGAGATGCTTAAGCTACAAAAGCACCACAATGAGATGAACCACAGGGTTTTGCAGGACTCTATTTGTCTACGAAGGGAGGTAAAAGGAATTCTGGAAGCAACCAGTAGTGGAAAGGACAGTGGATCAAATAAGAGGCATTCATCCCATCAGTCCACTAAGAAACACTCAAGGATGGAAGACTCAAGGGAAATGGAGCAGGTAAAGAAAAAGAAGCCACTGAAATGTTGGGAATGTGGAGGAAATCACTGCCTCCGTAACTGCCCAACAAAGGACAACAATAAGAATTATAGCCATGAAGTTTCCAGACTCGTGGATCAGCTCAAAGGTAAAGGAAAGGAAGGGATTTTTGTGGAGCTGGAAGGTCAAAGCCAGAAGGAGAAGCCTATGGAGACCAAAGGGCTTGGTCCTGAAAGCTCGAAGTAAAAGATGAAATGCAGGATAGACCTGCCACATTTTGTGAATTTTGGACATGTGTAAATTGTGTATGTATTCCTAAGTGTTGGAACACCGAGGATGGTGTTATTCTAAGGGGGAGGGAAATGTAATACCCCCATTTTGACCCTTAGAACATATTGGCTTTTAATGTAAACATTGTATGTATGTGGTGTATAATTCCTAGCATGGAGCTCAAGGCCAAGGCCCCACTTGTGAACACTCAACTTTAAGAGGCAAGTATTTGACATTGTGTTATCCATGTGCTATTAAGCCATGGGAATTGTAAAATGACATAAATATCATGTAATAAAATATTAAGGGGCTGGCTATGGATGCAACTAAATGGAGGGGAACTATGTATCTACTAGGGAGAGGTGAGGGGGTTATGAGATTGAACCATAGGATTCCATATGTCACCTAGGAAACCCACCTTTGGCTGTCCTAGCTTTCATTTATTTATGCTACAGGAAGTGGGTGAAAGAAACGTTTCATGAGGTCGATGGAGTGTGAGCAACCTCAAAATTCAGATGGCAGGGTATGGAGCTCTGTTGTCTTGATATGCACGTCACTCTACCCCGGGTAGTTCGTATTCCCGGATCCCCATTCCATTAGGGAATAGCAACCATAATGGAGGGAAAACCAAGAGGGAGCCAAGCGGTGAAGAGAGGAAGAAAACCATAATTTGGGGGAGCCATGATTTGCAGATCTAAGATTGCTCAGAAATTGGCGTGGAAAGGGAAAACCATTGGGGAATCCTTAGAACTAAACTTTGGGGACAATTTGGAGAGTGTGGTATGCTTAGAAACCCATGAGAAGCCAAAACCTAATATACCGAAATCCTATTGTAGGACAGAGCGATTCAGCCGCAATATCGAAGAAGATCCGAGTGCAGATCGGAGTGGGAAGAGACCAGGAGGGTTTAGACTACATGGTAGAGCTAGTGTGAGATCATTTACCCTTGATTTAGCAGTCGGGACCATCCATAGCTATCCATATCATCGCTGAGGGAAGGAGCGCCCAAGGGACTATGCAACAGAGAAGGGGACCTTACTTAGGATGAGAGTGGAGGTGATGGGGGTGCTTGGACTGTCTAAGGCCATTTGGTTATGAATAGAACTCTTTAGATGAGCTCATTGGCATAGAAAAATCCTTACCTGTCTCCCACTTTCTTGACAAAGCTACCTTTGTGTTGGATGACCTGAATGACTGAGAATCCAAGGCTATGAGTGAACCTGGATAGTCCCTCCTTAGTGGATACATAGCCCCAGCTCGAGGATGGTCTCTGATGCTGAAATACTATAGGCTAAGCAGAGACCTTTGGTTGTGTTTGAACATTGTAGTCCATAGCCAGTTTTCTTGGGGATTTCAATAAAAAGATAAGTGTTCTTTGTGCCTTGAATCATGTCATTTTACATATGTGCATGTGTGTTTGTGATGTCAGAATGCATAGATCAATCCAACTAATTAATAGGGATGAATTCCTATACATTATGTTTAATTGTGTTGTGCATGTTATTGATTTGATGATTGCATGATACATTGTGTGTGGATGATACTTCCTTCGGCTGTAGTTATTGAATTTCCACTAGTATAATTTGTTTGAATTGTCCCTTGATGAATAGGGCTTAGTCTTTGAATGGTTATTTGATGAATAGGACTAAGTGAAAGGTGAGGAGGTGCAGAATACTTCAGTCATGGATGTGGGGAAAGAATAGAAACCCCCATGTGTTGTTCATGACTCTTATGTGGATTAGAGGAAGGGGAGAGGACATATAAGAGTGAAGTACAGCTCCTTGCAGGTTGGTAAAGAGACATGGATGAAGTTGGAGGCCATATTTTGGGGTGGAAAAAGGATAAGATCAATGTTCTCAGGTTTGGATAAATACCATGCAGCTGCATAGTGCTCACCAATATATTTCCAACGGTACAGGATTTTCCCAAATTGGACTTAGGTTGAAGAAGTTATGGGCTCGAGAAGTTGTGCAGTGGGGCTTCCGAATTTCCGAACCCGCATGTGCATTGTGGATTGTGGAAGTTGGAAGGGAATATTATACGGGGTTGCGAAATGGGAGTTATGACTTCCGAGTTCTGCATGTGGACTATGGATTGTGGAAGTTAGAAAGGTAAAATTTCCGTAGTTATAAAGTTGGAGTCCCGAATTTCGAGTTCCGCAAGGCGGATTGTGGATTGCGGAATGTTGGTAGGCGGTTTGGATGAGTTGCCTGCGTAGCATCGCGAATGATGCACAAGGTCAAAGATGCCGCGCAAGGAGGAGAACTGCGCACAAGTTGGAAATAATAATATTTTATGTATTTTTGGGTCGTTTTGGACCGCATTGTGCGGGTTAGGGTAATCATTTTTGTAGAGTTTGTTAAAGAAGTAGTAAGGAGGTTGCCTAAGTGGATCATGAATGTAAAGGCGCAAGCCTATAAATAGATGAAGTATTGCAAGTAATAGATCATCTTTATCCGGAGAATTGTTATTGTGATATGTTTTGGATATTGATCTTGGTCTGGTTAGATTTGGGTATGCGACAGAAAAACTGTATTGATGTATCTGTGATTTGTTGCGAAGATTAATATGACATGAAAGAGTTTGAGCAGAACCATTGTGTCTTTTCCTGTTTTCTGTTATGAATGTGATCTGCGATATGAATCTATAAATGATGCGATGTTTTCCTATTTCAAATGATGTTATGCTGTTATATCTATTTGCGCATTGATGGTTTTGTTGACAATGAGATCTGTTGAATGATGTTGTGACTATGTTTAATGCATAAGCTGAATAATTAGATCTGGTAGATAATGCTACACTAAGTTGATAAGTAAACACACATGGTCCTCCATTCGGCAAAAACGTGGTTCCGTCAACTCTCCCTTGAACATCTCGGGTGATACTTCATCTGCTCCGCAAGTGTTGCTGGACAGGGTAAAACCTGTTTGGGCTAGTGCTCAGGGAGATCACGATGGTTTGGTTATCGACAGAGTGAGGAACCCCTATCGACTGAGTTTGTGTCAACAACTGGTTCCGTTTCCACGACCATAACGCGAAGTGGAGGGAGGACATGTTGTGGCATTCGACAAGACCGAAAATTAAAGATTGGTTCGACCAAAAGTTGCGAGAGTTTGCTAAAAAAAAGAATCAGAAACCTGGATTGACGATAGATAGGTGGTTGGCAAGGTATATACACGACAGTCCACATGAGTATTTTTTCTACGAATTCCCGATCATCTTGTATGAGTGGCTGGCACAGTAGACCCTTCGCAAGGTAAATTTCCAAGGGGTGAGCCAACGTCCTAGACCCTGGAATTGCTCCAGGAGCTGCAAGAAGTCGACAATAGGGCATCACAGGCCATTGAAGTCTGGTTTGACAGTATATTGGAGGGCTATATCACCGAGTTTGTGGTTGATGTTGGGTCACAGATTTGTCCATATTTTCATCACCTATCAACATATATTTCATCCCTCTTCTTCCTATTATTATCCATTTTCCATCCATTTGCTGTAACTGCACGTAAAATACCATATTACTTCCATTAATGCTTTAGTGGTTAATCATGATTATTTTCCTTTATTTTTGAAGAATTGAAGACTATTATGCATAATTTTATTGATGATGGTTTATGGAGTGATTTTCATATTAGCAACAGTAGCAGCCATGGTTCAAGCCTCCAAAGTTGGCATGATAGCACACATCCGCATTAAGATTCACAACATGGTTTCATTCCTAGGATTGATTATGTGGATTTGTGATTTCAAATCGTGCTCAAGTCCAACATGGCAGCCTCCAACTCATGACCAAACAACCTTAACCAAAAACGCATTCCAGATAAGAACACATTGATATGCATCATGATTTGCGAGCATATGGAGAGGAATCTCAAAAATATGGGACATGGGTTTTGTGCGTAACGGCCTCAATTACCTAACTTGCTAGGAAATCGCCAAACAAAGCCATGGTTTGAGATGTACATCTGTTTCTCTAAACGTGTAATTCTCAGATTTACTGTTGCGGTCGGTTTTACAAATTAATAATTGGTTGAAACATATCACAAGTTCGGGATTCAGTTTCTCATTCTCCTGAGAGGATTTTATGTACAAATATGTAATCATTCTGATGTATTGGAGGAGAGGAGAGAAATCAATGTTATGTTGTAGGATTTGATCCAGAACTCTGATGTAATAGTTTCATTTTGATAATACATGCTGGTAGTTTCTCAATTCTGGAGTTGTAGACTTTCATTGTGGAGATCCAGCTCTGCTCAGTGGAGGAAGGGCCCTCTTCCCTAAGCAGATGTTGATAGTGTTGATTGTAGTTGTGTAGATTTGTTTATCATTTATTTCATGCTTTCTTTCATTGATATATTTATAGTTGTTGTTATTCATGTTAATTTCTTTTGATAGATCGTTGGCCAACATAGCATTTCTTTCAGATTTATGCAATTAGATTTTGCTTCATAAGAATTGATTTTGTTTGAAGTGTGATTATATTTACAGTGTGGATTTATGAATAGGTTTTGTGTTTGATTTCTTTTCAAGAAGGTGTGATATAGTTTACAAAGAGTTTTGATTTCATACCAATAGATAACAGTGTCAGGTAGAAATTGTGCTTGCATAGATCTTGCACGATAGCTTTGAAATAAAAGACTTCCTCGGGTTGACAATCTATGTTTTGGGAGTTTGAGCTATTTATTAATTAGACAATTAATCCAACCAATATTTTGGCGTTGTTGCCAGAGAAGTTATCAATGGTGCAAAAGTACATCTGACATTGTTTTGTAGATGCATTGTTAAAGTAGAGCATGTAGGTTGCATGATTACTTTTCAATTTATGGAATTTGCTTTGAGTGTGGATTTTTTTTTTTGCATTTAGTTTCATTTCATTTTTAATTTTTGGAGCGTAAATCTTATCATTCCCCTTAGTGGTGTTGTAAGCACCACCCATTATACTAACAAGTTGACAAGAACATTCAAAGGAGGAGCCTCAAGATATCACATGAAGAATCTAATGAAGAGATGGAAGGTAATAAAGATGCAAAAGTTGTTACCTTTGAACTTCCCATCACAGATTCAGGAGGAGTGGCACCAACGAAAAGTATCCACCCACATCTTCTACCAAATTTTCACGGTTTGGAAAATGAAGACCCTGATGTATTTTTATTTCAATTTTAAGTTCTTTGTAGGGGATATGGTTATTGTTCTAATGATCAAAAGTTGAATGTGTTTCTCCTTACTCGAAAAGGAACAACCCTTCGATGGTTCATGAGCCTCGGTGGGAATTGTATACAAACTTGGGAAGACATGAAACATGTATTCGTGAAAAGGTCCCAAGATTATTGCAGGGTCAATGAAGATATCTTCGAAATGACACAAGCAGAAGAAGAGAGTTTGGAGGATTACATGGAATGCTTTCAATACAATCTTCAAAAATCCAAACAAAGGAAATTGGGGAAAGAGACCTTGAAAACACTCCTACTTAAAGGAATCCAAGCTGAATTTTTAGAAATATTAAATATGATGGGAACAAGTGATGTATTTCAGTTAGAATATGATGATATTTGTGAGTTATGTAGAAGGTATTCAAGAGGAAAATTCAAGACTGGTAAGAATTCTAGTAATCTTTCTTTTCAATCTTTGAAATCTGCTACAAGAACAAGAGTTATAGGAGTTGAAATCAACAATTTATTTGAAATTTCTAAAGTTGATTCACAATTGGATGTTTTGTAGGTTAGGGAAAATAAGGAGGAAATAAGAGAAGCAAGGGATTTCCCTTTGGATAGTCTTGAAATTTGTGGTATATGTGACTTGAAGCATTCCACGGATTGTTGCCCCTCTTTACCAAGGATGAAAGAAACATATAAAAGAGATCTAGGAGTTGCAGCAAACTCATTGCAACAGTCATGGCAATTGTGGCATACATGTATGGTTCAAAACTCTACCCCTCTATTTCCTTACTTTCATACTCAATCATTGAATACTCTTCCACCATGGCAGATTTTGCAGCCTCAATCTAACTCTTATGTACCTTATACACAAGGTTGGAATGGCATCTCTTATGATCACATGGCCACTCTCCCTCATGCTGCAACACAACTTGGTCCTTCAATATCAACCTCACAAACCAATCTTCTACATCAGCCACATCTATCTTCTCGTAAAACTCCTTGGTATCCAACACAATTTCCTGTCCAATCCACCCTCCACCCTAACAATAATAAATTAGTACAGTATGCTTACAGTGCTGAACTGCAAAATTTTCCTACTTTTCCCTCCTGTTCTACCTCACCTACACCGCTGCAAAAAGACTATGCATTGTTGCAGCAAATCCATATGAGGCCTGAAAATGTTTTAAATCCAAGACTTGGAAGTAAAGTTTCTTATGATCATCAACAAGTTAACAAGATCAACAAATTTGATGAAGAACGGACATTGGAACCAAAAATTGAAGCATCCTTCACATCATTAGATTTGAATCTCTTATGCATTTAGGAAGATCAGTTTAATAAGGAGATTCATGGTGTAACAACAATGGTAAATCAAGGGAACAAAGACTATATTGAAGCTTGGTTTCAATCTGTCATTGGTTTGCAACATCATTCCATACTTCACCAATTCTTGGCACCATCATTTCAAGGGAAGTTGATCTCTCATATCCTAGCATTCATAAAGTTATATTTTTCTGTTGGGAGTATGAGAATACTTGAGTCATTTCTTCGAAAGTGGCTCCATTGGAAGTTTTCCTACACTTGAAAAGAATTTGTTATTTCCAAGTAGTGTAGGATATTGTATATAAATCAAATTGGTAAGATCCCATTCAATTTTTCACTTAGATGCATAGATAGTATCATTTTGTTTTGAATAAGAACTCTTGGACACATGGTGCAATAAGATCCACCCATATTACTAATCTCTCTTTTTCAGGAAGTGGGTAAGAGGAAGGAAGCATTGGTGAATGAAGACTCCATGGGAAAATGAGCCAAACGATTATGGAACCCTTCAAGCTTGAAACTTGGGAGATCATCATGGGATGTATTTAGTTTTCATTTATATATAACACATCCATAAAAATACACAGGCTTTATTTCAACATTATATCATTTTTTAAGAGTTGCAGCCACAGCTGCAACAGACTGTGTAAGTCAATCTAGGTACTCAATTCTTGAAATTTTTGGAATGGGTGTGTGTTATATTTAAATTTACATCATTAAAAACATTCACACCTATTCTGGTCACTTTTTGGGAGTCACATTTCATTTATTGGATTTTTGTGGCATTTTGACTTGAAATTTTTACTGAAACCCAGTCGGGACAGTCCGTTTTTGGGAGACTAATTGGACTTATTTTTAAAAATTGTTTACATCCCAAGTATCCCTTTGAATCTAGTTTCCAAACCAATTTTAATTTTTGATATTGGGCATCAAACGAAAAATTTATGGTCAAAATACTAATGGGGTGTCAAGCAGGTAACTTAGGAACATAGCTGGGACAATCACTTTTTGGATGCCTTATTTGATAGATATTAAAAACCTATTTCTATTGGAAATTCCTACATGAATATACTTTCATCTCCATTTGGAATCACGTCAATCCGTTATCAAACGAAAAAATTATGCCTAAAACTGTAACTATTGGTCTAGTCCAACATTTGAAAAACACCTTGTCATGCAGGCTATTACTAAGCGAATTTGGAATATCATCACATAGAATTTTAACAACCTATTTATAAGGGACATGTAACTTTAAATTTACTTTCATTTGGATTTTGAATCACTCAAATTGGATGAGGAACGAAGAATTTATGATCAAAACATTGCTAGTGAGTCGAATTGGCCATCGCTCTCCCACAGGTATAAATTGAATTTGCTTCGTTCATTTTTTTCTTTGGATTTGTTTTATAAGTAATTGCTGGTTGTTTTTTTTCATATGTGTTGGGTGAAGAGAGACCAATCACCTCTCTTCTTCCATCATGTCATGTTTTATTGCAGGCAAGTGCTAGGTTTTTGCAATTCCTTAGAAGAAGAAGGTCAATGCATGCACGAGTGACTCTTGAAGAATTTTTCTCAATTTGCAAATGGATTGATCAAATAAAAAAAATGGAGAGATTGATGTGAAAACCATACAAATGCAAATTTTTCTGAAGTCAATTCCCATTTCTACATGCCAAGAATCCCTTTAAGACGACATTATGCTCGTCATCCTCATCCACCAACACCATGTTATGCCCATACATTTCCTTATTGCCTCCACCATTTCATCACTCCCATACTATCCATCCATTTCATAACTCCCATACTATCCACTCCACTCACACCTAACCCATGAATAATGTCTCTCGGCTCTCTTACATGCTAAGTTACCCCCTCTCCTTTTCATTTTACCAATAAAGCCTACTTGTTGGGGAAAATCTTTCATCTCTAGTTCTTCACAATCATTTTTTTATACTCATATTGGATAATGTGGAATTCATTAAGGTCAACCTTCCAATGGTCTTTTCCCATCGACCTCAGCACACTATTTGGGAAACAAGAATTGAGTTATGTATAGTACCTTGGAATTTTACATGCATCAATGGAAATTTCCTCGCTGATGATCAAGGGAATACATCAATGTTTCTTGATTGTCAGATCCTACAGGTGACTCGACTTCAACACATAAATTCGTACCTGGAAGGTTGTACTACTGTACCTTGATAGCTCATTGTCATCATTGGTGAGTTGTCTCGCGTTGGCTAACAATTTTCATTATTGATTGGTGGTCCAACGAAGTTTCTCCATGCTCGAATTCAAGAACATTCATTCACATGGATTAACTTGTACATAAGAATGGATATTGGATGAAGACTATATTTTTATTGTTCCAGCAGTTCAACAGTATTCTTTTCATTGAGTTGGTAGCATTTGTTTTCAGTCAGCTTGCACAGTTCCTCATCATGGATCAGATTCATCCTTCATAAGTTTCATCTTCCAGCTACATCTCTCAGCAGTAGTTAACCAAGGCTTCCACAGAGGTAACACTTGAGGTAAAATAGCATGAGTTTTTTATTTATTAAAGATTTAGGAAAATGTCATGAAAAACCATTAAGCATTATCCATTTCCATTTTTTGTCTAGCATTTTCACTTCTTTACCACTAGTCATTTGTCCTTCATCATTCCAATTCATGCACACCCAAGTCAAGTCCTTCCCTACATAACCTACATCCAAGCATAAGAAGATGCCTTGCTGCTTCCACACAAGAACCAACAGTAAGAAACGATGCTCTGTTACCACAGAAAAACTAATAGTGAGGAAAAATAAAGCAGTTGATACACATATTGGAAGAAAGGGGTAGGCTAGTCACAAGAACCTACAGTAGAAGAAGCCTATGTTGCCATACAACAGAGGATGCATTTGAAATGTATGTGTTTCTTGGTTCACCTAATACATAAATCGGTTCAAAAGCATTAATGTTGTAGCTACACATAGAAGGAGAATATAGGGGGCTTAGTTGCAAGTTACATGAATGGCTCTTCTATAAAAAACCACATATCATCATTTCCAGTACGTACAAGATAGAAGGAAAGTTTGATAGCAGCAATAATATGAAGTCATATTACTGTTAATGTGAGGAATGGAAATCACACCATGTTATGCTTGGTTACTTCTACCTCTACTAGCAGCATACTTTTTCAGCAATTAATAAATTTTGTATGGGATTATATATCAGATTTCGAAGATCTCCACTATATACTCAGGCTTTAGCATGCTACTGCAGTCTTAGAAGAAAGTCTATGGCAGCATTTGAAGAATGTTTGGTATTCCTTTGGTTTATTTTCACTAAGTTTGAACCAGGAAGGATTAACAACAGTAGAAAGGTATAATTTTATTGGTATAAGGAGGAAATTTCAGATGACGATCTACCACACTTTTGGATACTCCCTTGTATTCTTGTGACCTTATATGAATGCATCACTAGTGAAGATATTAATTTCCCTTGTAAGAACTTTTATCTCACGAGTAATACCAAGTGCCATAAAATTTCTACCTTGTGAAGATAATGATCATTTCTATCAACAAGTGGATCTGAAAGGAAATCCATTTAGGAAGAAAATGCACTTTGAGAATTTAGGTGACATGGAAGATTAGCTAGTTCAGGAATGAAATGAGTTGCAGGGAGTGTGAAATAAAAAAAAACTTCAACATTTATTAAGTAAGCATTCCATGGGCATATTTCAAAATCAATAATTACAACAGTACTCCAGCACATCCTTAACAGTATTGTGGTGTAGGTAGAAGATGAGACAATTTTATGACATTCTTTTCTCCACATGAAGATTGGAAGGCTACAAAACTCATTGGAATTTCCATATTTTTTCTTGGGGAAGCCACATCTTTGTTGAGTCATCTTAATTACATGGTAAAATTGGCATTTTGATACCATGAGTTGATTTGAATTAGGTGTGATTCTATCACAAAATTTATACGCATGAGTTTTGTTGAGTGATGGAGAGCCATATAAATCTGATATCTACATTCATGTAGCAACATCCTAAACAAATCTGCGATATGTTCTTTTCCATGGAGAAATGGGCCAGCTGTTAAAGACAAGAATGTTTGTGAAAATTAATTTGAGAATCATTAAATGCTGCATATATTGGTTTATATCTTCTAAGGTAATTGAGAATGAGATCATGTTGTGTTGATGTATATGTAACTTCGGAATGTATTTCATATATATATTTATTGTACCCTTACAGAGATGTGTTATTCCTCTATAAAAAAGTGTCGTCATTTATATTGTAAGTGTCGTAACTTATACTCGATGGGTTATTAGACCACCTTGTTGGGGTCGGCCCTGTATAAGTCATGTGGGTCGAAGGGTTATTAGACCACCCTATTGGGGGTCGGCCATGTGGGTCAAAGGGTTATTAGACCACCAAGTGTGGGGTCGGCCCGGATTAAGTTAACCATGGGTTAAGCTAGACATGTAGGCTCCATTAGTTTATTGGGCAAGACAGAACAAGTATAAATAGAGATCGGGAGATCTCTATTTGATCATTCACTTCACACACTTCTCTCATTCGAAAAGTGGCGCACTTGTGAGGAGGAGGCTCTGCTGCTAGGAGAATACTATCTCTTGTATTTTGGTTGTATCATTGCTCTATCTATCTCTGAGGAAGTTATTGGGGTTTTTCACCTTTATGGTTTTCCCCAAGTAAACTCTGTGTCTCTTGGTGCTTGCATTATTGTGTCCATGATTGATATGTTGTAGATATGCTGTACATGTTGTTCTCTCAATTAAGATCCTAGATCAGATTGAAGTAAATTTTGCAAAACTAACATGGTATCAGAGCTAGCCTGAAAGAAGGCATGGTATGGCATGTATGACACTTGTTGCACTTGCGATGCTAGGGCTTGATAGAGCAAAAACCATTCATCGTAGCACTTTCGCTATAAATCCATTTTGGAGAAGTTTTCGGATCTGAAACGTCTACAGGTCGAAGCTAAGACCCCCATGTACCTTGTTTCCAAAGGACGACCTATAATTCGTTGTATGTTGTGATTAATGATCTGTTCAATGTAGGGTTTCTGCCTCTTCCAGATCTCAGTCAGAAATAGGTGACCTGGGAAAATAGGTCATAACTTGGGCTAGGAAGCTCCAAATGAAATTTTGTAAAAATTTATAGGTAGTACACATACTTTACTATCTCAGGAAACGTTTTTAGAGGCTGAAGTTGAACCAGTGACATGTGGCACTCTGTACAAGTTCGATCTCCTGTTTTATCCCATAAACAGGTCACGTTGCGACACTTGGCATAACTCTCTCTCTCAGAGAATCCAATTGAGGTTAGACCTATCGGAATGTAAATATGACAGGTCAGGCTACCAAAAAAAAGTTTTCAGACCCTGTGGATCGAAAAGTGCGGAGTTACACCAGAAACAATCAGGTACATATTTCTGTCAAAACAAAATTATTTTTGAGCACCTTCATTCATGGCTTCCGAAATTTAGGGTTTCAGAGAAAGTTGGAATTTTTGTAATCGGATACTACGAATGAATGCTACTCATCAAAATAGAAATTTAGAGACCAAGATCATAATTTTTGATTGGGCAGAAGTGTGAAAGTCAAAGATTGAATTTTTAGGGTTTCTCTAACAAACCGTAATCGAGCTCCAGATCCAGTTTCAGGGGGAGTTGAGGCTAAGGCCTTACATAAGAAGACTACAAGAAATCTCGACAGGTATGACTTAAGGAGATACAGGTATTTCTTAAAATCTGATTCTTGATTAAGTTCATAATATGTTTGTATTCATATTATTTAGGTTAGTACAATCTTGATTAATGTTAGAATTGTCTTATCACCCTAGTAAAATATGAATGCATGTGAATGATAGAAGAAATTCATTGATTAGGGTTATATGATTGTACTAATGCACTGTGGTGTTGTATGAGGTTGATGTTGTCTACTAACAAGATACAGGTACATCACGAAAGACAAATCAAGTTCCATGACAACATGAAGACAAAGACTCATCCATAATATTTGATCACATAGAAGTTCTACTTACGAGGTATGTATGACTTTGTTCTATTATGCTTAGCCTATGAGATATGCAGGTTCGAGCACAGGATCTCCAAATCATTGAAGAGAACAAAGAAGATATTGTTTAGGTATGTTAGACATAACTAAGCAAGTATACTAATCCAGGTATGTTTTCCTATATCAAGCTAGAATCCTACCTTGTGTTAGGATCTTATACTGTTGTGTTGTTGATAATGATTATTCATGAATTCATAGGTTTGAATAGTCATGGTTGATGATATGACTAACCATAAGAGTCTTATATAAACCTTGAATACTAATGCTTATTATTTATGTTTGAAATGATCATGACTATACATGCTTAAGATTATTGTGTTTTGATAATATTGAGAATATACTAATGAATGTATGACTATGTATGAGATCACAAGGATAATACAATGATGATACTAATAAGCATGCATAGGGACCAAGGATGAAGATAAGTTCAAGGACAGGTAATCCAAGAAGCAAATATCAAGAGGGAGCACACTCCAGTAGTTTCTGCAAGGATGCAGATATCCAGAGGGAGTTGACCATCATCTATATTTCACAACAGAAAGGTGTAGAAGAAGCTACTTCAGCAGCTCCTGCAAGGAAGCAAAGACTCAAAGGGAGTCCACCCAACAAAAAAACAAAGATAAGTATTTCAATTATCATTTCTTGCATATTTGTTTGTTTAAGTAATTGTGCATATTATAATGATTGCATTAATGAACAATATACTACTGAAATGCATGTGATGGTTAAGTGGCCTATGGCATTGTACAACATTCCATTGCAACTTATCTAGAATGAAACCTCTTTGTTGACATGTTGAGAGTTGTGCACACTCTTAACAATGTTCTGGTAGAGATTGGCAAGCATCTAGAAAGTTACAGGATATGGATAAATGTTGTATTGAAGCATTGGCTAAGATAATTGCATGACTGTATGACATATTTCTTTACGTGTAAGAATTTGTTTTGAAAACTATGAGATGTTTTATAATCATGCAATTTAACTTGTTGTGTAGGAAAGATCGTATACCATCACCTACAAAAGAAGGACTACAACATTTGTTCAGCAACAAAGTTAAATATTAAAATTATTGAAGATATTGAAGTTCCCAGGATCTGGGAAGATTGCCATGATCGAGAAGTACTAGTCGATCATGAAGATGTTTGGGATGCAGTCCCAAGACCTGAAGGGGAGTCTGTAGTGACTTCCAAGAGGATCTACAAGATCAAGCATGCTGCAGGTGGTAGCATAGAGACTTTTTGCTCCTGTAGCCAGATACACTTCCATTAGATCAGTACTTGCTCTGGCTACAGTGATGAAGTGGAAGATACACCAGATGGATTTCAAGACAGCTTTCTTGAATGGTGTGGTTGAAGAAGAAGTGTATGTGGAGCAGCCACTTGGTTCTGAGAAACATGACAGGGAGTCATATACGTGTAGAACTTGGTATGGTAGGATAGACAGCTTTCTATCCAGTTTGGGATTTACCAAGAGTAAAGCGGATTCCAACCTTTACTACAAGGTTGAGGAAGGCAATCCAGTGATACTACTTTTGTATGTAGATAACCTGTTTGTTACAGGTAAAGATAGATTGATTTCTGACACACAGCGGAAGCTTGCTACCGAGTTCGAGATGAAGGACTTGGGAATGATGCACTATTTTTCTTGGAGGTGTGGCAGAGTGCAGATGGAATCTTCCTTGGACAAGGGAAGTATGCAGTAGAGATCTTGAAGAGTTTTGGGATGATGGACTGTAAGGCCATGACCACACCTATGGCATCGAACCTGAAGCTTCTGTGTGATGCTTCTTCTGAATCGATTGATGCTACGATGTATCGTTAGATGATTGGGTCCTTGATGTACCTGACGAATACAAGGCCAGACATTTGCTTTGCGGTGAACACCTTGAGCCAGTACTTGACAGATCTGAGACATGTTCACCTGATAGCTGCAAAGCATGTTCTGAGGTACCTGAAGGGTACAGTGGATTATGGGCTCAAGTATGAGGCAAATCAAAAGTTTAACCTGGAGGGTTATGTTGATTCGGATTGGGCAGGCCGTGCCATTGATCGGAAGAGCACTTCGGGGTGCTACTTCACTGATGGAATCAGGTGTGATCTCTTGGTTTAGCAGGAAGCAGTCCTGTGTGGCACTGAGTACAGCTGAAGTAGAGTATGTCGCAGCTTGTTTAGCTAGTTGTGAGGCAATATGGCTTAGGAAGCTACTGTCTGATTTGTTTGATCTCCAGTTGAGTGCTACCTGTATATATTGCGACAACCAGAGTTGTTTGAAGTTGTCAGAGAACCCAGTGTTCCATATTAGGTTGAAGCACATTGAGATCAATTTCCACTATATCAGGGATATGGTGCAGAGGGGAGCTGTGAAGCTCCTGTATGTTGCGATAGACGAGCAGATAGCCGATGTGTTGACCAAGCCGCTTGCCAGAGTGAAGTTTGAATACTTTAGAGGGAGACTTGGTGTACTTCAGATCGAGATGCCTTCCAGTGGGAAGTGATGAAGTCTGGAGACACAGATGCACACTGGGCCATTCTTGCATGGTGGCAGGTTAGTCCTCCCATGGCAGGATGTAAGGTTTGGGCCATTCTTGCATGGTGGCAGGTTAGTCCTCCCATGGCAGGATGTAAGGGCCGAGCCATTCTTACATGGTGGTAGGTTGGTCCTCCCATGGTAAGATGTAAGGGTTGAGCCATTCTCACATAGTGGTAGGTTGGTACTCCTATCGTGAGATGTAAGGGCTGGGCCATTCTCACATGCTGGCAGGTTAGTCCTCCCATGGTGAGATGCAAGTTCTAGGACATTCTGACATGATGGTAGGTTAGTCCTCTCATGGTCATGATGTAAGTGTTGGGCCTTTCCGACATGGTGGTAGGTTGGTCCTCCCATGGTCGTTGATGTAAGCGCTGTGCCTTTTCGACATGGTGGTAGGTTGGTCCTCCCATGGTCGTTGATGTAAGTGTTGTGCTATTTCGACATGGTGGTAGGTTGGTCCTCCCATGGTCATCGATGTAAGTGCTGTGAGCCTTTCCCAGATGGTAGTAGGTTGGTCCTCCCATGCTGGTGAGTGTAAGTGCTGTGTGTGTGCATCTGGGTTGTGCTCCATGGATTACGTGGTGATCTGAAGACATTGATGTGACAGTTTGGTACACAGGTTTTGCAGAGGCATATAATCAGTCCTGAGATGCTCTTGCAGGTTTTTCCGAAGCAGTGTAATCAGTCCTGAGAGATCTTGTAGGTTTTGCAGAGGCAGTGTAATCAGTCTTGAGGTGTACCTACTTGATGGCTTGCTCGCAGAGATGATGATGATGATCAGGTTGATCATGTGATGATATACATCAGTTAGATGTATGGTGAGTATCAGGTTGATACTCTGTGGTCGTGGACAGGTTGTGCAGTGGCATGTAAAAGATCCTGGGAGATTCGATAGGTTGAGTTGTGCGCTCGTAAAGGGCCTAGGATGCTCTTGCGAGGTTTTGCAGATGCATGTGATGAGTCCTGAGGATTCCACAGTATGACCAGTGATGATGAAGACCTACAGGTGGTGGGCCTGCATCTAGTATGAAAAAGGACTGGCTCTGTAGAACTTCCTATGACGAGTAGATCCAGAGATTGATTGAGATAGTAGCAGCAGTGACGATGACGATGATTCGAGGATGATGATTCGCTGATGATGATCCAAAGAAGAAGACTTGTACTAGCAGATTTGTGTCGAGAAATACCTTCCTAGTTAAGAGGGAGTGTTGATGTATATGTAACTTCAGAATGTATTTCATATCTATATATTTATTGTACCCTTATAGAGATGTGTTATTCCTCTATAAGGAAGTGTCGTCATTTATATTGTAAGTGTCGTAACTTATACTTGATGGGTTATTAGACCACCTTGTTGGGGTCGGCCCTGTATAAGTCATGTGGGTTGAAGGGTTATTAGACCACCCTATTGGGGGTCGGCCATGTGGGTCAAAGGGTTATTAGACCACCAAGTGTGGGGTCGGCTCGGACTAAGTTAACCATGGGTTAAGCTAGACATGTAGGCCCCATTAGTTTATTGGGCAGGACAAAACAAGTATAAATAGAGATCGGGAGATCTCTATTTGATCATTCACTTCACACACTTCTCTCATTCGGAAAGTGGTGCACTTATGAGGAGGAGGCTCTGCTGCTAGGAGAAGACTATCTCTTGTATTCTGGTTGTATCATTGCTCTATCTATCTCTGAGGAAGTTATTGGGGTTTTTCACCTTTATGGTTTTCCCCAAGTAAACTCTGTGTCTCTTGTGTGCTTGCATTATTGTGTCCATGATTGATATGCTATACATGTTGTTCTCTTAGTTAAGATCCTAGATCAGATTGAAGTAAATTCTGAAAAACTAACATGTTGAGTTTGGGGGAGATGGCTATTTACAACTAAGATGACAACTCTTATTTTGCATGAGGACACGCAACATATTTAGTTTGGGGGAGTGGTTTTTGGCATTCTTTGTGTAATTCATTGCTAACGACTGTCAGCTAATGTGAATGCTTAGATCAATCTTGCTAACATACTTGTTTTTACTCATTCACAGCTTGCAAAAGTGCATAAATTGAAGTAAGCATATCTTCCAAACCATGAACCAGATTTTCATGAAATTTGGACAAAGAATGCATAACATCATGAAGAACAACTTTGGTAAGTTTCAGCCCAATCCAATGCATGGGTTTCGAGAAAATGGGCATCATCACTTATAGCCATTTTCCTATATCTCGATATCTGTGCATCAAATGAATTTGAGCTTTGGGGAGCAGAAGCATTATGTTAAGAGGAAGATACTCACCAATTTTCAGAAAAAAAATACCTCACAGATTGAGAAACAATGGCCATCATGACCTACAGCCAATTTGCATTTTTCTCAAAATTTGTGATGTGGGTATCTCTGATTTGCGGTGTGGAGATGCATTGGACTTGTAGAAAGCTGCTTGCAAAATTTAAGCCAAACCCAGTTTGTATTTTGTGAGATATTAGCTCAGGAAGTTTGTTGAAACACCAGCTGTGACTCCACCAATTTTGTCCATTTCCCTATTCTCACATCTACGACTCCGCTAAATGCTCCTCTAAACAGCTGCAACACTGCTAAATTTTCCGCCAGATTCTCCTTATACACCAGCTGTGACTTCGTCAAATCCTCCGCTAAAGCAGCTGCAACACTACTAAATTCATCGCTAAATCCTCCGCTAAGCAGCTGCAACACCGCTAAATTTTCTGCCAGATTTTCCTTATACACCATTTGTGACTCTGCTATATTTGTCCTATCTACTAGCTGCAACTGCGCTAGATTTGTCCTATCTACTAGCTGCGACTCTGCTAAACTTGCCAATTTTTCGGCTGCAACTCTTTTGTCTTTGGTCACTATGCATGGTAAATTGAAAGCAATAGTCAAATGAGTCCTAGTTTGGATGCTACACAGGTATTGGGTTGCATGAGGACATGCAACAAGTTCAATTTGGGGGAGATGTTGGGTCACGGATTTGTCCATATTTTCATCACCTATCGACATATATTTCATCCCTCTTCTTCCTATTATTGTCCATTTATCATTCCATTTTCCATCCATTTGCTGTAACTATGTGAAGAACCTGCAATATTTAATTAATGAAAACACACAAGATAGCATAAATAACAGAACTCAGAATCACTTTTATATTGATCGCAGGCCACTTTGAGGGGGCAACCTCCTTTGAGCAAGCTTAATACAAATAACTTCACGGTACCTTCATTGGTCTCAACAAAAACTTATATACTAAGTCTAGGTGCCAATACCATGGGTCAATACCATGTGTCAATACAAACCATGGGCCAATACAAACTATGGATCAACAATTACTACGGGACGACTTACAAAGCATATGTGTCCAACAACAATATACTAACAAAGTAAATAGAAGGGTTGACATGGGTTCCTAACATCCCCTCTCCCTTAGAAAAAGCTTTGTCCTCAAAGCTTTAGATGTGGAAATTGATGCAAAATCTAAAGGAGTGGTTCCCTTGTAGCATCCTCGGGTGGCATTTCGGGCCACTGACGCCTTTTGAGTTTCAGGGAGGGTTGTTGTGAAGGTTGTAGACGAAGAAGAACCATATCAGCTGCGTGAAAAGTGCTCTCAGAACAGTGTTGATTGGCTTGTTGTTTTAGTCAAATTCTTGCCATGTGAAGATTGTCCTGCAGAATGACAAGAATATGATCGCGGTTTCAAAGAACCGAGTCAATTGCCTGAACTGGGGAGCTACTGAGGGTCTCTGGAAGAAGAATTGGCGGCACCTATCCATAGACTGCTTCAGATGGTGTCCTTTTAGATGTGGTATTGTACCACTGGAGCGCTTCTAGGAAATCCATAGAAATAATTGTCCAAATCTGTGTAGGGATGGGCAAGGGTTCGAGCAGTCCCGAAAGGAGTGTCATTTCACCCTTGTTGACCTGGAAAGTATCACAGTCAGCCACCATCTGTTGAATTGTCATTTTCAGTCCCTACCAAAAGAAGTTACATTGTTCTCGGTCATACATTTTGAGGAACCTAGAGTGCCCTGCTGATGAAGAAGCATGGAGTTCATAGAAGAGATAGCCCCGTTGAATAGAGTGCAACCAATTTGGAACAAGCAGAGAAATAGATGTAAGAGAAACCGGTTCATCAAATGTGCGAGAAGGAGCATCTGCCACCATATTGTCCTTACCCTTCTTGTAAGTGATCGCATAGGCATAACCCATGAGTTGGATAACCCATTTCAGGTGTGTTGGGGAGGAGACCCATTGTTCCAGGAAATTTTCCAGACTCTGGAGATCAGTCTGGATGCATAAATAATTCCCTAATAGGTATGAGTGCCACTTCTGTACTGCATGCAAAATAGCCATCATTTCCTGCTGAGATGTAGATGTGGCTAAATTCTTACCTGAAAGGTCTGTTGAAGGCGACAAGTCCACTGGTTCAGCAAGGACACCAGCATATCTATCCAAGGAAGTAGGGGAGACCGTTGATGGGTGCATCTGAATGGAATGGAGTTGAACGATGACACCATGTGAATTCTTCTTAAGGATCTTTTCCAGGCGACGTGAACTGATGAGGTGGAGAGACCCTTGTTGTAAGCCCTTAAATTTGTGTTGTTTCCCATTGACTGAAAACTACATCCAAAATTTAGCAAAATCCCATAAGATGGGGCCAAGTGTGCGTAACCATTAAACGCCCAAAACCACATCACATCCGCTTAGGGACAAGGAAAACATGTCAGAGCGCATATTATAATCTTCCAGATAGATACACACATTGTGACACTTCCCCTTGCAAGGTAAGGTGCCCCCATTGGCAACCATGACTTCAAAGTTGGAGCAAGGATGGACAAAATAATCAGCATGTTTGGCAATCCGAGGGTCAATGCACTAGTACAAAATGAGAGATAAGTGACCAAAAAAATGACCAAAATCCATATATAAATGACCACTTTTGAGTTGGTGACCACTGGTAGCAAATTAGTGGCCATATATCACGCGACCAAAAATGTGGTCATATTTAGCTTGGTCATTTATAGCTTATCTTGTGGTCATATATTTGGTCGTATATTTGGTCATTAATTTGGTAATATATTTGATCATTAATTGTCACAATTAATGACCACATTTTTTGTCACGTGATAAATGACCGCTAATTTGCTACCAGCGATCGCCAACTCAAAACTAGTCATTTATATGCATATTTTGGTCATTTTTGGTCACTTATCTCTCATGTTGTATTGGTGGTCGTTTATATGCAAATTTTGGTCATTTTTTTAGTCATTTATCTCTTTTTAGTGGTTTCAGAATATAAATAGGGCACGGTGAAATCGAACCACCAACCTCCTACCTATAAGGCAGGTGCTCTACCATTGAGCTAGCACTCTTAAATAGAATTCCTTATGGGTCATGCACCTTGTAATTATTAAGAATGTTATATATCAGAATTTAGAGTGGATTTGCAATGAATAATTGGGAAGCTTTCTTTATTTGTTTAAATCAAAAGCATGCAGATTCATAGTTATGAGTTATGAGAAGTCTCTACAATGTTTCTTGATAATAAACATCTGCGAATTTTACAACCAGTGAATTAAGTTGTTTCTTTAGTAGTGCATTTTTTACTAGCATTTAACATGTATCATCACTCAATTAGCACATAAAGATGTCTTCATAATCCTATATGACACGTATATATTCCATACTTTCCACCCATCTACATTCAAGCTACTTGACAAATTGGTTGAAGTATGATCACTAAATATTAAATGAATTCTCATTTCATTGACATTGAAGCTGCACAAAGTTTGGTTGAATAGCATGGGAACCACGTAAAGTATATGGAAAACATAGATTTAGTATAATGACCATGTTTATCCTACATCCGAACTACCTAATGATCATGCTAATTGAAACTTGATGTGTATAGTTGAACTTCAAAGATAATACTTTAATTCGCTACAATATCGGATCTAGATTGTAAAGAAGCAAGAAGAATAAACAAATTGAATATTGCCAATCTGTATCTATCATAGAGTTGTTGTGAGTAGTCATATGGATATATCTGTGAGCACAAATTGTAGATAGTTATGTAATAAAAGTTAAGGCTCATTCATTCCAGAAAGTTAGAAGTTTAAGGATTTAAATATTGGGATTACAACAAAGAATAAGCTAAAGAGGGTATAGATATTTTTTCCACGGGATATGTATAAAGCAATGAATACTGATCTGAAATAGTAATTTTGAGTAATGTTCACTTCTGATGTTTGTGCCCGCTTTGAAAACAATAACTTTGTGTAGAATCTTTAGATAGTTTCAGTTTTGATGAGCATGCCTAGAATTACTGAAAAATAATTACAAAATCTTTAGATAGCAGGATAAAGTGACTATATAGAGATAGTTTGTAAGAAAATTACCGAAAATGTTATAGAGATTTGTGCTTTGTTAGGAGGATGCATGACGTGAATGAAATGAAGACTGACAAGAACATAAAATAATCTCTTTGATGGAATTTGGGGGTCTAGGAAAAGAACAACAGAATAGAGGGAAACACAAAATAGTGTTCACTTTTAAGATATTTTTGTTTGTCAATTTGACAGGAAAAAATAATTTTATATTGTGTATGAACATTATTAAAGCCCAATATTATCTGTTGCCGAAGTGTTGGATTTCTACTGCAGAAACAATTAGCATCTGCATTAGCCTCTCCGGTAACCCCCATTAGATGACAATATGTAAAAGTACCCCCATAGAAAAGTAAGAGCTGTCCAAAGTGTTATACTGCCAAATCCACAAAAGCTTGAGGGCAAAAAGTATAAGCAAATGTTAATGAGATAAAATAATACCTCAAATGTTCTACAAGTCTTCATAGGAGAATTAAAGATACACCCTACAAGCATCATGATTCATGACACAATGGGGTTGCACACTACTGCTAACTACTAAAATCTGGTTGCAAGCTAGAGTCTAAACAGAACGTCTAAGTACTTGAATTTATAACATTTGGAGCCACGACTCTGGAGGTGAAAGTAGAAGAAAATGAAAGGATATAATTGCCTAGTCACGGCCCAGAACGCAACCCAGAAACACATTACACAGCTAGTATTATCTCTTGGAAAATCACTTGTATTTAAGAATTTAAGCTTCAGAACGCATAGTCAATCAAGAAAAAATAATTAAATTCTTTGAAATTGCTATCTGACAATTAACCAGATATTTATAGGTTTTTAAATGTAATTTTGTGGCTTTAAATCATTTAGTTTGGGAATTTTTTAGCAGTATTTGGGTTTATTTTGGGGTTTTCATAATACAGATATTCCAATGATACACAGTTGGTTCATAAGTTTACCCAACAGGAGCACCAATAGAAGCATCTCTTACAGTTAGAGAGCTTGTTAAAGAGTAAGCACCCGTCTATCAGTAGCTAAGCCATCAACATCACTACAGCAGCCACCAGTAGCAAAGGTAGAGGTACCACCAACAATAGCAGATTATATTTACCCTATTGTTTACCAAGAAGCAGCACCAATTGCATTTGAACTAGAGCTAATTTATTCTATATAATATCCAGAAGCTGTAGATAAAGATATAAATCCAGCACCTCGTACAGGATCCTTTCCATCTAGGTTTAGATCTGGAGCCTACAGTAGAGGCTACTGTAGCATCAATTCCAGAACCAGCAGCAAAGCCATGAGCTAGGACAAAGGTAAAGGTATTAGAGGTGGGAGCAGCGGCATATACAAATAGGTGAAATCCCACACTAGGTAATAACCCACTATACTGCGGAGAGAAGAGCCTTTGTACTAGCTGTAGTCGAATCAGGCATCCCGGTTCCTCCTTAATCCTATTGTGAAAAAACTAGAGAGTTAGTAGGGCCTAGCAACCTCCTTAGTCCATGTCAACTAGAGATGCTAGTCTCATATATATAGAGATAGATCTTCACCATATGGTTATTAGATTTTTTATTATTTTGATCATGACAAGTGAAATTATATATATGCGAGTCAACATTAAATTGGTTTGAACTATTGAATTGTTTGACTTTCAAGTTCAACTTAAATATGCGTGCATCATATTTAGATATTTCCTTTTTGCTTATTCGCCACTCGTTGTAGCTGCTCAAGTTGTTCTACCATGGGCCGGGGACCAGGTCTTCCCAGCAGCACCAGGTGTTCTTTGTTCGACGCCAGTACTTACTGTCCTGTCCAACTTGTTTTTTTCCATAGTCGTTGTTAGAACGGAATTCATTGCATTAGTTCCAACGAAAAGTTCCAACTCAATTATTAGAATTATTAGTTTAGGACAAGTTCAATGTCTAAACTCTATATGCACAAAACTCATATATCAATGTATTTATTTTAGGGCCCAAGCTCCTATCTTCTTCGCTAGGAGCTCAAGGAGTGGGGACTAGTTTATTGTTCATAGTTGTTAGAGTCAGGCTTACTTATAGAACAACAAGAGATTGAGTTTTCACTATCTATCTTAGTTTTCATCTAAGGCCAAGGCTTGTGCAACTATAAGAACTAGAGAATGTATCGGCCGAAACAATCAGTATTGATCTCAGAATAAGTACTAATACGCATACATATATATAAGTACTAATATACATACATACATGGATTGACTTTTTGCTGCTATAATATAAATAGTAGAGCATGGAACTTAACAAGAGGTGCACTCTAATAAGCCTCCAATCCGTATCTATCATAGAGTTGTTGTGAGTAGTCATATGGATATATTTGTGAGCACAAATTGTAGATAGTTCTATAATAAAAGTTAAGGCTCATTCATTCCAGAAAGTTAGAAGTTTAAGGGTTTAAATATTGGGATTACAACAAAGAATAAGCTAAAGAGGGTATAGATATTTTTTCCACAGGATACGTATAAAGCAATGAATACTGATCTGAAATAGTAATTTTGAGTAATGTTCACTTCTAATGTTTGTGCCCAGTTTGAGAATAGTAATTTTGTGTACAATCTTTAGATAGTTTCAGTTTTGATGAGCATGCCTAGAATTACTGAAAATAATTACAAAATCTTTAGATAGCAGGATAAAGTGACTATATAGAGATAGTTTGTAAGAAAATTACTGAAAATGTTATAGAGATTTGTGCTTAGTTAGGAGGATGCACGAGGTGAATGAAATGAAGACTGACAAGAACATAAAATGATCACTTTGATGGAATTTTGGGGTCTAGGCAAAGACCAACGGAATAGAGGGAAACACAAAATAGTGTTCACTTTTAAGATATTTTTTGTTTGTTAATTTTACAGGAAAAAATAATTTTATATTGTGAATGAAGATTATTAAATCCCAATAATATCTGCTACCGAAGTGTTGGATTTCTACTGCAGAAACAATTAGCAACTGCATTAGCCTCTCCCGTAACCCCCATTAGATGACAATATATAAAAGTACCCCCACAGAAATGTAAGAGCTGTCCAAAGTGTTATACTGCCAAATCCACAAAAGCTTGAGGGCAAAAAGTATAAGCAAATGTTAATGAGCTAAAATAATAACTCAAATGTTCTACAAGTCTTCATAGGAGAATTAAAGCTACACCCTACAGGCATCATGATTCATGACACAGTGGGGCTGCACGCTACTGCTAACTACTAAAATTTGGTTGCAAGCTAGAGTCTAAACAGAACATCTAAGTACTTGAATTTATTACATTTGGAGCCTGGACTCTGGAGGTGAATGTAGAAGAAAATGAAAGGATATAATTGCCTAGTCACGGCCCAGAAACACATTACACAGCTAGTATTATCTCTTGGAAAATCACTTGTATTTAAGAATTTAAGCTTCAGAACGCACAAACAATCAAGAAAAAACAATTAAATTCTTTGAAATTGCGATCTGACAATTAACCAGATATTTATAGGTTTTTAAATGGAATTTTGTGGCTTTAAATCATTTAGTTTGGGAATTTTTTAGCAGTATTTGGGTTTATTTTTGGGTTTTCATAATACAGATATGCCAATGATACACAGTTGGTTCATAAGTTTACCCGGTAGGAGCACCAGTAGTAGCATCTCTTACTGTTAGAGAGCTTGTTAAAGAGTAAGCACTCGTCTATCAGTAGCTAAGCCATCAACATCACTACAGCAGCCACCAGTAGCGAAGGTAGAGGCACCACAAACAATAGCAGATTATGTTTACCCTATTGTTTACCAACAAGCAACAACAATTGCATTTGAACCAAAGCTAATTTATTCTATATAATATCCAGAAGCTGCAGATAAAGATATAAAGCCAGCACCTCGCACAGGATCCTTTCCATCTAGGTTTAGATCTGGAGCCTATAGTAGAGGCTACGGTAGCAGCAATTCCAGAACCAGCAGCAAAGCCATGAGCTAGGACAAAGGTAAAGGTATTAGAGGTGGGAGCAGTGGCATATACGGATAGGTGAAAGCATACACTAGGTGAGAACCCACTATACTGCAGAGGGAAGAGCCTTTCTACTAGCTGTAGTCGAATCAGGCGTCCCGGTTCCGCCTTAAGCGTGTTGTGAAAAAACCAAAGAGTTAGTAGGGCCTGGCAACCTCCTTAGTCCGTGTCAACTAGAGACGCTAGTCTCACATATATAGAGATAGATCTTCACCATCTGGTTATTAGATTTTTTATTATTTTGATCATGACAAGGTAAATTATATATATGCAAGTCGACATTAAATTGGTTTGAACTATTGAATTGTGGACTTTCAAGTTCAACTTAAATATGCATGCATCATATTTAGATCTTTCCCTTTTGCTTATTCGCCGCTCGCTGTAGCTGCTCAGGTTGTTCTACCATGGGCCGGGGACCAGGTCTTCCCAGCAGCACCAGGTGTTGTTTGTTCGACGCCAGTACTGACTATCCTATCTAGCTTGTTTTTTTCCATAGTCGTTGTTAGAACAGAATTCATTGCATTAGTTCCAACGAAAAGTTCCAACTCAATTATTAGAATTATTAGTTTAGGACAAGTTCAACGTCTAGACTCTATATGCACAATACTCATATATCAATGTATTTATTTCAGGGCCCATGCTACTATCTTCTTCGATGGGAGCTCAAGGAGTGGGGACTAGTTTATTGTTCATAGTTGTTAGAGTCAGGCTTACTTATAGAACATCAAGAGATTGAGTTTTCACTATCTATCTTTGTTTTCATCTAAGGCCAAGGCTTATGCAACTATAAGAACTAGAGAATGTATTGGCCGAAACAATCAATATTGATCTTATAATAAGTACTAATACACATACATAAATATAAGGACTAATACACATACATACATGGATTGACTTTTTGCTGCTATAATATAAATAGTAGAGCATGGAACTTAACAAAAGGTGCACTCTAATAAGCCTCATAAAGTGCTAGTTGGAACTAACACTACTAGCTTTCACTTATTTGACCTAAGAAAGGGGACTAAAGCAAGTCATTAATAACATATAAATTAATAATGTTGTTTAAATATGTGTATGTGTGTCCAAACCAAACAAACATGGATTCAATTCAACGGAAAAAATGAAACTTATATATGCGCTTATAAAATCGCGTATGAAACTTATCTGCTAACCAGGTTAGAGCAGTTGAACATAAAATCGGTGTAATAGCAGTTGAACATAAAATCGGTGTAATAGATGGGGGTGAATTGGCATCCTTTTAGTGTTTTCCAATTCCTTTGATTTGTAGTTGTCAAATTGTTTGCATATTTAACAACTAAAATGAAATCTCTCTAATTGTTTGCTCTCTTATGTTCATTAAAGTGTACTGAAAGGTTTCCCAACTCATACTGCATTAATAGGCGCATATACTGAATAATATTTACTTGTTAAAAATAGTTTGGTTTTGTATTCACCGCTTGAATGAACTTGTCCTTCCAAATTTTTGTCATGTACTAATGTATAGAACATTTTTCAAAAGCACATTACTAGTTCATTGATGTAATAAACTAAAATTTGAAGAGTCTGTCATAATTGATGAGTTTTGTCAAATTTCTTTGCTCTCAACTATTTCAAAGCTAAATCCTCATGCGTGACATTTCACCAGGAGTTCAGTTCTACTTCTAACCTTTCTCTATGGAGTGCTGAGGTATTCCTCTTTATAATGTGTATTGAGGTTGTTACTATTGTGTTCTGTCTTGCACCATATATAGTTCATATTTGTCTATGAATGCAAGGGTTCTGCTTCAAGGTGTCAGAGAGGAAAAGTTATCCTTGATTTGTGAATTTAATGCTTCCACAATTATATATATAAGGTGGGAAAGCATGGTTGGGTTTCTTAGTTTTTGGTTGCAAGTATTGCTTCTATGAAAAGGAAAAATCCCCTTCTTTATGATTGATCCTCCCCATCTATACAATGATATACTCTCATTGAAACAATCCTCGACTACTTGACTAGTCTACTTGGCTCTGCTCTGAACTAAGACGAGTCTATTCATTCGGCTCAAATTTGGTTCAACACTCCAGAAACAACGAGTTTGATCATGACTCAACATGCTTATCAGATTAAAAAAAAACTTATCTATGCCAGTATCATATGTATGAAGTCCACATGCACTATGCACTACTTACTTCAGTCCATTTGTTGTTTTAGTCCAACTACTAGCAGCCGTAGTGTCATTCCCATAGCAATTAGCCTTACATACACCCATTTAGTCCATGTAGCGTTCTGTGGAGGCCCAGGGTAATGTGCCAATAACATATATCAATAGAAATTAGAATTCACAAATCATTTATCTCCGTTGTATTTCTCATTATATTTAGAAAATTCAGAAGATATAGATCCAAGTTAAGAATCTAGTTGTTCACAGTTAATGAACATCACTGCTCAAGGCAATGCCCCAAAAATCTCTACAGCCAACAATTGCCTGAAGGAACTTTGCTCAAAAGGAGCAGTGGAGCATCTCACTCTTTTTATGGGGCGTTTCCTACTGCATCTCGCAAAAGGGTGTATGTGGGTACCAGGAGTGTAAGGAGCACGGGGTCTGCATCACCATGTTATTCCCAAAATTGGTAGTTTTTTTTTTTCTGTTGCTGGTAACTTCTTTACTTGGATGGTTTGTGGTGTTTTTTACTGGTGCTCGTGCAGACTGTGCACGGTCCACACTTTTGTATTAATGCTATGTCCATATTATTATAATTAATAGTCAAATGACTACCTAATGTACCAAATAAAACAAAACCCGTGCATAAGTTTTTATATCGAATTTGGAAAAGAAAAATTTGCAAAGAGAAAAGAAGGTACACAAAATTTCCCATCAGCTAATAATTTACAGGATGCATAAAATATGTCATAGAACAAGATTTTTGCGCCAGAAGGTGGCGTATCAGTCGGTCACTTACCCACTGGGTTTTATCTTTGGTTACTTATCATAGGGTTTCGCTCATCTCATAAGGCAAGCCAAGCCACAACTGTTATAGCTCTGGGATAAGTTGAATATGGGTTCTGAAAAAGATAGAGGGCGCATTTATGCTCTTTCCAGAGGGCCTGAGCGATAGGATGCATCTATTCCACCCCCCTCTAAACTTTTAAGTAGGCGGACTTGCTTATTACTATTATTATTTTAGCTTCATAACGATAGATAATGCTCATAAAATATTGCTTCGAGCCAAAGATATTTTTGCAAGTACGGCGAGTCGAGTTCCCGTATCTTTGTTATATCACATAGTAGTAGATCAGATACATCTGGCTACCATTTCGTGGTATTCCTGGATAAAATAAGGGATTCAGATAGGCATATAGGAGTCTTTCCTGGTCCCTCCTCTTGTGCCTGGGCTAGAGAAAAGCTCAACCAAACTCTTATTCTTATTTTTGAAACCATATTTAAACTAAAATTATTTTATAAGGGTTTTTTTAAGTAGAGCGACATAATAAGCACTACCTATTACTGCATTCATCAGATCCAGGAGTGTTAAAACCCCTAAAACTGTCAAACAAAGAAAACCAGACAAAAAAAAAATAACCTCAATAGCACAGAATATAACAAGGATTGGTAGAAAAGAAATTTTTTATCAAAGGCATCGAAGATAGGCCCTAAGCCCTAATTTTTATCACTAAAGAAACCTGTAACACTTAAAGTCATGAAACCCTAAATCCCAAAGAAAATAGAACAAGGGCGATTTGCTTTGATTCGAGAAATAATCAATAGATTTCATAGAGACATAATCCTCAAATCATCGACCAGTTGAAAAAGATAAATATTATACAAAAACAACCGCAAATAGAAGGGTAAATTCGCAAATTCACCTGTAATGGAGCCAATTCCAATTGAAATTCCTTCAAAGTTGCAAAACGAATAGGGGGCTCAACGATCCATGGAATCGAACTTTGGACTTTTAACCTTCAATGCTTCTTTTTCTCTCTCTATTAATCTCTTTCTACGTTGGGTTTGCAATTTTGGAGGGACATTCATTAATAGAGCAAGATAGTGTTTAATATTCCAAAAATCATTTAAATATAATTAATTTATTATGTTTGTTTGACTTCCAAGTTCCCACCTTTAACCATTATAGAGCTAAGAAAATGCGTGATTTCCGAGTTTTAATCACAGGAGAGAGGGTAAATTATTGAAGCAATAAAAGACCATCTTGATTTCCTTCATTTTATTTTAGGTAGGCAAGTCAAAGCTTATATTGAACTTATTATTATTTTGAGAAATATAATAGTTTTGTGAATTTTTAAATTTGATGATTTGAAGTTTTTTATTTGGCTAAAAAATTATGATGGGACTTAATAACTTATTAAGAATCATTTCTTCTATTTCATAGTAAAAAATTATTTTAAAAAATTAAAGTTTTAAAATTTTATGAATTGGTGTATGGAAATATTTATATTTATGTTGTTATTTTTAATGCTAGTAATAATAATAATAATAAATTATTTTTAAGGTCACAACCAAGCCAGATATTAATTTGGTGTATGAAACCCCTTTGTTTGTGGGACAAGGGACTCCCCTGTGCGTAACGATGTAACTCCTAAAGTCTACAGAAGTGTACATACCGTAACCCCCTCCAGATTTGAACTTATGACCTCCTAAGAAGAAACACATGTTCTAACCATTAGGAGTATTAATTAGTAATGAGGTAGAGACAACAAATCTAGATGAGGAGAAGATCCATGGGTGGGGAGTGGTGCAAGTTATAGACTCTCTAAGAACCTTATACAAACTTTGAGAGGAAAGGGCTTCTTCAAACTCTATCAAGTGGTAGATCCAAAATAACAACAGTTTGGAAATAGAAATGGAAGGGATTTGATACTAAAGGTTTGGTGGGAAATAAAGCTATGGAATGGGATCAATACATGTCTACCCTTCAATTTAGTCATGTCAGATTGAAGGATGAAGAGGATGAACTCATGTAATCAAAGAACCCTGTTATGGGGAGATACACACCAAAAACAAGGTATAAAGCATTATGTGAAGATTAGCTAGTGGAGAACACAATTTGGTGTAGAAAGTTATTTGGGAATTTAAATGCCCCTTGAAATCTGAGATTTTCATTTGGTTAGCTTTAACCAACGGGATTTTAACTTGGTATATGTGCTAGCGGAGGGGAAAGCAAGGGCCCGGTAAGTGTCATGTATGTCAGGTAGAAGAGGAGAATACCTACCATATGTTATCATCCTATGATTACACAAAACAAGTCTGGACAATTGAGGGCTATCATGGGTATAAATATGATATGATCTGGCCCAACAATAGAATAGAGCCTTAAGGGTTGGTGCAACAATAGTGCATTAAAAAATTTCAAAGCCTTACCCCTCGTAATTGCTTGGGGAGTGTGGTTTGCGAGGAAATCAACTATGTTTGAGGAGAAATTGGTATTAGTAATCCAATGTGCAACTCAAGGGATAAGTATACTTAGAAACTTCAAACAACCAAATCAAAAAAGCCCAGAAGGCAAATAAGAGTATAATTGATTAATAAAACAGGGTGTTGGGCTTTTTTTGATGGAGCTTCTCAAGACTTAACTCTCATAGGTTAGTGGAGGAGGTGGGGTCTTATTTCTAGGGTTTCGAACCCACCCCAAAGATTGTTGAAAAAATTGATGGCGAATAGATGATCTGAAGCAAAATCAAGAAGCTTATCACATAGAGATCCTTGCAACCATATGGAGAACTTTGCTTCCTGTTCGCAATTCGTGGAGATCACATGGAGATCCTTGCAACCATATGGAGAACTTTGCTTTCTCTCAGCAATTTGTGGAAATCATATATGTTGGAGGCCCTATTTTCTTTTATTTTTCCTCTCAATCTATTTTCTAATTTACCGCTCATTCACTTTTCACTTTTTTTGAGCTTCTCTCTATCTGTTACATTTGTTTTGCTTATATTATTCTTTTTATTAATTTGTTAATACTAGTTATGCCATATAGTAATTATATAAATATATATATATATAATAACTATACAATATATTAATATTATATATGGGTGAAAAGATACAAGGAAAAAAGGTTTTTGATAATTTATTTATTTTATATGTGAAAGGAGAAGGGGTTAGTTGAGATTATGGGGGTATTTTTACTATTATTATTATTCAAGGAGATGGGAACAAATGGATTTTTACAAAAATGGAGGAATTATTTCTTCTTCAAAATGGAGGATATTGGTTATTTCTTGTAAGGGAGGGACCCATGGGGACTTTAAAGATTTTCGAACTCAGGTGCAAAGAGAACCATGGTGAATGAATGCATATGGAGAATTAATGGAGGTTGTGAAATTGACAATTTTTAGCTAACATGACACAAAATACATGAACTTGTCGAAACTTTAACAGACTGTTGAGATGCTCAAATGAGGATGGTTTTGTTGAAACAAAATATGAACACAACCAGTACAACAAGCTGAACGGAGTGACACTAACTTCAAGACATGACAATTCCAAAAGGGTAAGACTCGACTCAACCAAGTGTACTATAAGAACTCATATATCACTTGATAAACTATATGCAAGACATTATGTATTATCTAGATATCAACTCACCACACCCAATGCACTAATTAGTAGAGAAACCCTTAAATGAGCATCTCAATGATTCTCTTATCATCTAACACAATAGGTATCGGGATGGCCTCAAAGAAATGATCCATTAGAAGACATGTATTGAAAAATAATCCAAGTTGTGTACTATTAATGTTACAATTTACTAAATTTGAACACTGCAGATGGATTTAGAGACCCCCTGCAGTGTTAAAATTTAGTAAAATGTACAAATTCATTATCAAAATTATAATTTTCTATTGTCGGAATGACAACTAAAAATGACCACATAAATGACCAATTTTTATGTGGTCATTTTTAGTTTAATTCTTATCTCCCGACCAAATTGGTCATTTATCTTGGTCATTTTTAGTTTAGTTCTTATCCCATGACCAAATTGGTCATTTTTAGTCAGTTCACTTAAAATTTATCAATTTTGGTCATTTATGCCTTGAAAACGCTATGGTGACCAAATTTTTTGGTCGCTTGGTCACTTATCTCTCATTTTGTACTAGTGATGAAGTTATGAGTGCTACCAGAGTCAATGAGTATTGTACGAGGAAGCTTCTTGAAGTAACCCCTGACCCGCATTGTTTGGGGTGTGGTGACACCAGATAAAGCATGGAGAGATATCTCTGGTTGTTCATCCTGAGATGGGGGGTCAATAGGCGGCTCTTGAATGATGACCTGATCATCCATTGTATATGGAGTTTCTTCACCAATTTTAGAGGCAGGCAGAGAATCCATATCCAAGAGATAGAGCTTTTGTTGAACACATCTATGTCCCCGAGTGAATTTCTCATCACAATTATAACGAAGCCCTTTTTCTCTGCGTGCCTGCATCTCTATTTCAGACAAATGCTTGATAGGAGTTGGTCGAGGAGCTGGCGGGATGGGAGGTCATTGAGAATCCATATTTCGGAAGGGAACAAAAGTAGGTTTGGAGCGTTGCTGAGCTGCAATCTTGTCTTCTATCAACTTAGCCAACCCTAGGACTTCCATCATTGTGTTGGGACATAACATTTTAACCTCTGACCGGATTTCATCCTTAAGACCACTGATAAAACAACTCCTGTAGAATTCATCAGACAATCTTTTTGTGTGATTGGCTAGTTTCTCAAATTCTGTTTGATACTCTAGTGAAGTCGTCAAAAGCACTAGGACCAAATTGTTGCAAAAGGCGTTGGAAAAAATCTATCCATTTTGGCTCGTCATGAGCCTTGATGTACCAACGGTACCATTGAAGGGCTTCCTGTTCCAAATGAAAGGAGGCAAGTGGAACTTTTTGGACATCAAAAGTATTATGCAGATTGAAATATTATTTTGCACGATAAATCCATCTAGTCGGATCAGTACCATTGAAGTGAGGAAATTCAAGCTTCGGACCATGGAAATTTCCAGAAGAAGAGAACCCATTGGCTACAGAAGATTCTTGCTGGCGGTTAGTGTTCATGGCTGAATACTGAAGATGGAGGCTGAGAAATTTTTCATCCAGATCTTGGAGTTTGGTTTGGATGGTTGCAAGTGCTTCCTCCATGGTTTTTGCTCCTGTGCGGGTGACAACCATAACCAGGAGTTTTTTTTTTCTTTTTTTGTGGGGGGGAATGGATAGAAAAACACAAACAAAAGCTTGTTTAGTAGAGGGAAATTTGGATTTGGGAGAAACTCAGATGGGTAATTGGGGTTTGACTAGGTTTTGGACACTTTCTGATGGACAAGGAAGTAAAAATTGGGGATTTCAGAAGCGGGGTGAAAGAATGAAAAAATTTGTCAAAGAGGGACAAATAAGCAGAAATAGGGAATGGACACGGTGGCAAAATTTGGAAGCGAGTGGGTGAAAATTGAAGAAGTTATGGAAAACCCTTAAAATAGACAAATGTGAGATTTCTACCTTTGGGAAGTTGAATTTGGGATAGGGTCACAGGAATGAAATATATAGAATGGGATTGCAGGGTTGTCCAAAAAGTTTCAAGGTAAACAGAGTTAAAACAAGGGAGATATGGCGAAAAAAAGGAATTTTTTTTTTCTTCTGCAGAAATGGATCTACAACGCGGCGCGGAAGGAATCGGAACAATTGGATCTGAAACGGCATGGAAGGGATCGGCAACAGATGGACCTGAAACGATGTCGAATGGATCGAAAATGGTTGGATCTGAAACAAATTTCACAATAGATCTGAAACGACTGGATTTGGAATGGCGTGGAATGGATCTAAAACAGTGCGGAAGTGATTGGCAACAGGTCAGCTGAAAATAGATGTGGACCCCAGGTATGTTCGGCTTCCTATCGGTTCAGGGGATTCACTCGACCACCAATGCTGTCTGACGGCTTGTGTATTGGGGCAATACCACCCCTCACTCCACGGCTCAGGTAAAACTGATAACCGCTTTGTCACAAACGACAACTCTTGGTTTACCTCACGGGTAGGAACTAGTCAATCAGGTAGGGTTCGTTGCCCTTTTCACTGGCAGGTCCTCTCAATGGGCCAGCTACTTCGGAGTTCCTATGGTACTCCTCACAATGAGTTTTAGGGATTATGCCCAAGTACTTCCCATAGTTAAATGGATAGGGATTATTCCTAGATCCGAAGATGCAACAAATGTGAAAAAAAAAATTGGCAGAAATTTCACCCAGCGAGCCCAAGAAAGTGCTCTGATACCAGATGTGAAGAACCTGCAATATTTAATTAATGAAAACACACAAGATAGCATAAATAACAGAACTCAGAATCACTTTTATATTGATCGCAGGCCACTTCGAGGGGTCAACCTCCTTTGAGCAAGCTCAATACAAATAACTTCATGGTACCTTCATTGGTCTCAACACAAACTTATATACTAAGTCTAGGCGCCAATACCATGGGTCAATACCATGTGTCAATACAAATCATGGGCCAATACAAACTATGGATCAACAATTACTACGGGATTAATTACAAAGCATATGCATCCAACAACAATATACTAACAAAGTAAATAGAAGGGTTGACATGGGGGTTGACATGGGTTCCTAACAAACTGCACGTAAAATACCATATTACTTCCTTTGATGCTTTAGTGGTTAATCATGATTATTTTCCTTTATTTTTTATGAATTGAAGACTATTATGCATCATTTTACTGATGATGGATTATGTAGTGATTTTTCATATTAGCAATAGTAGCAGCCATGGTTCAAGCCTCCAAAGTTGGCATGCTAGAACACGTCCGCATTAAGATTCACAACATGGTTTCATTCCTAGGATTGATTAGTTTCATTCCTAGGATTGATTATGTGGATTTTTTATTTCAATTCGTGCTCAAGTCCAACATGGCAGCCTCCAGCTCATGATCAAACGACCTTAACCAAAAACGCATGCCAGATAAGAACACATTGGTTTGCATCGCGATTTGCGGGCAGATGGAGGAGAATCTTGAAACTCTGGGACATGGGTTTTGTGCTTAACGGCCTCAATTACCTAAATTGTGGGGAAATCGCCAAACAAAGCCACGGTTTGAGATGTACATCTGGTTCTCTAAACGTGCAATTCTCAGATTTATTGTTGCGACCGGTTTTACAAATTAGCAATTCCTTGAAACAGATCACAAGTTGGGGATTCAGTTTCTCATTCTCCTGAGAGGATGTTATGTATAAATATGTAATCATTCGGATGTATTGGAGGAGAGGAGAGAAAGCAATGTTATGCTGTAGGATTTGATCTAGAACTCTGATGTAATAGTTTCATTCTGATAATACATGCTGGTAGTTTCTTAATTCTGGAGTTGTAGACTTTCATTGTGGAGATCCAACTCTGCTCAGTGGAGGAAGGGCCCTTTTCCCTGAGAAGATGCTGATAGTGTTGATTTTAGTTGTGTAGTTTTGTTTATAATTTATTTCATGCTTTCTTTCATTGATAGATTTATAGTTTTTGTTATTCATGTTAATTTTTTTTGATAGATCATTGGCCAACATAGCATTTCTCTTAGATTTATGCAATTAGATTTTTGCTTAATAAGAATTGATTTTGTTTGAAGTGATTATATTTACAGTGTGGATTTATGAATAGGTTTTGGGTTTGATTTCTTTTCAAGAAGGTGTGATATAGTTTACAAAGAGTTTCAATTTCATACCAATAGATAATAGTGTCAGGTAGAAATTGTGCTTGCATAGATCTTGCACGATAGCTTTGAAATAAAAGACTTCATTGGGTTGACAATTTATGTTTTAGGAGTTTGATCTATCTATTAATTAGACATATAATCCAACCAACAGTTGACATGATGAAATCTTATAGTGAAGCTGAAAGGGAATTATTCAACGGACCGAGAGGCAGGTTCCTGTTGTCCCTGTAGTTGTCCATTAAGATGTTCATTTGTGAAAAGGGCATACTGAAGATGAACCTCGAGTAAACGAACCCTAGTGGTCGGAGACTGTGGATACCGCAAAGGCAGGGGGGTAGCGAATGGAATGATACAGGGTAGATGGGTGCAAGTTACGATGATACTATGAAGGAATCCATCTTATCCTTAATGACTTCTTTGGTGATGTAGAAAGACATGATTTCAGTCTAGTCATCGAGATTCATGTAAAATGAGATGAAGAAATTAACTGCATCTACTGAAAAACAGACTGCATATTTGTACTTGTCAATCAAGTAGGAGGGAATCCGATATGATTCAGTAATGACATGAATCATATCCATATACCAATTCTGGAATGCAATGCCTATGGAGTTCTGCTTTTCCTTATTGTTAGTGAAATTCCATATGATAAACCTTGGTTCTAGGAACTCCTCAGTCAAATCTGTGTCAAAATGTGGCCATTCTAATGACTTCCACAAAATCATTGCGCTGATGATTAAAAACTGACTGAAATGGAATTCCTTGCCAAGATCCAGCGTATTTAGGAAATCCTCAATAAATTCTTGCAACAACACCTTACCCAATTCATTCTAATTCCTTGGGTAATCTTTTCGCAATGAACAACACTCCTACTAGGAACTCATCTTTCCGGCACTTGCACACCACCTTTCCAGTTAGCAACTGTGTGGAAAATTGAATATCTCATTTTTTGATGGTGGGTACAACCGTGCCTCTGGTACCTCTATGTGTACCATACTTCTAGTAGGCCTATGAAGCATATAGGGCATGTTCTTTGATCACTTCCACGAGGAATTCTCCTTCATTGGAAATATCATTTACTTATCCGTTTAGTTTTTTATAAATACGATGGGTCTAGTCCAACCACAGGTAGCCTCCATGCAACCTGCTTATTAGAAATCTTACACATCTCAGGATACTAATTCTGCACCTGAAATATGGCACTTATAGGAGTGTCATAATTCAGGATGTGAATAGCTTCTTTTCCAACTTATTCACAATGTATGTCTCGGAACCATTTGTATCTTGTTGCACCACTACATACTTTGATAGGAGAAGAGTAGGAAGCAATGTTTCATCCTATAAGTTGAAACCGTTGAATGTCATGACTAGCACATGGCCTAACAATTTCCCCTAGATGTCTACTTTTTGTGTCCATCTCAATGATAGGACTTTGTTTGTTTCATCACTTTGGTCTTCTTTCTTTGTTAAGGAACCGCAAAGTTTGACATGTTTCCCAATTCCGAGACTTCCTGCTCACTTAGCTTGGAAAATTTCTTTCTCCTCAAAACTGCAAATTTCATCTGATGAGTTCAACACTTTCTCTAGACACATCTTGGAGCTCTTATTGATCACATCCTTGCACTCCTTCTGCTAAGAGATCGACACTCCTCTTGCTTAGAACTAAACAAACCTCCTACTCATTCTTTTCTCCAGTTCCAAATGACTCTCCTCTGCAAGAGATACCATTTTAAAGCCCAACGAGGCCTTCTGAAAACCTATTTTGTGATAACTATGGCTACGTACAATGCAATCGTACAAATCTACCTTTTCACGATGTAATCACTATGCGCTATCACAAATGATTGCTTAGTTCTATGATGTATTACTGCTCTATGATGATTACTAATATTCTAATGGACATAGCCACCAATTCCATTTATTTTTCTTGGGATTTCAAATTTCAAATTTTACCTACCCATCCCACTCATTAACTCAACCCAATTTGGAAATAAATGGCTATCAAACCTATCACACTTACAATTGTCACACATTCTTCTTTTTGTGGTTGTTGTGCTCTTTCATTAACTACCACAATCTTTCTACAATAGCAGCGACATTGATCCTTCTTAGCTAGATGAAAAAATGATATCCCCCTTCCACATACACTTCCTAGCTTGTAAGTAGTTGTATGGAATTGCATGCAGATACTTTGTGTTCTCAACGTTTCGATCCCATCTACATGTTCATCTTCAGGAGACATTCATCCTAAGAGAAATAAGAAGTCAACCACAAATATAAATAATGTTGCATGATAGTATCAACCCCTTTTGGCTTCCCATGATGAGACTATCCCATGTTGACTGTTTAGTAAAGTCATATTGTGAAATAAGGGGGTCCAAGTATCACTTAATTTTTTCCATCATCTCTATTAAGACAGTGCAGGTTTATTTTAATTTTAATTTTTCCCTTACTTTGTGTTTAGAAATAAGAAGTCAACCATGGATATAAATAACAGTGCATGATAGTATCAACCCCTATTGGCTTCCCATGATTGGACTAGCCCATGTTGGTAGTTTAGTAAAGTCATATTGTCAAGTAAGGGGGTCCAAGTATCACTTAAATTTTTGCCATCATCTCTATTAAGACAGTCCGGGTTTATTTTAATTTCATTTTTTCCCCTTATTTTTCATTTAGAAATAAGAAGTCAACCACATATATAAATAATAATGCATGATAGTATCAACCCCTGTCAGCTTCCCATGATGAGACTAGCCCATGTTGGTTGTTTAGTAAAGTCATATTGTGAAGTAAGGGAGTCCAAGTATCACTTAATGTTTTTCCATCATCTCTATTAAGATAGTCTGGGTTTATTTTAATTTCATTTTTTCCCCTTACTATGCGTTTAGAAATAAGAAGTCAACCATGGATATAAATAATGGTGTGTGATATTATCAACCCCTGTCGGCTTCCCATGCTGAGACTATCCCATGTCGGTTGTTTAGCAAAGTCATATTGTGAAGTAAGGGGGTCCAAGTATCACTTATTTTTTTGCAATAATCTCTATTAAGACAGTCTAGGTTTATTTAATTTCAAAATTTTCCCTTACTTTGTGTTTAGATTAGAGGTGTTTGGGGGTTTCGACAGGTATGATCCAATCAGAGGGTTCTCGAAATTTAATTTGGCTCTAGCAAAATATCTGATTTTAATGCATGTCAGGTTCTTCCTTTCTTCCAATCAGGCCAGTGGGTGCAGTAGAAAGATGGCTTAAGCAACAGGTGGGGAGCGAAGAAATAAGAAGTCAACCACGGATATAAATAATGGTGCATGATAGTATCAACCCCTATCGGCTTCCCATGATGAGACTAGATCATGTTGGATATTTAGTAAAGTCATATTGTGAAGTAACGGGGTCCAAGTATCACTTTATTTTTTTCCATCATCTCTATTAAAGAGAGTTCGGGTTTATTTTAATTTCAATTTTCTCCATTAATTTGCGTTTAGAAATAAGAAGTCAACCACATATATAAATAATGGTGCATGATATTATCAACCCCTATCGGCTTCCCATGCTGAGACTAGCCCATGCCGGATTTTTAGTAAAGACATATTGTGAAGTAAGGGGTCCAAGTATCGCTTAATTTTTTTCCATCATCTCTCTTAAGATAGTCTGGGTTTATTTTAATTTCAATTTTTCCCTTACTTTGCGTTTAGAAGTAAGAAGTCAAACATAGATATAAAAACTGGTGCATGACATTATCAACCCCTATCAACTTCCCATGATGAGACTAGCCCATGCCATCTATTTAGTAAATTCATATTGTGAAGTAAGGGGGTCCAAGTATCACTTAATTTTTTCCATCATCCATATTAAGATAGTCTGGGTTTATTTTAATTTCAATTTTTCCCTTAACTTTGTGTTTAGAAATAAGAAGTCAACCATGGATATAAATACTGGCGCATGATAGTATCAACCCCTGCTAGCTTCCCATGATGAGACTAGCCCATGTTGGTTGCTTATTGAATTCATATTGTGAAGTAAGGGGGTCCAAGTATCACTTAATTTTTTCCATCATCTTTATTAAGAAAACCCAAGTTTAATTTCATTTCATTTTCCCCTAACTTTGCATTTAGAAATAAGAAGTAAACCCCAGATATAAATAATGGTGCATGATAGTATCAACCCCTATCGGATTCCCACGATGAGACTAGCCCATCTCGGTTGTTTAGTAAAGTCATATTTTGAAGTAAGGGGGTCTAAGTATCACCTAATTTTTTTCCATCATCTCTATTAAGATAGTCCAAGTTTATTTTAATTTCAATTTTTCCCTTACTTCCTAGTTTTCTATGCCATAGCTACTTGGACATGATTATAATTGGTTGGATTATTACAACTCTACAACTTTACTCCCTTCATGATTGACACTAACTCTGCCATAACACTAATATTTCCATTGACAGTAATCCCTACCAATTTTCCATGACGACAATGATGACTGAACATATGATATCCTAACTAGACAATGAACTAGTGACTTTAGTGTAACTGGAAAACCAAAAATTTTGCTAATTTTTTTCCCCTACGCATGACTTAGAGATGTTTTAGACCTTGTGGGGAGATTAAGGAAACTACCATTAATGAACCCCTTAATTGGTTGTTCCTCTAGAGTAACAATATTTTTTGTTCCTGCTTCAGAGATGAACATGATCCAAAATTGACCCAACCATATCATCCTACGCTTTCTTGGATTCTTCAAAACCTTGATGTTGTACATCAACACTAGCACACCAGGTTCCAAGGTCTTTCTATTTATGTTCCTATCATGCTAGGACTTATGTCGCTTCTTCTCAAC
This sequence comes from Larix kaempferi, assembly GCA_027924585.1. NCBI lineage: Eukaryota > Viridiplantae > Streptophyta > Pinopsida > Pinales > Pinaceae > Larix > Larix kaempferi. Next base: position 2,097,839 of record BSBM01000085.1, read on the forward strand.
AAATTTATTGAACCATGCAATGAACTAGTCTTCTTCCAATGCCATAAGGTCCTCCAATCTTTGTTCAAGTGATTCATCATCTGTCATATTTGTGGTCAAATCCATGCACGGGATGGGAACAACGAACTCTAGTTGCATTGTTGCTTCATTTCCATAAACCAATCTGAATGGGGTCTGCTTCATGATCCTCTTAGAGGTTTTCCTGTATGTTCACAACACTATTGGAATGTGTTGATCCCAGTCATCACGTTGTACATTGTAGACCTTTGTAAGCGCCTGCTCCAAAATCTTATTGAATGCTTCCACTATACGATTAGCTTGTGGATGGTATGGGGTACTCTTTTGGTGGTGTATCATGAACTCTTATGTGAGCATGCATATATTATATTTCATGAAATGAGTTCCCTGATCACTCATCAACACCTTCGAGCAACCAAACATGGTAATGATATACTCGAATATGAATTGCATGGTAGTCCCTGTAGTACAATCCTTCACTGGCGCAACCATTGACCATCTTGTCAGGTACTCTATCATAGTGATGATGTATCTAGTGCTAATTTTTCATGTTGGTGGATTGATTATACCCAAAGAATCAATATCCCATTTCTCGAATGGATCAAGCGCAGTGATACGGAAGAGAGGCATATCATCCCTGCGCAATGACTTTCCCACTCGCTAGAAAACATCACACTAGTTGTAATACATATTAGCTTCTTGGAATAGTGAAGGCCACCACAATCCTATGCGCAAAACTTTGCACATAGTATCCTTCCCTACTTAATGCCTCCGCTATGCCTTCATGTGATTCCCTGAGAAGAAGCATCCTTTCATGTTCCAACACACATCTATATAGTATGCCATCAAATACTAGCGTATAGATTTTTCCTGCAATCAACTGGAAATATGCACTGCATGTAACCAATTGTACGCGCTATGCAATTGTATACTCTATTGGTGTGCGACCAGATGCCAAAAAATGTTGTTATCTCCTTGAATTGATACATTACAGCCTGAATGCAAAGAAAATGTACATCCAGGAGTTCATCATCCATACATCCCCCTTCCTCATAAGATTCAAGTCTTGACAAATGATCTGGACCCACATTGTGCTTATCAGGCTTAATGACGACCTCAAACTTGAATTCTTTAAATAGGAGCAACCATCAGCAAAATTCCCCCCCCAAACATTGGCTTGTTGACCAAGTACCTTAAATAAGAGTGGTATCTAAAAATATTGAAGTCACTCCCCAACAAGTAGTGTCAGCAAATCATAGGGCATCGCGAAGCCTTCCCACTTAGTCATCGTAATTTTTATCAGCTCTAAATATATTTTGTTGGCGAAATAAACTGGGTGATCAATGTCTCCTTCCCTAGGATGGGATAGGAATACTCCCAATCACATGAAGCATGCACGTCCAATTTGGAATGATGAGAATTGGGGCAGTCACCATTTTCTCCTATATAGTATCCAATTCCTACTAGTACTCAACCATCCATTCATACTTAAACTATTTTTGCAACAACTCCTCCAATGGCGCTATTACACTGGAATAATTCCTGATAAATTTTATGTAGTATTCAATATGTCCCAATGTTGCACGCAGGCCTTTCACATGTGTTGCAACCGGCAGATTGACTATGAATTCAATCTTTGTTGATTCAACTAATAGACCTTCCTTGTACACAACATGTCCAAGAATTATACCAAATGGGGTACAAAAAATGTACTTCTCCAGGTTCAATGAGATTTGCATCTTCCTGCAGAAATATAACATGAGTCTCAAAATCTATAGGTGATCCTTCAACAGGCTAAACTACATTGCCTAGCCATCCATATAGACTTCCAAAAACTTATGCATTAAATCTTTGAATGTGGGCACCACTATTCTAGAAAACATGGTTGACTCATTCTTCAATCCAAAGGGCATAACATAGTAGGAAAAATAGCCCCACTCGGTCACAAAAGTGGTTTTTGTACAATCCTCCTCTACTATACACACCTAATGGAAACCAAATAATCCATTAGTGAACGAATGGGATTCATGAAACCCTATGTTCTCTAACAACTCATCTATGAAAGGTGTAAGGAATGGGTCATGTATACGTGTTGAATTTATGTTGTACAGGTCGACACATATGCATATTTCTCCTGTCTTCTTGTCTTGTACCACCATCAGACTAATCCACCATGATTCTTCCATTGGCAATATGATCCCTACATCCAACATGCGTTCAAACTCCTTATGCACTTTCTCCTTATAGCAGGGTTTGAGTCTAAATGGTCTCTTCTTTATTAGATTTCCCCCCTCCTTTAATTGAATCTTCATTTCTCTTAGCACTCCTGCAATCCCCTTCATATCTAAGAAGCTGCATGGAAAAATATCTTCGCACTCTTTCAACAGGTCGACTATCTAGGTGACACTCTCTTGATGCCAATAGTATCCTATTATGGCCATCTTGGGCTCCTCCTCAGCTCCAATATTATGTTTCTTTTTATTGAGAAGCTCTCTGAAGTCTGGTGCAGTGCTGAAAGATGGCTCATCCTGCACCATGCATTCTCTAGCATTTTCTTTAATCTCTATGCTACATGGATCCTCATCTTCATCAGAATATTTACGACCAAATTTCCAATAGTATATTGGTTTATTCAGCCATGCCAAGTTCTGATGGTAAGCGTAGACTATATTGTGTGTTAGATCCTACTGTGGTCTTTCTCCAAAGATAACCTGCTTGATATGATGGAGAAATTTGGCCATGTTCATATCTCTAGTACTAAATAAGAATGTGGCAGTAAATTCGGTGGGCACCTTCTCCCAACTTCTAGTTTTCCTTATTCTTTCTTGTTGAACATGCCAACTATGCATTATGACATCTAATGTATGGTATAATTGGTCCATCCACTAACTGCATGGTACACTCTTCATCTCCCACCTCTGCTGACATAACTCAAGGTGATCTAATGGGTTCTTAGTTCCCTTGAATCTATTAAGAACTTCCAAATCTGTACCAGGTTGGAACATGTCCTTAATGCATGTTTCCATAGCTTCTCAACTACTCATCTCCTCTCTGTGTTTCTTCCACCATTTTGTAGGTGTTCCTTGGGTGATGGAATCCATTGCATCTACTCGTCAGTCCTCCAAAACTCAGTCTTGCATTTGTTCGAAGAATATCAGAGCTACAACAAGCAACATATGATAAGTCAAAAAAAGTAGATTCCTTGTTAAAACATCTAACAGAAACATAAACATTCATTCATGGAGTAACAAGATGACATACTAACATGGAAAAAGCAGCATGCTCCTACTGCAGGCCTATTCTTTCATTGCCTTTATTTAAAATATTAACTACTTTCAAGGAAACACTTTGGATTGCATCATTCTTTTTTCTATAAGACATATCATAACAACACTCTATTATCAACTCTCCAACCTTAGAAAGTATTTTCACAGCACATCTGTAAGGACCTCTACCAATTGGATCATTACCTAGTTCCCCATTTTGAATGTCATCAAGGCCTTCAGTCATTTCATTCTTAACCTCATTTAGCATGTCAGAATCATTTCTTGTGCCATTTAAATACCCACTTTGACCTGGTTGTGTCTGATTTGTATTTTGAAGTTTTTCCATGGATTCTGCCTCTGAGAGAGAGAATGTTGGATCAAATAAGCGATTGTTGTGACATAAACTTATTAGAAGGTCTCGGGGTAGTGCTCCACGCCAGTTAGAACGGGTTGTGAAAGTAATTGGAAAATTTGCTGCTAAAATAACATCTCTGGAGATCGTTGCACACAATCTTTAGAAGTGAAACTCAACCAAAACCTTATGTTATCCAGTAATCTAGAATAAGATCCTAAAATTTTAATAAACGCAAGAAAGAGGTTGATGCTTCTTTAACTTATATCGGTATCTACTTGTCCGTGGTGACATTGTTCTTGTCAATCATCACTATCTTTCATTCTACTCTTCAGATGATATTTGAATCTTAAATCTTGCAGAGTTTTGCTGTATGCTTTAGATTTTTGCACTAATATATAGACTTGTTCATATTACAATGATTCAAATTTCCCATGCCTAGCTGTGTTTTGCACATCTACTCTGATTTTTCCAAATCCTCGAAGTTTACAAAAGTTGTTCTTGCTTTTGTAGTAAGTGGGTAGAAAATTTATGTTCAGCTGGCTGTAATGAATGTATGGTGGAAAGACATTTTCGATTTGATTAAATGAGTAGAATATGCTAAAGTTTCTTATGTTATATGTTAGGTTACATACAATCAATTTCTGATTTTTTGTTTATTGATTTTACTAATGTAAAACTGATTTGGGTTCTTCCCAATTCACTCGAAAGCTGAAGGAGATCTCCTAATTCAAGTGCAATGCAGTCCATGATATCTAATTTTGTGGCAAAGACTTGGAAGAAGTGTTTTAGCTGAAGGCATTGAAATTATGTTTGACAGCTTTTGAATTAGTGGAGAAATTTTAGCAAGGTTGGAAAAGCTTTAGAGTTTAAAGAGATTGTACTGGTGTCACATAAAAATTTCTAGTTCAATTGATTGATGTTGTAACCTTTATGACAGTGTGTAGTACATTGTAATGAGCTACAATATGGTACCAGGATTACTTCCTTCGAAAATGCCAATTATAACCAGCTTTACTCAGTCACTAACTAAAATCACTACAACATGGACTCACTAGATCCTTGATATATGATGATATTATAGCTATGTTTGACAATTTAAAGTTTCTCCATGTAAATGATAATCATTTGACCGGATAGATTCCAAATTTCCATTTTATTGATGCCCTTGAGGTTGTGTGGTTGAGTAATAACTAATTTCCTAGCTTCATTCCATTTTCATTTTTGCCATGGGATTCTTCAGTTTGGAGTGAATTGGATCTTAGCCACAATAATTTTTCAAGCCTTACTTACATATCTCTCTATTTGATGGTACACGAATGAAATTGGGCCTTATTATGAAATGGAGAGAGATTAGTTTGTGGCTAGAAATATATGAATAATGAAGGGCTTTGTTGTCATTTGTTCCATTGACATTGACACTTCATTACAATAATGATTTGTTCATCATTGTTATCTTGTGAAATGGAAATATTTGCAATGTATGTAATACTTGATGTATTAGGTAAGGCTTTGACAATTGGATGGTAGTTTGAAGAACAAACTATCCATTCTTTGTTTTCTTTGAAGTGTGCCTGGGGAAAGAAACTGTGGGATGCAAACAAGATCTCAAAATAGTTGGGGAGTAGAGGTTACTGGCCAGGGACTTCAAAGGAAGCTAAGAAATAAATCTTGGGGACCTGAAGGCATTTGGGGAATAAGAGGTTGGGGAGAATATCTATATTCTAGCAATTATGCTTCTGATACTGAAGATTCATGCCAATTCTTGTTGTTGACATCAAAAGCAATTGATTTTCCTCTGCCTCCAATGAAACCTTGCCTCAGTCTTCGGGAGATATCTCTATACCAGAGAGTTGAGTTCCTGGCCTATTTTCTGTGCATAGCTATCTCAGAAGATTCAACAATTTGTTATTTTTGAGTCCCTTCACTCTTGATAATTTTGTGGGAGCTTTAAACTATAAGTTTGCAAATGCACGTATAGACATACAATATGCACATTTGTATTCTAAAGGCTATGAGGTGTCATCTAGAAACACTTTCAACTAAGGGAAATGATAAGGCATCAAATTTTTTTAGGAAACTTGATTGAATTTCCGAGAGGTATTAACATAACCAATTTATCTGGTAGAATATATTTCTAATAAAGGTTTCAATAGTCAGCTGGGATAGAAAATTTCTCATTTAAAGCTTTTGAATGTCAAGTACTACACCATATTTCCTTCCACAAAGCTAATAATTTTTCAGTTTATTTGTGATGAAAACATGGAGGCCGAGGAAGTTCAAACAAAATTCAACATGCAGGTAAACTTTGAACAAGATACAAATGTAGATGCAAAAATGAACTTTTCTTCCGATGCATCTGGATTGATTGGAAGAAATCCCTGCTATTTGAAAAGAAAGATGGTTTCTTGTACCAAAGCAAATGTGAAGAGGAGGTTCAATCCAAGTCAAGTGACACTTGAAAACACAAATTTTCATTTAGACAATTCCAGCTCATAATACAAGCGTAGTTACTGTAAAAATGGATAGACCAAGTTTACAAATTCTCAGGTGAACGATGGAGAGGATTTTAACAGTGGTGAATGCTTCCTAATACCTATGTGGAATGGATGGGAATTTGATTTGTTGTGATGGTTTCCCTTCTGCATATCATTTTCAATGTGTTCGTCTTTCCGAAGATCATTTACCAGAAGGGGCATGGTACTATCTAGAGTGTGTTGTGGAGAAAATTGATGCCTAGGGATCAAGAGCATCGAAGTCATTGAGTGGAGATGAGATCTTTGGTATTGAACCATATGGGTGTGCCTTATTTGGTACTTGGGGATACCAATTGGTGTCTGATTCTGCATCAAATCCAACTACCACATACAAGTATTACAACAGAAGGCATGCCGTAAAGGTCATGGAGACATTAGAGTTCTCAGGTGTCTTTTATGACAACATAAGAAACTCAATACTATAGTATTGTGGTGTTCCATATGGAAAGAAATATTCAACTTGATTTCAAAAGATAGACATGGCTTCTAGAAATAGACTAGTATCTTTTTCATGTCCATCTGTCTCTGAGCATTTGGTTGACTAGGAAGATGTTAGTGCATCAGGTGTTTTAAGTGTGAGCTTTGAAAGAAAAGCATAAATGGATTGTAGTGTTCTGGATCACGAGTGTTTACATGTTTCAAACAAGGCACATCACAAGAAAGAAAATGAATTGTTGGCAATGGGACCTTATAATTTCAAAGAAATTGAGATCAGATATTATCAAGATGCTATTGGAGTTGTTCCAAACAGTTCAGTGGGTTGGAATTCACAAGAATGTGGAAATGCTTTAGAACAACAATTAGACATTGACATTAATAGGACAACTATACATATATAAATTCTTAAGTGCAGTCCCACACCTGGGAAACAACAAGCAAAAGAGGATATCCATGACAGGGTAGGTGTACAAGAGGATAAGAGGATATCAAACTTGTTTGTTGTCCATAAAAAAAACTGTTGATATTGGAAAAGCAGTTGTGAAGATGGGTTTGGTTAGTAGCGGTTTGGTTTGTAAAGCAAGTTTCAAACCAAATGCATACACCAATTATTATGTTCTTGGTGATATTGTTGCATCTATAGCTGCGAATCCAACATCTCTCGCTCAAGGACAACAGATTAGTGAACATACAGGGATATTTGAAAAGACTTTTTTCAGCAAAAATCTCAATGCAAGTAAAAATATTTTCAAAGGAAGATGTCAAATTTTGTTGGCCAAGTTATAAGAAGAAATCAATGGAACCACCAAAGGAAAGATGTGGGTGGTGCACTTCATGCAAATCAATTGCAAGTTGTCGTAGAGACCACTTGTTGAATTTGGATGCTTGTAACATTGTGGCAAGTGCTGCAAATTTATCGAGCAGTCTTCGTCCAACACCCCTTGTTCACATTACAGAAAAAAATTGTACAAGAATTTATCATATAGACAACACGCATAGTATAATATAGAAGAAAAAAATATAAACCAAATATAGACATGGCTTCAAAATTCTATGATTTCCATGAAGAAAGAGATGGGAAAAACTATTACAATATGTGAATATGAATAATGTATTTGTACCTTATTCATGAGCAGCACAAAGCCTCTTTCACTTCCTCATCTTCTAAAAGCAAAATCATTTGGTGCACAAATGCAACAACTAGGTTAATAGCAAGCATAAACATGAACAATATCAAACAATCCCCAAATCTATGATTTCTCTTAGATAACCGCTGCCCTCCTAGTTCCTGATCAGATGGCATACCACCTTTACTAGCATTCTCTGCAAATCTAATTGAACATGAAAAATTAATCATAAAACACACTAAAACCCACTTTAACCTAGTTCAAAAAAACCCTAAACATAGACAATTGCCCTCATAAAATTTGCAGTTATGAGAAATTAGTTTCTAATTTGAGGAAAGCACCATACCCATTTCATTAAAGGTATGCAAATCGAATAAGGAAATGGAAAATTATTCATGGCCAAGTGTAAAAACTGAGAATTGATTTAACAGGTTACAGTGTCGAACCCACATTTGGCTTCTGGCGGGCAACTATCGAAGGATCTTCGAGTATATAATATCATTTCTCAATCAACTCTTTGGAACGATCTCTGCCTAAATCACTTATTATTGTATCGCTCAAGTGCACTTCATTATTTTTTAAAATCACTGAATACATATATGGAGAAGTAAAAGAAACCCTTGTAATTTTTTTCTCATAATAGAAACCCTGTAAATTTTTCCTCATAATAAAAACCCTAGGTTTTTGTGTGCAATATATGAATCAAAGTCAGGTTTTACAGTGTATATTTTTCTATTTGTGCTTCCTGAGGGGTATTGTACTCTATAAAGCAATATCATTGAGTCTTCTAGGTATGGGGATGGACCGGCATCTAGAGCCCCCTCTCCCTAATTCTAGGATTTTAGTTCAGTTCACGAGCACCTACAATATCACTACCATTAAGAGCATAATTTTTATTTGTTTGGTGATACATAGATTGATTGCCCCCTTGTTGAAATTCAAGCAAGCACAAGAAACATTGTTAAAGAGCAAAAGCAAGAGAAATCAACATAAATTGGTACCTCTTACCTGTACTTGATCTCTATAAATTTCTAGCCTAATTTAGGGATAATGTCTTGCATCTTGCCATCTTCCTCGGTTAAATCTGGATCTATACAAGTCCCATTAATATATATGAGGTTTCTTTGTAAAATCCATGGAGGGGTTGCTCCTGAACGTTATCTGGTTTTGGGTGTTGCTGTAGACTTTCTTGGATCGGGATGCCTCAACTTGCAATTTGTCTTTGAGTTGCTCTGTAGCCATAGTTGTCTACACTAAGTGGCTATAGTGGTTACAGGAAGGATACAGATGTGAGAATGACAGGAGATGGAGTGAAATAACAAGATTTATGCCTACACCATTGCAAACCTTCCCCGAGTAGAAACAATCAAGATCTGGTTTGTGCCATTGCAAACTCTTCCTCCTTGGCCTCTCATATCCAGCCCTTCCCTCCTAATTTCATTGTGTTTGTTTAGTTGTATCTAGCCCTTCCCTCCTAATTTCATTGTGCTTGTTTATTTGTATTTGTTTTTGTTTTTCATTTATTTTATTAATATTACATATAATACAATATTTAATTATAATATGTTTTTATATATATTAATATTATTCCATATTATATGGTATAACACATTAATATATTGATATATTAACTATAATATAATTATTTATATTATTTAAAATTAAGTATATTAATATATATAACTAAAATATATTAATATTACACATTAAGCAAATATATAATAACTATATGATCCCGTTATGCTAACTATATTATTTATATTATACCGGTTTTTTATTTCAAACTTTGGGTTCTTTTCCTTTTTAAATCTCCATGAACCATAGTGCATCATTCAATAATTGAGGAGCCAAGATTTTACATTAACCTCTCATGACATTGAAATGAAATGGCTAAGTGAAAGGGGGGGCATTTTTAATATTTTGAATGTGATAGTAATAAAAAAGAATGAGGATGTAAGAAAGAGTGATAGAAATTTTAGGGTTAAGGACTATAGGGAAAGGTTTTAACAAATTATATTTTATCGATGGGGACAATGGGTAGAGGGATGGATCAAAAGGATTAAATATTGTTTATTTATTTTTTTATGAAATGTAGAAGGGAACCTGGGTAGGACTTAGGATAGAGGGGTTAATGAAAAAATAGAATTTATATAATCATATTTGAAACTGAAAGGATTTTATATATTTACAAAAGAGGAGGGAGGCTCTTTTTATTTTACTTAAAAAAGGTCTTTGGCTTTTTTTGTGCAAAAAGATACCTTTCGTGGAAAATTTATTACATTCTGAACATGGTTGTGACAAGAAGACTAGAAGATGGGTAAACTCAACAAATTAACAGAGGAAGCAAACTTGGTGAATTTCACTAATAAGAAGTACAATACTCTTGCTTATTGAAACTTCAACTCACTGTCAAAATGGTCAAACCGTGATAGTTTTTTTCAAATGAGACATGGACATGGCTAGGGTGATGAGCTAAACGTGATGGTATAAAAAACAAGACATGAATATGTACAGAGCGAGAAATGACAAATCTCTGAAACTTGACTTGGCCTATGCATTAGATGTCTTGAAAGAATAAAATGTTTTCTAGTGACACAAAGGTCTCTGAATCCACCTGTAGTGTTGAAATCTAGTAAATTGTAACACTCATGTATAACAAAGGGGTCTCTGAATCCATCTACAATGTTAAAATTTAGTAAATTGAGTACAAATTCATTGTCAAAATTGCAATTTTCCATTGTCAGGGTGATACAACTAAAAATGACTAACATAAATGACTAATTCATATTCTTAGTCATTATTAGCTAGTCATATTTGTATTCATGTGACTAAATTAGTCATTTACACCAGTACTTTTTATTTTAGTCACTTGTTATTTATTCATAAATTTTATCGTGTGAATAAATTAGTCATTTTTAGTTGGATCACTTAAAATTGCTCAATTTTAGTTGTTTATCTCTTGAAAAAATTGCATTGTGACTAACCTTTTTAGTCGTCTAGTCATTTATCCCTCATTTTATACTAGTGATTAACATTATAATTAGCACAAGCATGCTCATTACCATATCCATATTTATATGGTTGTTTTGGAAAGATGCAATTTCCAATAAATTTTTACACAATAATTTAAAATAGTACTTGCTTATTAATAGCACTCCACTCCAAGGTTCATAATTTGAAATTGAAAACAATGAAAAAATGATCATATACACTGACGCATTGCAATTTACAATAAATAAATTTAACATACTATTATACATTTTGACCTTTTATAGTTAACATATGTAAACTTGGACAAGTGTAATTTGGTTTTATTGGCTTCATTTCATTTGAAGATAAAGGAAATTTATAAGATATCCAATTAAATATGAAGTATTTTAATTTGCAATTTATATGATACAACAATGGTCACAAAAGTGGATGATATACCTCTATGGAAATTAACAAAAGTGTAAATATTTCGAGAAAAAGAATCCCACCAGATTTTATTTTAAGTTTAACATGTATTTTAATAATTGTATTAGTTTTTGATGAAGGGTTAACATGTATTTTAATAATTGTATTAGCTTTTGATGAAGGGTTAACTTGCTTCTACAATAATAATTGATGTTGTCCAAAATATTGAAAGGTTTGTACGGTAGTAAATTGGCGGTACGTTAGAAATTGATTAAATTTCTTTAATAAAACATATTTTTAGTTATAAATCAAGGATAATAAAAAAAATCTATCTGAAGTATTTTACATAGGTCATATGAAGTTTCTACCTAATTTGTTTACATATGTAACAACCAACATCGTTGACAACTAGGTTATCAATAATTTCTTCATTATTTTCCCTTGCAACTTTGAATCTTCTGCAGACTCAAGTTAACAATTCAATAACAATAAAATAAAGTCCTCTTCAATGTTGTCTATTGAAACAATTTCATTGTGTCGTCCACTACCATGCTATGTTCATCAACATTACCTAAAATACAAATTTAGCTCCTGCCATCATTTAGCAAGGACTTAGCTACATCGCAGCTATTACCCTTATTTACTATAAACTGCTCAAATTATTCATCCATCAATGCATCAGGTACCAATAATTTTTTTATCGACCATTATGAATATACATTACCACTATGAATATATACATTTTATTTGTATAAATAAGATTACAATAGTTTTTGTCTTCAAAATCAATGGAAAGTCTACAAACTGCCATCATCCGAGTTGGTAGGTCATGAACAATCTGAATGCGTTGAAGCATTGTATCATGGGACTGGTCTAGAAGCATTCTTTCATGGAATTTCGTTTCATGACGCAACCAATTTAGGTCAATACATGGCCTTAGCAAATGGAAAAATGCAAATTAAAATCAAGCATTGTGCCATGGAATTTCGTTTCAGGATACAACCAATTTAAGTCTTATATATTTCAAAAGCATTCACTTTAAAATGTATTTTAAAATCTAAGAAAGTAACAAAATTCTTTATTTTTTTTATGGTTATTGACTTTGTTTTTATTTTGACATAATTTCAAAATTTTCACATTTATATTTTTTATTTTGTGAAGTCTTAAATTGTAGAGGTAGAATTTTTTATGTCGAGCTTAATTTAAAATTTAGATAATAAATTCTCCAATTTAATTAACATAATAAAATAATTATTCTTTTACCAAATTATGATATATAAAACAAGATCTGCTGTGGATGAGTTTTAGATCCTCAACTTTTCAAACCCACCGCAGATCTCCTATTTACAAATTATATATATATTGTTTTGAGTTAATTTTAAATTTCAAAAATTCATAAATATTTAATTTAATCAAATCTATAATCAATATATATATATGATCATTATTTTATACAGCTTTGAACTCCAAAAATTAACCAATTTATAATAGTATATAATATTAAATTAACAAAATCTATATTAATAATTTAATGTATTTTGTATAAAGGATAGGCCTATATTTTGAATATTAGTAACGCCTTTTAATGTAGAATATGTATCTATAGCTAATAATTATAAACATAAATAAAAAAAATTAAATAAAAAATAAAAAAATTCACACTGATTTACTTCATTAATTTATATGCTTCTTTTTAGTTTACTGAATAATGAGCTGGCATTTCACACTTGACAGGCCGCACAACAGCTGGAAGACATTTGTAATAGCCACTTGAACTAAGGGCAATAGTGGGCAAGGTATTGCATTAGCTTTGCAATCTTGTTGTCACTTATGTTACTCCTTAAATCCTCTCACAACAATTGACTATGAAAAAACGTGACAACTAAAAATCTAATAATTTATGGGATCAATCTTCATGGCAGTAGAATATGACTCATCTTCATGGCAGTAGAGTATGAATCATGCTGGTAAAGATTCACATTTACCACATTAAAGAAATTTATATTGCTACTAATGAGTATCATCATTCTGCTTTGAATCTGAAGATCTTATAAAGTCAGCATTCATAGCTGCAATAACAATATAACATATTTAAGAATTTGTACATGAAATCTAAGGAAGGTGTCATTTCCAATGAGCCATTCTATGTAAGACAGTTCTGGTCCATCACATAGAATCAAGAGCTCCCTTGATTCTATCTTCCCAACTAAAATTCATACGGCCAGTTGCGAGCTGATAAATTGCAAAATCTATAGATAAAAACAACGATTATGAAACCAATCTCAGTTATATTGCTTAGAAGTGATATGCAACTCAGTTATGTTTCATAGAGGTTATACATCTCAGCTCCTTTGCATGCTCCTCATTACTAATGTGGAGCACATCCCTAAGATCTGTGAGGAGAATTTCTTGTTTCCAATCAAGATTCTTTTGAAGATAGAGTGTCTTCATTACAGAATGGTAAGCCAGTAGCTGTATCTGTTTTAATGTTGCCTTTCCCCTTATTCCAGGGGTATCACACGCAGAACATATATTTTGGTCAACATATTCCATATATGGTATAGAGATTGTAATCATCTCATCTTTATCCTGGGATCCAACAGTAGCAGACTCTGGAAGGTTTTCTTCATCTTGAGCTTCAGTACCTTCAACGTCTTTTTGGAATTTCTTTTTGCGGGCAGAATTGTTATTGGACTGCTCGTCTGCCTTATATTCTCCTCAGGGTTCCGAAACTTTGGCTTCGCTTCGTTTTTTACTGGCATTAGTAGACCTTCTGACAGATTCCAAATAAATATTCCTCAAATTTTCAGTAGAAAGCGGTGGAGAATTTGGATTCACTTCATTTAACCCCACATTCTGATTGAGAAAAACACAGCAAAAAAGAACATGGTCAGATATCATATTTGAAGCATCATCCTCATTTACCAAAAATATCACTAGAGAAGCTTGTCAAAACAATTTGACAAACAATTTTAAGAAGTAATACAAAAAAAATTCTAATGCTATGGAATAAGAACAGCTCAAGTTCTTGTTCCAATTTGCACACAAGCAGATTACACTCACTGGACATACAGTAATTAGTTTTTCCATAATCTCACTTCAAACCAAGCACAATACAAGATTTCTAATGCCATTACTTGCACTTCACTTTCAACATTGGATTAGAAGATAATATCTCATGCAGTGTCAAAAATTCCTTAAAACTTCAATTAAATAGCTCTATAAATCCCCAGTACACAGCCATTGAAATCTAAAACCCCAACCATTGAAATCTAAAAACCCAATTGAAACGACAGTTGTTCCAAACTTCCAAGACAATTCAAGCCTAAAAAATTGTTGAACAATTCAGAACTAAAAATTTGTTGAAATTTCATACCTCTACCTCTGAACTAGCCTTGACCCACTTGTTATCTTTCCAGTCATGATGAACACGGATCTTTTTGAGATTATACTCTCGTTGCTCCTTATTATCTTGGAAGCATACAACATAGTTATTATTGTGAGGGAGGATGGCTTTGACAACTCCCCTCCACCACCCATCTCTGTCATATGCATCAACAACTTCGTTAAGGTAAAAGTACTGCGTATTCAAGGCCGGTGGTTGAGGCCTAATATAAGGGGCCTTTACAGTCTCTCAGTTTTGATTTCCCATCCTCGGTAGTCAAGTCTCTGTATTCAATCAGAAATCCATTGCCAACTCCCACCTTCTTGGCTATGGTTGCAGGAAACCAGGCTCCCCTCAAGCCTTCTTTATCACTTGAAACCTCAACCCCGTCACCTTTTTTAAACCTCAATAACGCATTGCTCTTCCTCCGGCCCTTCATACTCACGTGGTAGAGGAGTATTGTATATAACGGTTATGTGTAAAGCGTTAAAATTTCAGATTGTGAATAATGGACGAGTAGGAGACAAGAAAAAATGTTTGCGATATCATATAAAATCTTGAGGGTCTTAATATTTATAGGGAATTTGGGGCATCACATGCATTTCATTACTAAGGATAGTCGGCCGTGATGCCAAACTTTCATGGACGTTGTCACTTGTTATCTATGGAGTAGTATGTCACGGTTGCAAAAGAACGTGCATGAATTTTGTATTTGGAGGTATTTGTACCGTGTAGAACTTCTTCACTGATTATTTTGGAAACACCCTTTAAACAATTATTAAACATCAATTGAGTTAACATCTTATCAATGTTGAAGCAACTATCTTATAATTTTTTTTTTTAAATCATTTGTTTATTAATATGAATAATAAAAATATAAGGCCACCTCAAAGATGGATAAAATCAGGTAGGTTTACCATAAAAAAATGCACATCAATGCTTAACCTTTTAATCATAAACCATATAAATATCCAAAATAGCTCCAAAAATAGTACAGAGCATTGGGCATAATACCCACATCCAAAATATGACACACGGCCCCATTCAAGTTGGAGACAACAACAAGCAAAGGGCCATCACAATTCTTGGGGTGCATCCCCCACCCTATAAAAACAAGCTTTGTGTTGGGAATAATCTACACCAAGCCATCATTACTAGGTTTAAGCTCATGAAACCTTTCAACCTCAAATATAGGAAGAGTGGTGAAGGGAACTTGTCATTTGTTAAGCATGAGGAGGCCGACAATTGTTTCATTTCTTGTGTTTTCTTATAGCATGTACAACTCAATGGCACGTCCTCCCATCATGACATTGGGATTATTAAAGAGGTTCCATGTGACTACCTTCTTATAGTTCACATTTCACTCCCCAGAAGTTAAGCATTTTGAATAGGTGGGTGAGACTTAGCTCAATCTTCTGAACTTGAACAATAATCTGTGCACAAATTTCTCAAATGCATATGACAACAAATGTATATGACAACATGGTTGAACTTATGGAGCTCTATCAAGGAAGAATAGATACGGGCTGGTGCAAGGTAATGATACCCACTTATGACACGTTAGTTGCAATGGCATGCTGGAAAAACATAAATCGTATCATTAAAATGAATTATTAGAGGTACCTACAATTTTTTTAGAATTAGGTGTAAAAAGATGAAACGTAGAAAAATGGATCATCTTCCGGAATATATAACTTTATTTATAGAAAAGTGGTGTATCCACCCCAAAATGTCATTATTTTAAGATTGGTACGTTATTTTTCTCTAAAACATAATGCATATGTTTTTGTTGGTCCACCGGTTTGTTATGTAAATTGTCAATTTATGAGGAGAACAATATGTAGAGGCATAGGCAATGGACGAATCTTGTGCAGGGCTATTTTTCCAAAATTTTAAAAGTTAATTTTATATTTTTTCTAAATTATGAAAGTCAGTGAAGCTTTAAAACGACATGGTCGAGTGTTGGTCCACCATATCATGGTCTGAACATAATAAAAGAAAAAATTTAGCTTGTAGGTATTCTTGTACTCTTGTGAGGGTTCTTTTTCGTTCTCAAAATATGTAAGTCAATCAAAAGTTATAGGCCAAATAAACTACCTATGTTTTTTACAAATTTGACATGAGTGTAGTTAAAAATGAATTAAAAATAGAAACAATAACAGATCTATTCAAAAAAATATAGTTAGAATCTACACACAGAGCTCGACAAGTGTGTGCAATTTCATCAGTAGTGCACTAGTGGAGCATATGCGGAACTAAGCATGAAAAACATGAAGTTATAGAAATTGGTGTGTTCTGTCATAACTCAGACCGAGCCTCAAGGTTTGGAAATCCAAAGCTAATACCAAACCTGCAAGGGTGCCAATTTTTTTTTAATCCAAATAGGCGTGCACGCAAATACGCACACGTGTAGGTGCGCGCACGCATAGTTTCGTTCATGCATAGTAGCGTGGATGCATAGAGGTACGAACGCGTTCATGTGCGTGCAGATGGGGAAGCGCGCACGCGTTCTTTTTCACACATTGATTTTTACTTGTCTCTTCCTAAAGCCCCCCTCCCTCTCTATAACCCCACCCCCCTCTCTTCCTATCCACCCAATCCCCCCCACTCTCTTCCACTCTACCCAATCCATCCTCCCTCCCTCACCCCTCTCTTCTCTCCTTCACCGTAAGAGTTAGGGGAGATACTATTACAAAAAATCACTAACTCGCATTATCCTCATGTACATATAAATCTTCATCCTTGTAACCATAAATCCATGACCCCTATATCTCAATCCTCAATCCCTTAACCATTAGTCCCTAGCCATTGCAATCCCTAGTCCCTAGTACAACTCACCACCATAACTCTTGGCCCACTATAATCCTAAACTAGTATAGCCCCTAAAAATCATAAATACTAACACATAATGATATATATCCCTTAACCCCTATAATCCTAACCACATAATTCTAACCTCTAAAGTGTCTAGTCAAATAAAAATTAACCACTAACCCTTATAACCTCTAATTCTCATCAACCCTAAACTCTATCATCAAACACCCAACCCTTAAAACCTATAACCCATAGGCATTTTAGACACATAGTGAGAGAGAGAGAGACCCGAACCTTGGGACCTAAAGGAATATTCTATCTAGAAAGAGCTATGATGATTTCCTCCACTAACCACACATGAACTCTTAATGTTATCATTGGTCTATGATTAAGGATGTCGATACCATGAAGTGGTTTTGAGAAATATGTATGTGCCTAATCAAGGCTTTTGGAATGATATTTTATGGAAGAATATCGTGCCTTTTTCCATAAAGAAACCATTTAGACATCCAAGGCGATGAACAAAGTCGAAAAGCACCAAACAAGACTTTACAGGGGTATCCATTTGTTAAGATTCAATATGCTAAGATAGATAACATCAATGATTAATTCAATTTCACAACAATAGCATATATAGTATCACTGAAAGAATAACAGCACAACATAAACACAAGAGACACAATTTATCTTGGGAAACCCTCATGGGGTAGAAAACCCAGCAAAACTTCCTCAATATAGATGATCAAAAGTACAAAGATGAAATCCCCAAACAAGATCTCCCTCTCCTCCTTCGCAGATCTTTGTCTCCTATGCGATTTCACAAGTGAGTCAATGTGTTTTCAAATGAGGAACACACCTCCTCTATTTATACTTTATATTCACTTGACTTTTTCACTTGATAGGTCAGCCTCAATAATTTAATCTCTTTGCTAACTGGGCTGACCCCTTTAGGAGACTTAAACACCCCATTACAAATGACTCTTAGGGGATCTATTGCTCCAGCTTACAAGGGAGGATTTACCTCAATGAATTTACATTATTAAATATAATAATAGCATCCTGACGGAGGAATAAAACATCTCCAGATGAATAATAATAAAGTACAAATAGAATATTCTTTGAAGTTACAATATTTCAACACTCCCCCTTAACGAGAAGGATATTCTAACACCATCTGTAGGAGCAAGGAGAGTTCATCAAGAACATCATATTGATACATCTATAAATCATTGGAAGTTTTCTTCAATCATCATCAGCAGCTGGAACAACTACTAGAACATCTTCAACATTTTCAGTACTAGAACAACAACATCTACAGTACTGAGTCTTCATCTTTTGCAGCACTCGATCACTCAATCGTCTACAACAACATCATCATCTGGATCTCTCGATCAATAGCATCATCTGGATCTCTCGATCAACAACATCATCTGGATCTCCTGATCAACAAAATCATCTGGATCTCTCGATCAACAGCATCATCTAGATCTCTTGATCAACAGCAGCATTTGGATCTCCCGATCAACAGCATCATCATTTGGATCTCTCGATCAACAGCATCAACAGCATCATAATCTGCAACATACATGATCCAATTACGGAATGATCAATCCCTCTCACTTTAGGACATAAGTCCAAGGATGTTGCAATCCTGATCCACTTACAGTATGATCAATCCCTACCACTTTAGGACATAAAGCCAAGGATGATACAATCCTGATCCACTTATGGGATGATCAATCCCTATCACTTTAGGACATAAATCCAAGGATGATGCAATCCAATCGTCAACTTAAAACAAGTCTAAGGACCACTCATGAAGACAAAAGTCTCTGGATTCATTTAGGACTAGAGTCCACGGATGATGCAATCCACTCGTAAACTTAGACCAAGTCTAAGGACCACTCATGAAGACACAAGTCTATGGATTCATTTAGGACTAGAGTCCACGGATGATGCAATCCACTCGTCAACTTTGACCAAGTCTAAGGACCACTCATCGACCTCATCATCGGCACAGGTATCCTCATCATCGACCTCATCGTCGGTATAGGAATCCTCATTATCGGTACAAGTGTCCTCATCGTCGGTATAGGAATCCTCATTATAGGTACAAGTGTCCTCATCATCGACCTCATCGTCGTTACAAGCATCCTCATCATCGACCTCATCATCAGTACAAGCATCCTTATCATCGACCTCATTGTCGGTACAAGCATCCTCATCATCGATACAAGTATCCTCATCATCGATACAGGTATCCTTCATCATTGATACAAGTATCCTCATCATCGACCTCATCGTCAATCCAAATATCATCATTGACCATATCACTCCCCCTTTCGAGGAGGGTCCTTTTGAACTACACCAAGCTTGTCTTGGAAATACTCAAACTTTACTCGAGACAGAGGTTTGGTCAATACATCAGCAACTTGCTCATCGATGCTCACATACTCGATCTTTATAGATCCTTTCTACACCATATACCGTATATATAAATATTGGATCTCGACTTATCATGGAACATTGGATTCTCCGTCATCTTGATACAACTCTAGTTGTCACACAGGATCACAATGGAGTCCATCTCTAAGTCAAATAGTCCTGACAACAGCTTCCGAACCCATATGGCTTCACAACTAGCAAAGCAAGCTGCTATATATTCCGCTTCAGTTGTGCTGAGAGACACACAGGACTACCTCCTACTAATCCATGAGATCATGGTGGATCCCGGACAATAACATCCACCTAAGGTGCTCTTCCTGTTTGAGACACTTCCGGTCCAATCTGCATCTGTATAACCATACAATTTGTATTCATGATCTCCAACATAGTATAGACCAAAGTCTATCATACCTTTCAGGTACCTCATCACATGCCTTGCAGCTACTAGGTGAACACGTCTAAGCTCAACTAGATATTGACTCAGGGTGTTCACATCAAAGCATATATCTGGCCTGGTATTCATCAGATACATTAATGAACCGGTCATCTGTCTGTAAACTATAGAAACCGTCGTCCATCATCACAAATCTCTACTTCACATTTTCCTTGGCTGAGGAAAAATCTCATCTAATCTCAGCCACATATCTAATCACAAGAATCATGCCAAGATTCTTTAACTATGAGATCTACTCCCTCTGTGACTGAACATCATTCACACTCTGCATTGATTGATCTTCTGCATATCTATCTCTGCCATCTCCCATCAGATGGGTCTACTGATATGAGCCTCAATATCAGTCCAACTCTATGGTGAGTTCCTTCTTGCATCCATCTAAGAGAAGAATGTCATCTGTATATAGAAACCATCTTCAACCTTGCAGCAAAGGTTGAAATCTGCATCACCCGTGGTGATCATCAGGCTCATCAAATGACTATCAATCCTAGGTACCTGTTGAACCCGTACAGAGCCTTCTTCAATCATGTGATTCTCTGTCGAATCCTGGGATTTTGCTCGATTCACACTTCTTCTTCAATTACACCATTCAAGAGAACAGTCAGCTTCTTCTATCTCTGCCATCTCCCGTCAGATGGGTCTACTGATATGAGCCTCAAGATCAGTCCAACTCTATGGTGAGTTCCTTCTTGCATCCATCTAAGAGAAGAATGTCATCTGTATATAGAAACCATCTTCAACCTTGCAGCAAAGGTTGAAATCTGCATCACCCGTGGTGATCATCAGGCTCATCAAATGACTATCAATCCTAGGTACCTGTTGAACCCGTACAGAGCCTTCTTCAATCATGTGATTCTCTGTCGAATCCTGGGATTTTGCTCGATTCACACTTCTTCTTCAATTACACCATTCAAGAGAACAGTCCTGTCATCCATGGGTGTAATCTATCTCTGGAAGTGTGTCTAGCCACTTAGAGCAAACATCTCGTCATGATCCTCTCCCTCTTTTTAAGAGAATCCTCTAGCCGTGAGCCTTCCTTTGTACTTCTATAGTATGTTTGATTTGTAAATATTCTTGTTGAACAATTGTCACTTGTTCTTTGGAACAAGTGTTCATCATCCTTCTTTTGTAGATCATAGCACATTATCTTTCCTACAAATCAAATTCAATTACATGATTAGTGATACTTCATAATCATCAAATCATGTTGACATTTCAATGATAACCTATTATGCATACTGATATGATTCACATAGTTATGCAACTATCTTGACCAATACTTTGGCACAACACTTTTCCATATCCTGTATGCATACAGTGGCTGTCTAGATGCCTTCCATCTCTACCAGAACATACTATTAAGAGCATGCACAACTCCCAATATGTTAACAAAGAAGTTTCATTCTAGACAAGCAACAATGGAATGTTTGTCCAACTTACCCATCATATGCATATTAGTAGTATATTGTTCAATGCTATATGAATGCTTACACTATGCATGATATATTCTAGGAATACAAATATGCATACAACTATTGCGAGCAATATCATTTCAAGAAGTAATTCAAATAACAACTCAAATACTTATCTTTTATGTTTGTGTCGTTGCCTCCCCATTGATCTCGATTTTCCCTTTATGATAGAATCATGATTATATATCTTTGAACTTTTATCCATCTTGTACCACTATGCATGCTTAAGTGTGCACTAGTTTCATCATTGTGTCATCCTCAAGATCTCATACATAATCATACATTCATTATTATAATCTCAATACTATCAAAACATTATAATCCTAAATAATCTTAAAAATGTATGGTCATGATCATTTCATACACAGGTAATTTATCACAAGCGTTAGTATTCAAGGTTTCAGGGATTACTTCTTTTACTCATGCATATTCTTATTTGACCATAGGACTCTTTTAGTTTGTCATATCATAAACCCTTGATTACTCAAACTTATAAGTTCATGAATAATCATTATCAATCATACAAAAGTATACTTATATAAGATCCTAACACAAAGTAGGATTCTAACTCCATATAGGAAAACATACCTGGATTATCATGCTTGCTAGTTATGTCTAACATACCCAAACAATATCTTCTTTGTTCTCTTCAATGATTTAGAGACTTTGTGCTCGTAACCTGCATATCTCATAAGTTAAGCATAGTAGAACCAAATCATACATACCTCGTAAGTAGAGCTTCTATGTGATCAATGACTATGGATGAGTCTTCATCTTCATGTCATCATGGTCATATATTCTTGATCTAGAACTTGATTTGTCTTTCTTTATGTACCTTTCATGTTAGCGGACAACATCATCCTCATACAACACCACAGGTGCATTAGTACAATCATAGGTGTCATAAACCTAATCAATGAATGTCTTCTATAATTCACATGCATTCATACTTTTACTAAGGTGATTAGACAAGTCTAAAATTAATCATGGCTATACTAACCTCAATAATATTAAGACAAACATATCATGAACTTAATAATCAGATAAATGAAACAAATTTCAAAACATACCTGCATCTCCTCAAGTCATACCTGTCGAGATTGCTTGTAGACTTTTCTAGAAGGGTAAAACCTTAATCATCCAAGGTAGATTACTTGTAAACTTATTATATAGGTTCATGGTGGTAGGATGATATAATACCAGTTCCATTTAAACCTCCTTCATTGCTTCCCTATGAGTCTCCCAACCTTGCTAGGGTTTCTTCTTACTTGGAAACCCTAATTTTCAATCTTCTTCCCCCCACAACATTTTACTGAAAGATTAATATCTATGATGAATGGATTCCAAATCCATTTTCAAAGTTTCCAATGTTGCATCAGGTGTCTCCAACATTGTATCAGGTCCTTCCATACATAAAAACTAAAAATCCTAAGTGAGAGCTTCTTCTTGCTCTTCTTTGATTTCCTCCATTGAGCCATTTCAGATGTGCTGTATTGTTTATGGTGTATCTATGAAATTTCAGATCCTCAAGGTCTAAAACTTCGGCCTGTCGTAGCCTGACCTGTAATCTGTCAAACCCTACATGTTTTAGCTTCATTGTATTCTCCATGAGAGATATATTCTAATTTTCCCAACATGACCTCGTTATGAGATGAAACAACATAGCGAACTTGTATGGAGTTCCACGTGTCACTATTTAAAATTCATACTCTAAAACTAGGACCTGTGAAACTACCTTATGTTCCCTAACTGTTACGTTTTACGGAATTCCATTTGGAGCTTCCTAGCACGAGATATGGCCTTTTTCCCTAGGTCACCTGTTTAGGGATTCATTTTGGAAGAGGCAGAAACCCTAACTTGTATAGATCATATCTCAGAAACTATAATGAATCTGAGGCTAAAACTTGGACACAAGGTACAGGAACATGTCATCTTCGGCATGTCCAAGTTTCAGATTTTGAAACGTTGACAAAAGTTATTTATATCGAGAGTTCCACGATGACTAGGTTTCTCTATACAAAGCCCTAACTTTCAAATTGTCGCAAGTGAAACAAGTGTCATAAGTGCCATACGTTGCCTTCCTTCAGGATAGCTCTAATACCATGTTAAGATTCAATATGCTAAGATAGATAACATCAGTGCTCAATTCAATTTCACAACAATAGCATATACAGGATCACTGAAAGAATAACAAGCACGATATAAACACAAGAGACACAATTTATCCTGGGAAACCCTCATGGGGTAGAAAACCCAACAAAAATTCCTCAATATAGATCCTTCTCCTCCTTTTCATATCTCTCTCTCTCCTATGCAATTTCACAAGTGAGTGAGTGTGTTTTCAAATGAGGAACACACCTCCTCTATTTATACTTTATATTCACTTGACTTTTTCACTTGACAGGTCGGCCTCAATAATTTAATCTCTTTTCTATCTGGGTCGACCCCTCTAGGGGACTTAAACACCCCATTACAAATGACTCTTAGGGGATCTATTGCTCTGAATTACAAGGGAGTATTTACCTCAATGAATTTACATTATTAAATATAATAATAACATCCTGACGGAGGAATAAAACATATCTGGATGAATAATAATAAAGTACAAATAGAATATTTTTTGAAGTTACAATATTTCAACACCATTGTGCTATGTATCCAAGTCTTGGGGACTTAGGGCATTGGACATGGTCAAGGGAGGAGACCTAAGACTTGGTCCTTAAAGGAATCTTATATCCATCTAAGGCTAAGAAGGTTACCTCCACCAACTACACATGGCCTCTTGAGGTATCATTGTCCTGTGATTAAGAATGGAAGTGCCATTATATGATTTTTAACTTAGTGTCTGCATGTCTTAGGGCATTGGAAATGGTTTTCCATGGAATAATACCATGCATTTTTCCCTAAATAAACCATTGAGGAATCCAAATCCATGAGAACTTCCTTGATGAACCATTTATTATCTCATAGGGATATATGTGGAAATATGTATATATGTCTTAGGGCCTTAGGTCCTTGGACATAGTCAAGGGAGGAGACTTGATCCAATGGACCTAAATTAATCTCCTAGCCATCCAAGTATAAGAATATTTTATCCACCAACCATGCATGACATATTGAGGGTATCATTACTCTATGATTGAGGATATTAGTGCCATTCGGTATTTTTAAGTAGTATGTACATGTCTTGGGGCCTTTAGGATGATGCTCTAGGGAATAATACTTTG
Source organism: Larix kaempferi (assembly GCA_027924585.1). NCBI lineage: Eukaryota > Viridiplantae > Streptophyta > Pinopsida > Pinales > Pinaceae > Larix > Larix kaempferi. The sequence continues at coordinate 2,122,770 of BSBM01000085.1, forward strand.
AATTTATCCTTAAAGAAATAATTAAGGCATCTAGATCCATGAAAAATGCTTCAAAGCACAACCCACATGCCTATGTCAATGGTATTCATGATGCTCTAAATTTATGTCTTGGGTCTTTGGGGCCTTGGACATGCTTAGTGGAGGATACCAAAACCTTGGGCCTTGAAGAAGTATTCTAGCCATTAAAGACTAAGAATTTTTCCTCAACCAACCACACATGGTTTCTTGAGTGTGCCAATGGATTATGATTAGGGATGTTGGTGCATTTAGGTGGCTTGGAGAAATATGTATGTGTCTCAAGGCCTTGGGAATGGCATTTGAGGAAAGAATACCATGCATTTGGCCGTAAAGAAACCATTGAGGCATCCAAAGCCATGAAAAATGTCTCAAAGCCCCATGTATGACTTTGCAGGGATATCCATGATGGCATGGCACTATGTATCCAATTGTTTGGAATTGGGGTTTTGGAAATGGTCATGGGAGGAGACTTAAAGCTCGGGACTAAAAGGAATGTTACATCGATTTAAGGATAACAAGGTTTCCTCCACCAAGAACATATACCATTTTTATGGTATCATTGGCCTATTGGCGTACGCGTTCTTTGTCACGCCTTGATTTTTATTTATCTCTCCCTTAACCCCCCCTCCTTCTCTATAACCCCACCCCCCCTCTCTTCCTATGCACCCAATCCCCCCCACTCTCTTCCACTCTACCCAATCCCTCCTCCATCCCTCACCCCTCTCTTCTCTCCTTCACCACAAGGGTTAGGAGATATACTATTACCCAAAATCACTAACTCGCATTATCTTCATGTACATATAAATATTCATCCTTGTAACCATAAATCCATGACCCCTATATCTCAATCCCCAAACCCTTGACCATTAGTCCCTAGCCACTGCAATCCCTAGTCCCTAGTACAACTAACCACCATAACTCTTGGCCCACCATAATCTTAAAATAGTATAGCCCCTAAAAATCCTAAATACTAACACATAATGATATATATCCCTTAACCCTTATAATCCCAACCATGTAATTCTAACCTCTAAAGTGTCTAGTCAAATACAAATTAACCCCTAACCCTTATAACCTCTAGTTATCATCAACCCTAAACTCTATTATCAAACACCCAACCCTTAAAACCTATAACCCATAGCCATTTTAGAGAGATAGTCAGAGAGAGTGAGACCTAAACCTTGGGCCCTAAAGGAATATTCTATCCAGAAAGATCTATGATGATTTCCTCCAATAACCACACATGACCTCTTAATGGTATCATTATCCTATGATTAAGGATGTCGATACCATGATGTGGTTTTGAGCAATATGTATGTGCTTGATCAAGGCTTTTGGAATGATGTTTTATGGAATAATATCGTGCCTTTGGCCATAAAGAAACCATTTAGACATCCAATGCCATGAACAATGTCGAAAAGCACCAAACAAGAGTTTACATGAGTATCCATTGTGCTATATATCCAAGTCTTGGGAACTTAGGGCATTGGACGTGGTCAAGGGAGGAGACCTAGACTCAATCCTTAAAGGAATCTTATATCCATCTAGGGTTAAGAAGGTTACCTCCACCAACTAAACATGGTCGCTTGAGGTACAATTGTCCTATGATTAAGGATGGAAGTGCCATTATATGGTTTTGAAATTAGTATCTACATGTCTTACGGCCTTGGAAATGGTTTTCTAGGGAAGAATACCATGCACTTGTCCCTAAATAAACCATTGAGGCATCCAAAGCCATGAGAAATTCCACGAGGAACCATGCATTATCTCATAGGGATATATGTGGAAATATGTATCTATGTCTTAGGGCCTTAGGTCCTTGGACATAGTCAAGGGAGGAGAGTTGATCTTATGGAACTAAATGAATCTTTTAGCCATCCAAGAATAAGAATATTTCATCTACCAGCCACGTGTGACATCTTGAGGGTATCATTACTCTATGATTGAGGATATTAGTGCCATTCGGTATTTTTAAGTAGTATGTACATGTCTCGGGGCCTTTTGGATGATGCTCTAGGGAAGAATACTTTGACTTTATCCTTAAAGAAAGCATTGAGGAATCTATATCCATGAAAAATGCTTCAAAGCACAACACACATGACTATGTCAATGGTATTCATGATGCTGTATATTTATGTCTTGGGTCCTTGGGGCCTTAACATGCTTAGTGGAGGATACCAACACCTTGGGCCTTGAAGAAGTATTCTAGCCATCAAAGACTAAGAAGCTTTCCTCAACCAACCACACATTGTTTCTTGAGTGTGTCAATGCCTTATGATTAGGGATGTTGGTGCATGCAATTAGGTGGCTTGGAGAAATATGTATGTGTCTCAAGGACTTGGGAATGACATTTGAGGGGAAATGACCATGCATTTGGTCGTAAAGAAACCATTGAGGCATCCAAAGCCATGAAAAATGTCTCAAAGCACCATGTATGACTTTGCAAGGATATCCATGATGGCATGGCACTATATATCCAAGTCTTTGGAATTGGGGGTTTGGACATGTTCATGGGAGGATACTTGAAGCTCGGAACTGAAAGGAATGTGACATCCATTTAGGGATAACAAGGTTTCCTCCACCAATAAGATATACCATTTTGAGGGTATCATTGGCCTATCGGCGCACGCGTTCTTTGTCACACCTTGATTTTTATTTATCTCTCCCTAAACCCCCCCTCCCTCTATATAACCCGAACCCCCCTCTCTTCCTATCCACCCAATGCTCCCCACTCTCTTCCACTCTACCCGATCCCTCCTCCCTCCCTCATCCCTCTCTTCTCTCCTTCAACACAAGGGTTAGGAGATATATTATTACACAAAATCACTAACTCGAGCATTATACTCATGTACATATAAATATTAATCCTTGTAACCATAAATCCATGACCCCTATATCTCAATCCCAAACCCTTGACAATTAGTCCCTATCCATTGCAATCCCTAGTACTAGTACAACTAACCAACATAACTCTTGGCCGACTATAATCCTAAACTAGTATAGCCCCTAAAACTCCTAAATACTAACACATAATAATATATATCCCTTAACCCCTATAATCCTAACCACGTAATTATAACCTATAAAGTGTCTCGTCAAATAAAAACTAACCCCTAACCCTTATAACCTCTAATTCTCATCAGCCCTAAAATCTATCATCAAACACCCAACCCTTACAACCTATAACTCATAGCCAGTTTAGAGAGATAGACAAAGAGAGAGAGGCTTGAACCTTGGGCCCTAAAGGAATATTCTATCTAGAAAAAGCTATGATGATTTCCTCCTCTAACCATACATGACCTCTTAATGGTATCATTGACCTAGGATTAAGGATGTCGATACTATGAAGTGGTTTTGAGCAATATGTATGTGCCTTATCAAGACTTTTGGAATGATGTTTTATGGAAGAATATCATGCCTTTGGCCATAAAAAAACCATTTAGATATCCAAGGCCATGAACAATGTAGAAAAGCACCAAACAAGACTTTACAAGGGTATCCATTGTGATATGTATCCAAGTCTTAGGGACTTAGGGCATTGGACATGGTCAAGGGAGGAGACCTAAGACTCAATCCTTAAAGGAATCTTATATCCATCTAGGGCTAAGAAGGTTACCTCCACCAACTACACATGGACTCTTGAGGTATCATTGTCCTGTGATTAAGGATGGAAGTGCCATTATATGGGTTTGAACTTAGTATCTACATGTCTTAGGGCCTTGGAAATGGTTTTCAAGGGAAGAATACCATGCATTTGGCCCTAAATAAACCATTGAGGCATCCAAATCCATGAGGAATTCCTCGAGGAACCATGCATTTTCTCATAGGGATATATGTGGAAATATGTATCTATGTCTTAGGGCCTTAGGTCCTTGGATATAGTCAAGGGAGGAGAGTTGATCCTATGGACCTAAATGAATCTTCTAGCCATCCAAGGATAAGAATATTTCATCCACCAACCACACGTGACATCTTGAGGGTATCATCACTCTATGATTGAGGATATGCCATTTGGTATTTTTAATTAGTATGTACATGTCTTGGGTCCTTTAGGATGATCCTCTAGGGAAGAATACTTTGACTTTATCCTTAAAGAAAGCATTGAGGCATCTAGATCCATGAAAAATGATTCAAAGAAAAACACACATGACTTTGTCAATGTTATTCATGATGCTATATATTCATGTATTGGGGCCTTGGGGCCTTAGACATGCTTAGTGGAGGATACCAAAACCTCGGGCCTTGAAGAAGTATTCTAGCCATCAAAGACTAAGAAGGTTTCCTCAACCAACCACACATGGCTTCTTGAGTGTGCCAATGGCTTATGATTAGGGATGTTGGTTCAATTAGGTGGCTTGGAGAAATATGTATGTGTCTCAAGGCCTTGGGAATGGCATTTGAGGGATAAAGACCATGCATTTTTCCGTAGAGAAACCATTGAGGCATCCAAAGCCATGAAAAATGTCTCAAAGCACCATGTATAACTTTGCAGGGATATCCATGATTCCATGTCACTATGTATCCAATTCTTTGGAATTGGGGGTTTGGAAATGGTCATGGGAGGATACCTGAAGCTCAGGACTGAAAGGAATGTTACATTCATATTGGTCAGGTTGTGTGGTTGATAGAAAATCAACTTTTGAATATGTATTTCAAGTTATCTTGGTTTCTTTATGTATTAAATTTCCCTGATAATTTGTACATTCAATTTTGCATAGCTCGTGTTAACACCTATTTTCGTTTCCACCAAGGAAGGTAAAGGAAATCCCCCACCAAAGCCCCAAGGTCACCCATCAACCTATTGCACCAAAGAAAGAGTCAGAAATCCCTAAAGTAGCTAAGTGTCAAGCAAATCCAAGCTATATGACCGAGCCGCAGTGAGAAAGTGAGAAAAACTAGCAATAAGGGTTTCTTTCGCAACCAAAGAAGATTCGAGGGTCAGGATTGAATGGTGGGATCAGATCGGCAGTTGAGAATGCATTCCGCAAGTAGGTATAGGGAACTTTTCCAATTTTCCGCATGCCTTCTGGTCCGATGTATCGCATTCCGGATTGCGGAATGCAAAAAAGTAAATTTTTCGAGGGTGTAAAAATGGGGTTTCTGATTTCCGCAATCCGTAATGTTTCCAAGGGGCAAAAAAGTAAGTTTCCAATTTCCGCAATCCATATTATGGATTGTGGATTGCGGAAAGATGAGTTTCCAAGGGGAGAAAAAGTAATTTTCCGAGTTCTGCATTCCGCATTGCAGATTGCGGATTGTGGAAAGGTCATTTTCCAAGGGAGGAAAAAGTGATTTTTTGAGTTTCGAGGTTCTGAAATTACACAGTCCACATTGCTGATTGCGGATTACATAAAGGTAATTGTGGCTCGAAAGAATTTTTGCAAAGCAAGTCACAGTCGCGGGGAATGAATATTTTCACAGAAAAATGGCACGTTTGAGAACAAAGAAGGGGCTTGTTTCAGTTACCTATCCTAATCAACCTAAAACAACCTGATCCGAAGGACGAGAAGGTGGCTTCTGTGGACCAATGGTCTACTACCAGCACAAGTGATTCCTCCCCCTCCCACACATGACAGAATCACAGGTTGTTGATTTGGGCGGCCCAACTCGAACGACCTCATCTTTACCAGTCCAAGTTTGTTTTGAATTAGTTAGACAATTTTGATGTTTTGTAAGCCTATAAAGGAAGGTTCCGAAGAGGACCAAAAGGTTGGATGTTTTAGATTCAGATAGAATACTACTTTGCACTTGTATTGAAATCAGCCTCCTAATTCAATGAGCAGACCCGATTCTCGAGCTTGAGATTCCTATGATGTGTGTTCTGATGTCTGTTATTTCTTGTGTATGTTCTCTTGCTTCGTATTTCCATTGATGGTTTAGTTTTGCAGTACCTAAAGATCAAGAAAACATGGTTTCGAATTCATGCCCACATGCTCCAGATGCATATGACTAGGTATTCCACCCCTTTCCTCTTGAATTTACAGGTTAGAGTTCATTTGTAAATTCTCTAACCTTGTAATGGAACTTGTCTCATTTTATGCCTTCACTTGCTGATTACTTTGACTTGAAAGAAACCCATCTACCTTGCATCTTTCCTCTACAATTGTGGTACAAATCTGTCATTGGTGACAATAAACCCACCAAAGTTGACTCCATGCCCAACTGTCCTCTTGTTCTTAACCCCAACCAACTGGAAAAAAAAAAAAAAAACATCCCACTCAAGCTATATCCTATTGCTGGAAGCACTAAAGAGAGATCCCTCTCTATGGTTGGAAATTCTAGTTTCCATCCAGTAAAGATTGGTTTGCAACAGTTACCTCGTGGTCCTTCCTTCCACAACCCAGGAAAATCTTGAGTGATAACATTCTGGCGACTTCGCTGGGGAGAATATCTAGTTTTCATAGTATCAAATCGGACCTCTGAGGGAAAACAGAGAGTCTGAGGTTCCAAGGTTGTATCATTTTCCCGGGGTACTCCAACATTCCAATAGGCGATTCCGCTGGAGATCGAGCTTACTTTAAAATTTGTATCAGATTAGAGCTGATTGCTAAGGGTGAATAGTAGTCAGACACCAAAAGGATCATGTATTATTCTCTTGGTGATTCCATCTTTCGAATCGACAAACTCCTAGGAAGAAGTCTAGCTCCAAGGAGGATACGTACTATAATTCATCCCAATCCTGAGCCACCAAAGGTTACTTCAGACCCGAAGAAGTTCATCGAGAAATCAAAGAAAGGAAAAACAAGTATTTCTTCATTAACTAGATCCTTTTCTTTACCTAAAAAAGAGGCACATAATATAGAAAACATCCCTTCAGGTTTAAGGACTATGTCTTCCCCATTTAGATCTAGGTCTGAGACTGATCTAAGAGAAACCTCGTTTGTCCAAAGAAGATTCCAGACCCATTTCCTGAGTGCTTTGTGGGAAAATTTAAAAGCCTAGGAAGAAACTAGTGGCCTTTTCCCCTTCGCTAAAGCTACTGGCCAAAGTACCCAAGTCCTTAATACTCCTCCCGATGTCCCTAGTGTTACTATTGTAATACCTTCTATTACTCCTGTTGCTTCTAAAAATCCTTCTGCTCCCAAGCAAAAACTAAGAGCCATGGCTGCCAAATACGCCCCTTTATCCCTCCCATCCAATCTCGATGACATACATGTGGGCTATGCCCAATGCCTCATGAGATTTGATGGGAAGGGAAAATTTTCTACGCAATAGCATATAGACCAGTTCAATGATTTCATGGACTTAGAAGAGGTGGATGAAGATGATGTTAATATGAGGTTGTTTTCCCAAAGCCTTGCAAAAGAAGTGAAGAAATGGTTTAAGGCCCTTCCAATTGGAGGAATTGCTACTTATGAAAGATTTGAAGAATATTTCCTAGCCAGATGGCAGGACAAACAAAACCCTCTCCAGATTCTCACTCAGTATGAAAATACAAAGAAAACAAATGTTGAGATTGTCCAAGAATTCTAAGCCAGGTTCATGAGACTATACAATTCTATCCCTACGGACATAAAACCTCCCGTGAGGGAAGCCAAGCTTCATTTTTCCAACTATTTTGACAGTGACTTTTCTCTCATGCTGAGAGAAAGGAGATCTGCCACTCTCCTTGATATGCTGAAAGATGCATTAGAAGTGGAATCCAACTTGATGGCCTCAGGTAAAATGAAGCACATAACTGAAGCTGATAAAAAGAGATGTAATGAAGCAGTGCAACCTTCCACATCCCAATCCATGGATGCCAAATTTGAGAAGATGATGAGAACTATGGAAATGCTGGTGGATAGGATCTCCCTTGAAAATAGGATTCCATATAGAGAAAAACCAGAGCATCAAGCTCGAAATAACAATTTGAGAAGGCCCCTTGCCCCACAAGGAAGACCTAGAGAGCCAAGAGACCCTAGAAATTATGAGAATCAGCCATTCAAACCACCTTTTGCTGAGAACTTCATAGATGAAGAAGAGGAAGATAAACATGCTAAAGACCAAATCCATCTCTTTGATAAGATCCAACCACAGTTCTATTTGACTAAAGATGAACATGGCCGGTATTCCCTACGATCAGATGATGTCCTAGGAGAATCAGAATCTGACCAATACCAAAGAGGGCTCCACAACGCAATATGTGAGTTTGAGAGGTAGCATAATTTGAGGAGTATAAAAATAATAGTATAATGAGGAAAGGCTATTGCTGATCCATCTTCTTCTCAGCCATAAAGAAAATAAATATCTGGGAAAAAGGACCCAAAAATTGCAACCTCTAAGGAGACTCTTGGGAAGAGGGAAGATCCCCCTAAAAAGAGTCCAGAATGGGGAGATGAAGGTAATACAAAGACAACAGAGAGGGTCCATGCTACTTTTAGTTTGGAAAATGCAATATCTAAGATTAAGATATCCATCCCCTTAAATGAGTTGGTCAAAAACTCAAAATACAAAGACTAGATTCTGAAAGTAGTAAATGGTGGAGAAGGAAAGAAACTTGATACACTCAATCTTCATGATGACAAACCCACTCTTTTGTTTGGTCCCCATGTTGAAAATGCCTCATAAATTGATGTCCCTCCTTTCTATATCAGTCTCAACATACATGACCATAACCTGCACAATGCCATGTTTGATTCAGGAGCCTCTCATAACTTCATGCCATGTTCAATGGTGGAGAATCTAGAGTTATAAATCAAAATACCCTATACATATCTGTTCTCCTTTGATTGTAAAAGAGTTCCATGTGCAAGGATGATTAAAGACATGGTGGTCTCACTGACTCAGATACCTCAAAAGAATATGATCATGGACGTGGTAGTGGTTGATATTTTACCTAAGTTTGGGATGTTGTTTTCTAGGTCGTGGAAACAAAGTTAAAGGGAACCATGCAAATGGACATGTCTTATGCCACCATCCCTGTCTTCAGGGAAAGAAGAAGGTTGTACAGGGAACATAGGCTGTTGTATGTAGTAAGCAGCAAAGACAGGCCTAATAATGACCCCATATTTTCTGTAGACACGGATGTAGGTTCCTCAATTTTCTACTATGATATAGGTTTAGAGGAAGAAAGTTTGAAAGTTTCCAAGTTACCTAAACCAAATGATGAATCTAATGGTGGGAATGAGATATAATTCCTTGACAACTCAACCAACATAGAGAACGATAGGAAGAGAATGGAAGAGGGTAGTAATGAGGAATTAGAATTGGGAACGAAGGTCATAGTCAATGGTCACCCTCCAAAAAGAAGATCACTGGGTCATGAGATTCGATGGAGCTGTAAATAAAGAAGGAGATGGAGCAGGAATATGGATCATCCCTCCAGACGAGGGAAATGCATGCGCCATATTTCATACTTCCAAACTAATGTTTGATTGTTCAAATAATGTGGCAGAATATGAAGCTCTATTATTGGGCTTGAATGTACTCAAAGGCCTGAAAGCTAAGAAGATCAAAGTCTATGGAGATGCAGAGCTGGTAATCTGACAAGTGAATGGCGACTATGAGGCGAAACACCCCAGGTTGAGGGCTTACATAAATGTTGTGTGGGATATGTATGAAAATTTCTTCACAGAACATCATATTTCTTTCATTCCCAGGGAGAAAAATGAAATAGAAGACATTCTAGCTAGCTCCGCTAGTAGGTTTCAACTCCCCACCTATCCTACTAGGACTCACATGATTAAAATAAGGCATAGAACCTCTATCCCGGACAATGAAAAACATTGGAAAATATTTGAGGATGATCAGTAGATCAAGAAATTTCTGGAGATGACCAGAGAATTTTCCAATATCCAGATTGATCAAGAGGACTGTGAAGTTGAGAAGTGGGATCCTGATCCACCAGAACTCAAAACCACTTTGGGAGGCAAAGATATTTTGTAGCTAAAACACAACTATATACCCAAAGGATTGGTCCCACTCGAAAGACTGTTTGATTAAAATCATGTGGCTAAAGATCACAAGGTTGCTCCAAACCCCAAAGAAATAGAAGACTAAGAGCGATGAAGAACCCAAAATTGTCAAACTATCAAATTCTTTGGCCCTAGGTATCAAAAACGACTATATGGATTTAATGAGAAATTTTTATGATGTGTTTGCATGGTGGTATGAATATCTGAAATAATATCACACATCTGTCATCCAGCATACCATACCATTCAAGACAGGGGAGAAGCCATTCAGGCAGAAGTTGAGAAGGATGAATCCCATGCTACTCTCGTTGATCGAAAAAGACGTAAAGAGGTTGTATGAGGCCAAAATGATAGTCTCTTTGAGGTTTTCAAAGTGGGTGGCCAACATAGTCCCAGTGAGGAAAAAGAGCGGTGAAATCAAACTATGTATTGAATTTAGAAATTTCAACAAGGTGTCCCTAAAAAACAACTACCCCCTTCCCAAAATGGACCACATTTTGCAGAAGGTTGTAGGGGCAGTAAGAATGTCCATGCTGGATGGATTTTCAAGGTACAATCAGATTAAGGTGCATCCAGAATACCAAAGCAGGACAACCTTTACCACACCCTGGGGAACCTTCATGTATGCAAAGATGCCCTTTGGTCTATTGAATGCATGAGCCACCTTCCAAAGAGCTATGGACATAGATTTTGCAGGAGAGAAAGACAAATTTGTGGTTGTCTACATGGGTGACATCATTGTATATTCTAAATTTGATGTAGAACATCTAAAACATTTGCACCAGGTGTTCACCAAGTGCAAAAAATTTGGAATCTCTTTGAACCCTAAAATTTCAAATTTTTCCATGCAAGAGGGAAATCTGCTGGGTCACATAATATCTAAATATGGGATCAAAATGGACCCAAATAGAATGGATGCAATACAAAAAATTGACCTCCCCAGGAGTAAAAATGAAATCCAATCTTTTCTAGGCACAATGAATTTCATAAGGAGATTCATTCCCAATTTTGGAGAGATCATGAGGACAATCACCTCCATGCTTAAGAAAGACACTTAGTTCAGGTGGACTTCCGAGGCTAGGAAGGCATTTGAAGATATAAAAAGAGAAATTGTTGAAGCACCTGTATTGATCAACCTAGATTTCAACAAGGAGTTCCTTATGTTTTCTTTCGCCTCTGAACCCTCCATAGCAGGTGTACTTTTACTGAAAAATCAGGAAGGGGATGAGCAACCCATAGATTTCTTTAGCAAGGCTCTCAGAGATGCTGATCTCAAGTACAACATTATGGAAAAGCAAGCCTATGCATTGATCAAAACTCCGAAGGATTTAAGAGTTTATGTTCTACATTCCCATGTTGTAGCTTATGTTCCTAATGCTGTTGTGAAAGATATATTGACACAACCTAATCCAAAAGGTAGAAGGGAAAAGTGGATAGTTGCGCTACTAGAATATGACTTGGAGATCAAACCTACAAAGCTTATTAAGGGGAAAGGTTTGTCCAAGCTCATGGATGAATCAAATTGGGATTCAATGAGTATGAACTTGATGTCACACATGCAGGAGGAAAATTCCCAAGATCCACTACCTCAGGTATCAGACAAATTCCTATCCTCTCCTTGGTATTCTGATGTTATATATGTTTTACAGAACTTGCAAGCACCCCCTGGGATGGGAAAAAGAAAAGCTAGATCCACCAAGATGAAAGCTGCGAAGTTTTGCATACTAGGTGGTTGTCTTTATTGGAAAGACCTTGGAGGTGTCCTATTGAATTGCATAGTGGAAGATGAAGCCAAAGTGACCTTGAAAGAGTTTCACAAAGGTGTTTATCGAGGACACCATTATTGGAATGCCACTATCAACAAAATTCTCATGGCAGGGTTCTATTGGCCTACTATGTTCAAGGATGCTTATAAAGAAATAGCCAGCTACCATGAATGCCAAGTTTTTGAAGGAAAAAGGAAGCTTTTGTCCTTTCCTTTGAAACCAATATCTGTGGAAGCCCCTTTCCAGCAGTGGGGGATTGACTTCATTGGTGAAATGTTACCCAACTCCTCTGGACAACACAGGTGGATATTGACTGCCACTGATTATTTTACCAAATGGATAGAAGCAGTCCCCACTAAGCAGGCCACATATACAGTCATCATCAAGTTTCTAGAGGAGAATATCATGTCTATGTTTGGATGCCTTGTAAAAATAATCACTGATAATGCACAAGATTTCAAACCCAAGAAAACGATCAAATTTTGTGACAAGTTCCATATCAAATTGGGTCATTCTACTGCTTACTATCCCCAGGGAAATGGATTGGTGGAATCCTCCAACAAAAGTCTAGTGAGGATAATCAAGAAATTGCTGCAAGAAAATAAAATAGCTTGGTGCACCAAGCTGACCTTTTTCCTGTGGGATGATAGGATCACCTCTAAAAGATCCATCGGGACTTCTCCTTTCAAATTAGTATATGGAACAGAAGTGGTATTCCCTGATTCCCTCAGAGGGCCCACGATGAGACTATTGCAGGAACAAGAAGAAGAGCCAAACCCTAAATTGAAGAGAGCTAACCAGCTGGTGGAAGTACAGGAAATTAGAGATAGGGTACAGGATGAAGCTATGAAAGATCAAGATGGAATCAAAACGAATTTCGACAGAAAGACCAAGGTAGATGATTTCCAAGTGGGAGATCTGGTATTAAAATGGGAGGCTAGAAGAGAAGACCAAGCCCAAAAGTTCGATCACCTTTGGCAGGGACCCTATATGATCATCGCTTACCATGGGAAAAATGCTTTCTTCCTGTAGGGTGAAGATGATGAACCGGTTGGAAAGAGACCCATCAATGGGTGGTTCTTGAAATATTATTTCAAGTAAAATTCAAGTCCTTCGATCCACCCATATTGTACCTTTCCATTTTTTTTATTTTCAGTTAGTTATGTTTTAGTTTTTGTGATACAAGGAAGGAAAAAGAGGAGGGGAGCAAGGGCCACTAGTCTACATGTTCTTCCTACTTCACAGGGAGGATAGCATCCGTGGTTGAAGCCATTGTTAACACCTATTATCGTTTCCAGCAGGGAAGGTAAAGGAAAGCCCACACCAAAGCCCCAAGGTCACCCATCGACCTGTTGCACCAAAGAAAGAGTCAGAAAGACCAAAAATAGCTAAGTGTCAAGTAAATCCAAGCTATATGACCGAGCCGCAGTGAGAAAGTGAGAAAAACTAGCAATAAGGTCTTCTTCCACAACCAAAGAAGATTCGACGGTCAAGATTGAATGGCGGGATCAGATCGGCGGTTGAGAATGCATTCCACAAGCAGGTACAAGAGACTTTTTCTCTTTTCTGTATGCCCGCCGGTCCAGTGTCTCGCATTCCACATTGCCTATTGTGGAAAAGCAAAATTTTCAAGGGTGTAAAAATGGGGTTTCCAATTTACACAATATGCACTGCAGATTGCATATTGCAGAAAGATGATTTTCCAAGGGGCGGAAAAGTAAGTTTCCGATTTCCGCAATCCGCAATGCGGATTGTGGATTGTGGAAAGATGATTTTCCAAGGGGCGAAAAAGTAAGTTTTTGAGTTCCGCATCCCGCATTGCAGATTGCGGATTACAGAAAGGTCATTTTCCAAGGGGAAAAAAAGTGAGTTTCCGAGTTCCGCATCCCACATTGTGGATTGCGGAAAGGCAATTTTTCAGTAGGCGCAAAATCGAGTTTCTGAATCCCGCATTCCGCATTGTGGATTGCAGAAAGGTAATTTTTCAGAAGGCACAAGATGGAGATTCTGAAATTCCTCAGTCCGAATCGTGGATTGCGGATTACGGAAAGGTAATTGTGGATCGAAATAAGTTTTGGAAAGCAAGTCACAATCATGGGGAATGAATATTTTGACAAAAAAATGGCATGTTTGAGAATGACGAAGGGGCCTGTTTCAGTTACTTGTCCTAATCAACCTAAAATGGCCTGATCCGAAGGACAAACAAGTGGCTTCCATGTCACAATGGTGCATTGCCATCACAAGTGATTCCTTCCCCCCCATGCATGACACAATCAAAGGTTGTTTATTTGGGCGGCCCAACTCGAACGGCCTCATCATTACTAGTCCAAGTCTGTTTTGAATTAGTTAGACAATTTTGATGTTTTGTAATCCTATAAAGGTAGGTTCTGAAGAGGACCAAAAGGTTGGATGTTTTAGATTCAAAGAGATTACTGCTCTATGCTTGTATTGAACTCGGCCTCTTAATTCAATGAGCAGACCCGATTCTGGAGCTTGAGATTCCTGTGATGTGTGTTCTAATGTCTGTTGTTTATTGTGTATGTGCTCTTGCTTCATATTTCTATTGATGGTTTACTTCTGCAGTACCTAAATATCAAGACTACATGGTCTAAAATTCATGTCCACATGCTCTAGATGCATATGACTAGGTATTCCACCCTTTTCCTCTTGAAGTTGCAAGTTAGAATTCATTTGTAAATGCTCTAACCTTGTAATGGAACTTGTCTCCTTTTCTGATCCGTGTCGTGTCCAGGAAGCACGAGGGGGACAAAAGTTCGACTAAATGAGTCAGCTCTGTTATGGCGGAAGCTTAATAAACAGAATGAGCAAAAGTAGGACGACGCAATACAGATAGACACAAATGCACAAACAATATGCAAGAATGCGAACTGTTCTAGATTGATCAAGATAAGATGTATGTTACAATATTTTACATTCTTATAAAAAAGTCTGAGATGCTTGGGTTCCTTCCCGTTACATTTAGTTACAAAGAAGAAGTTAGAATGGTTCCAACAGTTCAACTGTTACAGTTGACTGGAAGACATAGAGATAGCCTGTCGAAGTTTGACAGTCATTGGTCGCATGTCGACGCTGCTTGTTGATGTTGCGAACTAAAAGATTGTAGAACATGTCGAAGGTGCAGAACATGTAGTAGTATGTCGAATTCCAGACTCGTTGAAGTTGTGTTGAAATCGAAAACCTGTCGAAGTGTTGAAGTTGTCGAATTCATGTTGTGTCGAAACTTGTCGAAGTTGTATCAATAATGATGACTAGTCCAAGATGTGTCGAATTTAGCATTTGACAACAAATGCCAACTACGATGTGGATCAGACCCCTTCCTTAATAAAAAATGGACCCCATTATTTGCTCGTGTAGGTGAGGAAACTTGTCAATCACTTCAGTAGCAGAGTACCACTTTCCTTGGGATGGGATTTGGCCAGCTTTGGAAACCTGAAACAAGGGAATTGCATTCGTTCTTGTAAGGCGTACTCATCATCCCACAATGGTTTCACAAGGAAGAGGTTCTTGAACATATGGATAGATGTCTTCGTGTGCTGCTATGGAGAAGTTGTTCTGTTTCAACAGAGGTTCATGATATGGTCGAAGTAGATCCACATTGAAAAATGGATGCAGACCCAGGCATGCAGGAATGTCGAGCTGGAAAGTGTTTTCCCCAATCTGTGGAAGAATACTATACGGACCATATCGCAAAGGCTTGAGATTTTTGAAAGGACCAGTGAAGCACTCCTTCTTAAGTTGTAGCCAGACCTTATTCCCAATTTGGAATGTATGAGGAATATGATGCTTGTCATGTCAGGCCTTAGCTTTCTCGTTTGCTCTGTGCAACATATCATATGCTTGTTTCTGGATGTCACAAATTGGTTCTTGAAACTTGACTGCTTTATCAACTTCTCACTGGTTGTGACCTGTGTCGGAGTTTGGTTGTTTCGAGGAGTTGATCAAGTCAATAGGCGCTGAGGGTTGAAATCTGTAATAGAATTCAAAGGGACTCTTACCTGTAGAGCTGTGCTGAGCACGATAGTAGTTGTGCTATATGTATGGAAGACTATCATCCCATGTGCGTCGATGCTGGGGATTGTACATGCGAAGTAGTTGTACTACCAAGCGATTCACAATTTCGTATGTTCATCGGTATGAGGATGGAAAGCTGTTGACAATGAGAGTTGTGTTTCCCGCTGTTGCTAGAGGGGCTTCCAAAAGATGCTGACAAATCTGGCATCTCGGTTGGAAATGATGGTTGTGGGTAAACCAAAGTGTTTCCAAACATGTGTAAAGAAGAGCTAAGCAGTGTGCTGTGATGTCATGGTCTTCTTACATGGTATGAGAATGGCCATCTTGGAAAATCGGTCGACTACTACTAATATCGTTGGTGAGCTCCTAATATGGATGCCTAATGAGGGCAGCTTATACCAAGAGCTTACTTTAAATGTCAACCCGGGGAACGTACTAACTTGAGAGATGCATGCACTATCTGTGATCTTTATAGGATAATCTCTTGTCACAGTTTAAATGGCAGTATCGATGTTCTAAAGATTGTCTACTAAATGTGAGGGTTGTCTACTTAATGTGAAAACTGATTATGCTACAAAATTGAATACTGGAAAGCAATGAATCTGATTAAAAGAATTAAAGTGCTAAAAGCAGTAAATATGTTCTGAGAAGTAAAGCAGGGAATCTATTCTAAGTAATTAAAATGCTGAAGTAATTAGATGCTGATATGTTCTAAGAAATAAAGATATAAAGACAGTAAATCTATTTGAAATAATTAAACTGCTGAAATAACTAAATGTTGAGAATGAAAATACCATAATAGAGCTATTTTTCTACTGGGGAAATGAAGTCTGTAACTACTGTCTGCATACACAAATTGAGTCTTGATCTATCTTATTCTACTAATCTAGAATTGAAATACGATCATTCTAATGCTTATCCATCTTCTACTAAGAAGTTAAACGAAACTAATCACGATGAGAAACTACAGTGAACTCCTGATCTAACCATGACATTGAAAGCTAAGCTATTACACATGCAATCGTGGATAAAAATATGCGTTTTCAAGAAAGAATGTACAAGCCTACTGACATCGTTTTACTGTACTATGGAATGCATTCTAAACTACTACAGAAAACAATGACTCATTCAATGCTACCATATATCATAGAACTGTTCATCAATGTAAAACGCATACTTGGAAAAATACCTGCAAATAGGAATCTCCTGACCTACGTGTTGGAGGGGCCCTCCCCAACCCGTACTCAGGAGACAATAAAAACTCAGAAACGCTTGCTAGAATTAATCATCAATCTTTCATTAATATGTAAAATCCATGTCAAAATAGAAGTCTGTACTTCAGTATCTCAATAGTGCAGAAAATGTTAACAATAATGTCTTTCACAAAAAAGAATAGCAGGGACCTCTCGCTACCCGAGAGGTCCATATTTATACGATTTAACTCTAATCCTAACTGATTGTCTAAGTGCCGATTCATCTTGAAAGTGGGAGTGTGTCCCCTATAAATCAGGAAACAGGGTACTGAGCTTGTGGTGATCCTTTAGTCTTCTACATGTCCTTCCTTTAATAAACCTGAACCTGCTCAATCATGCTTGGTTTCCATATAATCAGTTTAATTGATACGCATTCTAACATACAAGATTAATCATAAAAATGATTTCATTAAATCATTAAAGTAACACACTTTTCCCACAATTGAGTGCGTTTCATTACCATTCTTGAGCTGAACTATGGAAAAAGGGTTATCAAATTACCTTAAAAATGGACCCATAAATTGCGTCATGCTGATGTCTGGTAGTAGGATAACTCGTCAAGTAGTCCATAGAAATAGATTCCCATGGTCGACTAGGAACTGGTAGAGGCGTATACAATCCCTGTCGTCAATTAGGTGGCTTAGCAATGGCACAAATCACGCATGATCGAATGTACTTGTTGTCATCATATTTAAGTGTAGACCAAAAGAAATACTTCTGCAGAATAGAAAGAGTCTTTGCTACTCCAAAGTGTCCTATAGTCTTGCTGTAGTGCACATCCCAAATGAGTTGCTCTCATTTCTCACCAGTCGGTACACAAAGCTGTCCAAGCTTTTATAGCAAGGTGTATTTCGGGAAATAGTCAGAGTCTGAGGTCGACGAATTGTTAGTCTGTAACTGCTGGTAGACTGCTAAGAAGTCGTTGTCGTCCTTGTACAACTGTTGCCAAGTGGATGTGTTGTATCCTTGTATACTCATCACTGTCAAAAGGAGAGTAATGGGTGGTCGACTGAGGAAATCGGTGGCGGCATTAGCTTTACCTTTCCGATACTTAATCACCAACTAGAATTGTTGTAGGTAATTAATCCACTTGATTTGTTGATTTTTCTGCAACTTTGATTGTATCAAAGCAAACTGTAGAGGCTTATGATCAGTGAGAATGTACTTGAGAGCTTGCACAATGGCACACAATTCTTTTTCGTATGTCGAGTATCTTCTAACTGTTTCGTTAAAAGTCTCGGAATGAAAAGTGACTGGTGACTAGATTGAGTGATCACTGCGCCCAAGGCATAGTCCGATGCATCCTTCTCAATCTTAAAGGGCTGATGCAAATCAGGTAACACAAGTACTGGTGCAGTGCAGAGCCTGTGTTTGAGCTATTCAAAGGCTGCTTGATGTGTTTCTCTCCATTGAAAGACATTTTTCCCATTTCCCTTCTTCAACTAATTCAAGGGCTAGGCTATGTGACTGAATCCGAGTATGAACCATCGATAGAAATTTGCCAAACCAAGAAAACTTCTTAGTTCTTGAATGCTTCTAGGAATGGGCCAATCTTTGAGGATCTGTACTTTGTCTAGATCGACGTGAATGCTTGTAGAGTCAATTACATACCCCAAATATTTGATGTTGGTCATCGCAAAAGAGAACTTGTCCATGTTCAGATAGAGATGATATTGCTGGAGAGTGTCGAGGACTTGTCGAAGATGTCCGACATGTTCTTCCCATGATCGACTAAAAATAAATATGTTGTCGAGATAGAAAATAACCCATTTGTTGATGAAAGGTCGAAGAAGGTTATCCATATGTCGCATGAAGGTCGCAGGTGTGTTGGTTAAGATGAAAGGCATGACTAACCATTCAAACAATCCTTCCTTGGTCTTGAAAGCAGTTTTCCACACATCTGAGGGATCGATTGGAATATGATGGTATCCCAACTTGAGGTCAAGCTTAGTAAATAATTTAGCACCTTTCAAACATTCGATAAGCTCGTCTATCCGCAGCAGAGGGTACTAATTCTTCATTGATATTTTGTTGAGAGTTCTGTAGTCAATGCACATGCACTAAGTCCCATGTTTCTTCGGAACCAGGACGAATGGACTTCCACAAAGAGAGGAGCTAGGTCAAATGTGACCTTTGTCGATTAATTCTTGTATTTGTCTACGAATCTCTTCATTTTCGAGAATGGATCTTCTGTAAATAGATGTGTTAGGAAAAGAAGAACCAAGAACAAGGTCAATGGAGTGTTTTACCTGACAATGTTGAGGTACTCCATCTAGAGCTTGAAAGAGGTTATGGTACTCATTCAGAATATGATCGACTTGCTGCTTCTGTCGAGAACTGCATTGGTTAGTAACTCGACTTGTTGCTGCAGTCTTCTTAGAATGTTGCGGCTTGATCATGATTAATGCGAACTTCTAAGCATGATTGATGAGATTCTTTGTCTGTTTGGAAGATATCAGTGCAACCATTGGTGTAGGTTGACACTCTGGTATGCTGAACCATCGATTTCGGATTCTGACAATCACCTTCAGAGGCCGTGACTGATAACTTTCATGTCTATCCCAGAGGTAAGGTTTCCCAAATAGGGTGTCGGCTACGGAGAGTGGTGCCACGTCACAGAGTACTTCATCTTCAAAAGGTTTTATGAAGTAGGAGAGCTTGCATTGTCGAGTGATCCGTAGTTCTTGTCCATCCTTCATCCAATCGATGTTGTAAGGTTGAGGATGCGGAGTGGTAACAAGACCTAGTTTCTTCACAAGTTCTTCAGAAATAAAGTTTTGCTAGCTCTCATTGTCCACAATCAGTTGCAATGGGTTTCTCTGGACCCATATCTGTGTATGGAACTGGCACTCTCGTTCCTCCTCATTGATAATAGTCGAGGCTACTCGAGTGGTCGAGGTCAAAAGGGTCATCGTGTC
Organism: Larix kaempferi; assembly: GCA_027924585.1. Taxonomy (NCBI): domain Eukaryota; kingdom Viridiplantae; phylum Streptophyta; class Pinopsida; order Pinales; family Pinaceae; genus Larix; species Larix kaempferi. Next base: position 2,142,653 of record BSBM01000085.1, read on the forward strand.
TGGATCTGATTCTTCCACCGTCTTGTCGAATGCGTCAGAGGTTGACACTTTCGTCAGACATGTCTTCTGAGATTTGCATTTAGACGTATCATGCCAAGATGAGTGGTGGTAATCACACCATTTTCCAGTCAGAGATTGTTTGCTACATTCCCTCTTGTGAAAAGGCTTCTTTTCGTGATCTGGCTTTGGTGGTGTTGGCTGAGAAAATTTCAACTTATTGAAGTCGACTGGTGCCTTCTTGTCGGGTGGTTGTCCTAATGTAAGGTTTGTCACGAAACGTGATTTTCCTTTCTGCTTGGTTTCCAGTTTGCTGGCGTAGTGGAAAGCATCCACAAGCGTATTGATAGTTAGAAATTCCATTTCCTACTAGATGTACTAGGACAATCCGCTGGTATATTTCAGAATAAGCAATTTCTCTTCTTCTTGGATGCCAAGTCTTGCCATGAGTCGGTATAACTCATCGCTGTAACTCTGTACGGATTGGTCTTTCCATTGCCTTAGCTATTGCCACTTCTTATACTGTTGCTCGAGGTATTTTGGCGGGTAAAATTCCTTTCGGATGTGTTCGACAAATTTATCTCATGTTTCGATGCGGTCTCCGCTTTTCTCCATCTTTGTCAAGACGTTCTCCTACCAGCAGTGCACAGAGGTAGACATATTTAAGGATGCAATGGTGATATTTTCATCTTCCAAGAGTTGATTGACAACGTAATAGGATTCCAATTGTAATACCCAATTGTCGACAGATTCTGCGTCAATCTTACCTTCAAGATTCGGTATGTCCAGATGCATTTTCACTTTGAAGGGGCTGATTTTATTGGAGTGAGTTCTCATCTAAGATCCTCCAGATGTCAAAGCGAATCGCATGAGAATCTCATTGAACTGGATAAACATTTCAGTCCATTTTCAAGCCAAAGCTTGCTCAATAAGCTGTGTTGTCTCGTTGGCTGTATGTCTATCGTCTGTTTCTTCTGTCATTTCTGGAGATCGTGTCTGCTTGGATTGATGATATTGCGAGCGAGTTTGAACGGGCATAAGTCAAGTAACTTCAAGAGAAGTGTATATGCAGAACTTAGGCATGAACAAAACTAAGAGTGCTCTGATACCAATGATCTGTGTCGTGTCCAAAAAGCACGACGGGGACAACAGTTTGATTGAATGAGTCGGCTCTATTATGGTGGAAACCTAATAAACAGAATGAGCAAAAGCAGGACTACGCAATATAGATAGACACAAATGCTAAGACAAATGCAGGAATGCGAACTGTTCTAGATTGATCAAGATAAGATGTATGTTACAATAGTTTACATGCTTATAAAGAAGTCTGAGACGCTTGGGTTCCTACCCGTTACGTTCAGTTACAAAGAAGAAGTTAGAACGGTTCCAACAGTTCAACCATTACAGCCGACTGGAAGACAGAGAGATAGTCTGTTGATAGTTGCTGATTGCATGTCGACGCTGCTTGTCGATGTCGCGAACTATAAGATTGTAGAACATGTCAAAGGTGCGGAACATGTAGCAGTATGTCAAAGTCAAGACTCATCGGAGTTGTGTCGAAATCAAAAACCTGTCAAAGTGCTAAAGTTGTCGAATTCATGTCTTATCAAAACTTGTCGAAGTTGTATCAACAACGATGATTGGTCAAAGATGTGTCGAACTTAGCATCTGACAATAAATGCCAACTGCGATGTGGTCATTTTCTTCCTTCACCTGTTGATTACTTTGACTGGAAAGAACCCCATCTACCTTGCCTCTCACCTCTACAATTGTGGTCCGAATCTATCATTGGTGACAGTAAACCCACCGAAGTTGACTCCATGCCCAACTCTCCTCTTGTTCTTAACCCAAACCAATTGAGAAAACCCCTTTAATTCTTTGTTTGAAGGTCTAGCCACTAATTTTACCAATAACCCAGCCCATTCAAGCTATATCCTGTTGCTGGAAGCACTAAAGAGAGATCCCTCTTTGTGGTTGGAAAGGCTAGTTTCCGTCCACTAAATATTGGTTTGCAACAGTTACCTCATGGTCCTTCCTACCACAACCCAGGAAAATCTTGAGTGATAACAGCTCGTATAATTTTAACCAATCATAATTCACATTTTAATATTGGTAGGTTTGTATTTTATATAACCTTTAACCCCATTACTTACCTACAATCCCTATAACCTTTAACTCTTAACCTACAATCCTTATAACCCTAACCCCAAAACCCCTAAACACCTAGAAGCAATTATGCACTTAGGGATTATGGTTTAGAAGAGGACCTAAAGGCCTTTATGGGGGAGTGGCTCTAGGAATAAACCGACAGATATATATTTATTGGGAAATAAATGAAGTCAACGTTACCCATCGAACTATGCAACGTTCAGCAAAAGCACGCACGTTACCCATAAAATTTAGAAAATAACCCGTGCTCTTCTCCCGCATTTTTTCTCTCATTCCTCAGATATTTTTTGTTGTTTTCACGCACAGTCCAACAATCACTTGCATTTTGGATTGAATTCACACACCTTTTGGTGTTTCTTTGAAAATTTGGATAGAATACACACTAGTTGGACTCTATTTGGCTCTTTGGATTGAATACACACCAGTTGGGCTCTATTTGGATCCTTGGATTGAATACACAACAGTTAGAATCTATTTGGCTCCTTGGATTGAATTCTCATGCTGCTTGGACACACTTGAACTCTTCTTACATATAGTGGATACATCAAAAGAGAATTTTACATTTCAAGCAAAGAGCAATCATAATCCTTCGGGTATGGTGACAATTTTTTCTTGTGGAATGTATTTGAGTATTCATTCACTTTGTCTGAATTGTATCTATTTTATTTTTTCCTCATGAATTGTATGATTCTTAATCTTCAACATAGACAATAAAAACATCTCACCGCAACAAAAATACAACGTGCACCAAGCAATGATTTTAACATTTCATGAACATAATAAAAATAATCTTACTTGCATCACCACCAATAACCTTTCATAATCACATAACTCCATCTAGTACACAAACATTTGTTGAATTCCTCATGATTTCACTACAAAAATTCACACAAACACCTAAAGATCAAACTCTTAATCTTTTGGGGCTATTTTCCCTCATCCAAAACATGAAAATGAAGTGAGTAGGAGCTTCTCCTTTTGTAGGAAATGTGCTCCTACTAACATTCCATACCACCATCCAATAGCATCCAATTGAGTTCCTAGAGGTGATGATGTTGTTATATATAGGGAATTCTCAATAGCTTTTAAGATTATATGAAAACATTCTCACTAGATGTTGTTGTACATAATCAATTGTTACATCGATTTTTAATAATCATGCACATCGAGTTTTAATATCTTATTTGTTATTTATTCTTGAAGGGGTGATATTTTTGTTTTGTTAAAAAACATATTGAAGATGGGAAACATACGTAATAATAAAAGAAAGTCTAGAAGGAAGGAGCCACCCCCTAAAAAGGCCCATGAGATAAGAGAAAAGGCCATGTTGTATATGGAAAACTGTAGACATCAAAATGTTAGTGCCTTAGATCCATTAACAAGCAATGACAAAGTGGTTGAAGTCAAATCAAATATTGGTTGATGCCGAGTATGAAGGGATGTATGTTGAACAAGTTGTTAATTGGAAACCTACCCAAGAAGAGCACACACATGTCAAACACACTCCCTTTCAGGACCAAATTGTGAACGATGGGCCACGACAAACCTATGACGAGACTCCTACTTCCTTTCTGAATCCCTTGCCTCGACTATTAAGCAGACGATGAAGAATTCCCAGACATATTCATGTGGATGAAATTTCCTTTTCAGTACTTGAAAGTAATTTTCCCAAAGGCACTATTGATTTCCATTGTAATAGGATAATCAAAGAATTTTTTGAATCCAAAACCGATGCAGCAAAATGTCAATTGTTTTTGGATTTGTTAAAATCAGATTGGCTAGCTCATGTTAGGAGAATTTTGGGCATAAAGGTAGTTAGAAGTTCAGAGGCCAACAATCATGTTGTTAAAAATCTATAGCCTGCATTTAATTTGATTGGAAAAACTTCTCATACAAAATATTAATGCGGCCTGTCGTGTACGGTCATAATCGATTGTAGACAAATCCACAAGGCAACGTCGCTTGTTATCACACACATGTAAAATCTTTACATTAGATAGAAAAACTCTTCAAAAGTATTCTTCTCTTAGAGAAAAAATTGAGACCCCAGGCCAAAAATATTGTTGGGATTTTGTTGGTAGGTTACCTCATTCATACATGAAGCTTATTTATGTTTTTAAAGAACTTGTACAAAAGTTTTGGCATGACAACACTAGACCGTCATCGAATCAAAGAGAGGTGTTAGAGTTGAGAAAAGGTGTTAAGGGGTGTGAACCCCATGTCAAGCACTTCCTTGACACGACACAAATGGAACTCTATGTGAGGTTCAAGAATGATCACATATAATTTAACTTGGGCCAAATGTCCTTTGAAAAATGCAAACCCTGGTATGTTAGAATTTGCATTGATCACAAAACATGTTGTTGTAGATACCATGTAGAATTTGAGTACTATTATGATACATATAGACATATATTTTGTGATTTGCATACTAATATTGTGTAGGACTTCCCATCGTTACAACCACCGAATGTATCTAGAGAATTTATACATAGCATAATGTGTCCAAGACATGAAGGACACAAATATTATAAAAGATCATGTTTATATGGGACATGTTCCAGGTGTAGTGGATTTTCATTATTGAGCCGTTGCATCCATGAAATCGAGGAGCACGAATTCAGGAGGATGTTAGTAGAAATGTAGAAATTCAAGTACATAACATATCAAGTAGATAGTGTGAAGGAAAGAAAAAAATTTGCATTGGTGAAGTCACAGCTAATCTAAGTTTGCATACTTTCATACTGTACATGTTGAATTTATACATATATATTCATATTGAAAATGTCACATTGTATTAATGCCCTTGCTTTTGTGGCACCAGGTACAAATTTGCGATTTCATGAAGGAATTCTACCAAAATATCGAGCAGTATGTACAACATGTCCATTTAGCACGATGGCAGGATGACCAATACAAAAAATGAAGGGACACCTTTCCCAATGGCACAATATTGTCAGTTGTGGACTTTGTTGAAAACTACACCCTGCAGCCACATAATGAGATTCAAAGTCAATACCACCATTCATACCAAGTTAGCATAATGGTCCATATCACGTATAGGAACGCACCAGAGAGTAGCAATGACGTGAGGATAATATTGAAAGAGACCAACTTCTACATGAGTGACGACAGGTGCCACAACCTGCATTATGTGCAACATTGCTTCAAAATTTTCTATGATCAGATGAAGGAGAGAGGTATACAATTGGATCAGCATTGGATATGGTCAAATGGTTGTTCAGCCCAGTTCAAAAATGCACATGTATTCTAGTGGTTGAGTATTTTGCACAAGACTTATGATGTGCTGCATATATGGAACTATTTTGAGACTGGGCATGGAAAGGGAGAGCAAGATGGGGCTGGAGCATGTCTCAAAAATTCCCTACGAAGGGAGGATAGGAGGTTCATGACAAACCCTCATATTCGGGGATGCATAATCCATAGTTAAATGGTGCTCTACAAAAATGTCAGATTGAACCACGCAGCAGAACAAACCAACAGGTAGAGGACATGTTGTCAAAACATTTTGGCATGTGGTTGATATAGATTGATCACATTCTTATAGTTTTAGTATTGTACAAGGCACTCGTGGATTTCATTTGGTTCGAATCTCAAACAATCCCTTATTTGAAGTATGGACAGGGAAACTTGCTTGCTTTTGTGGTCCTTGCAATAGGTGTGAGTGGGATGAGTGTGAATCAATGGATTTGGTTGATGAATGGGATCATGTATCACTTGCAGTGGGCCCACATGAAGTTGTTGAAACAATCCAGTTAGAGGAAGGTCAGTCCTCTATTTCGAATGAATATGATCATATATCTGATCTTGTACATCTATGTAAACATTTCTACATTCATATCCCGATTTCCTCCTTGATTTTTTAATTATCCAAGTTATCAAACCACTACTTGTTGGAATATGACCGTAAAATGAATTTTTGTAGGACACATGTACGCAGTTGTTGCCCCGATAGGCAGTGCAAATGGAATGAATTATTGGCTGGAATGATGCATCCATGGGAAGCAAAGCCTCCTCGCATCATTAACCGATAGTGAAGGCATTACCTTTCCGACTGGATCGATGGTTGTTCAGGGAGAATATCTTACAGTAGATGGAAAGGGACCAAAGAGAAATGGATACACATACATGGATTATAGACCAAGTTCACAGGTGTATCACTTTACGCACTTGATCATTGGTACAAACATCCAACTGCAAACAATGTCAACGAAGTCATCAAACAAGGTACGCTACTTACTACCTCATGCAAAGCAAAAGAGGTTGTTTGAGACAATAAAAAACAGAGAGGATCCAGAAGGCCTAATTGATTGAGGTACATAGTATAGTCATGTGATTGTTTATTCATGCATGTCTAACGTTATTCATGTTAGATAGTTTATTTGATATCGTTATCTTATATCGTTTATTTGATGTTTGAGTTATGTTTAAGTTACTATTACAATACATTGACGTTTTACACCAATCACTCCAATTCAAGTTTCCATCCCTTTAGGAAAACTTCACATGCATAAACAAGATTGAAAACTCATCTTATATCATAACATTTCATAATATTCAATAGAAATTAGAATCAATACACATTAATGAGTACACATTTGTCATTCACAAATCACAATGAGACACATAGATGCATTGAAATTTGATAGGCACTAGACAATAGCTCAAGATTTTGGAGCCATATTTCTCATTAAGTCATCAAAATCAAAATGTATTAAATAGATTTCAAAATTCCACTAGTCATTGGAAAATGACAAATAGACTAATAGTAAATACAAAAAGGGGAGGATCAAGATGGAAGAATCCCATATGTCAATAGTCCTCCTCCATGCATGAATCAACAAACTCATCACTGCCCTAATCATCATCCTCCACCTCCTCCTCCTCCTCTCTTCCCATCTGAAAATATTCATTTGCTGGTGTGGAGGATCACCCCTCCATATGATCACCATCATCATAGTATCCAAATCTCCCAGTGGAAGTGGAAAACTATACAAATAAAATCCATGTCACATCTGAACTAATGTATTTCAGTGCTAAATTCAAAGAATGGACATTGCAAGGTGTCCAAATAACTTATAAGAGAAATAAAAGCATGCATAAATGACTCTACAATACTAACAACGCAAATGAATGGTGTCCAAAATGAACATACCTATGGATATTTAGCTTCCACAATCATGCCAGTAGCCTTGCAAATAGGTGCATTATCCGTGATGATTTGTACACAAGAATAAACACCTAACTAATGAATAATTAGAACGTGCACGGCCATCGTGGATGTGTTCATGATGGCCACACATGCCCGAGAACCTTCAGATGAGAATTGACCCCATTGAGCAAAATTGGAATGGCCTTCACTGAGCAAAACCCTAGTTCTAGAGATAGAATAATAGCACCATTTCTGGGCATTGGAGGCATTATGTAGGAGGACCCCAGCTAGAATCCGGCACACCGAATCCACCAGAATTGACAGCTTCGCAATCGGAGTCATGGTTTTGGTGCTATAGGAATTTTTGTTATGCACCCGGTGGCCATTCAAGGACACATTGAGGATTTTCTCCGAGGGTATGGAACCCAAACTAACGAGTGGAGTTGGGTTCCGTCAGCTCCCACACATGTACATGGCCATTGTGGACATGTTCACGATGGCCACGCATGCCCGAGAGCCTTCAGATGAGAATTGACCCCCTTGAGCAAAATTGGAATGGCCTTCACTGAGCAAAACCCTAGTTCTGGAGATGGCACAATAGCACCATTTACAGGCATTGGAGGCGCGGTGTGGGGGGTCCCCTAGCTATAACTTTGAGGATTTGCTCTGACGACTTGGAGCCCAAACCAATGAGTGAAGTTGGGTTCCGTCAACTCTCAAACATGCACGTGGACATCGTGGATGTGTTTACGATGGCCTTGCATTCCTGGGATCCTTCGGATGAGAATTGACCCCCTTCAGCAAAATTGACATGGACTTAACTGAGCAAAACCCTAGTTCTGGAGATGGCACAATAGCACCATTTCTAGGAGTTGGAGGCACGGTGTGGGGGCCCCCACAACTAGAACCCAATGTCTCAAATCCACCAAAATCGACGGCTTCGTGATAAGAGTCATAGTTTTTGTGCTACTGGAATTTTGGGCAGGCACCTCGTATCCATTTAGGGACACTTTAAGGATTTCCTCCAAGGGCACATAACCAAAACCGGCGTACAAAGTGAGGTTACGTAAGCTCCCACACGTGCACATGGCCATCGCGGATGTGTTCACAATGGCCATGCACTCCCAGGATCCTTTGGATGAGAATTAACCCCCTTGAGAAAAATTGGCATGGCCTTCACTGAGCAAAACCCTAGTTCCAAAGAGGCCACAATGCCACCATTTTCGGGAGTTGGAATCATGGTGTGGGGAGGCCTCTAGCTAGAACCCGACGTCCCAAATCAACTGGAATCGAGGAATTTGTGATCAAAGTCACGATTTTGGTGTTACGGGCATTTTGCTCAGGCACCCCGTGTCCATTCAGGGACACTTAGGGATTTGCTCCGGGGGCACAAAACCCAAACCGACGATCAGAGTTGGGTTCCATCAGCTCCCACACATTCACATGGCCATCGTGGATGTGTTCACGATGGCCATGCATACCTGAGATCCTTCGAATGAGAATTGACACCCTTGAGCAAAATTGGAATGGCCTTCACTAAGAAAAACACTAGTTCCAGAGATGGCACAATAGCATCGTTTTCGGGAGTTGAAGGAATGGTTTGGGGGGTCCCCTAGCTAGAATCGGTGTCCCGAATCGACCGGAATTGATGACTTCATGATTGGAGTCACGGTTTTGGTGTGAAGAGAATTTTGGGCAAGCATTCTGTGGCCATTCAAGGACACTTTGAGGATTTGCTCTAGGGGCACAGAACCCAAACCGGCGAGTAGAGTTGGGTTTCGTTAGCATCCACACGTGCACATGGCCATCGTGGACATGTTCACAATGGCCATGCATGCCTGGGATCCTTAGGATGATAATTGACCCCCTTGAGCAAAATTAACATCGCCTTCACTTAGTAAAACCCTATTTCTGGAGATGGAAAAATAGCACCGTTTACGAGAGTTGGAGGCACGGTGTAGGGGGTCACCCAGCTAGAACATGATGCTGCGAATCCACCAAAATCGATGACTTCACAATCACAGTCATGGTTTTGGTGCTGCGGGCATTTTGGTCAGGCACCACGTGGTCATTCAGGGACACTTTGAGGATTTTCTCTGGGGGCACGGAACCCAAACTGACAAGCGGAAATGGGTTTCGTTGGCTCCCACATGTGCATGTGGCCATTGTGGATGTGCTCACAATGGCCACACATGCCCAGGAGCCTTCAGATCATAAATGACCTTCTTCATCAAGATTGGCATGGCCTTCACTAAGCAAAACCCTATTTCTTGAGATGGAAAAATAACACCATTTCTGGGCATTGGAGGCATGGTGGGAGTGGTCCCCCAGCTGAAACCCAGCTCCCTAGATCCATTGGAATCGACGGATTGAAGATCAGAGTCACGGTTTTGGTGCTACAGGAATTTTTGTCAGGCACCTCGTGGCCATTTAGGGACACTTTTAGGATTTAATCTGAGGGCACGAAGCCCAAATCGACAAGCAGAGTTGGGTTTCGTCAACTCCCACATGTGCACATGGCCATCGTGGATGTGTTCATGATGACCACACATGCCTGGGAGCCTTCAGATGAGAATTGACCCCCTTGAGCAAAATTTGCATGGCCTTCATTGAGAAAAACCCTAGTTCCAGAGATCACACAATAAAACCGTTTCAGGGAGTTGGAGGCACATTGTTAGGGGTCCCCCAGCTAGAATACGACGTCTTGAATGCACCGGAATTGACAAATTCATGGTTTTGTTGCTACGGGAATTTGGTCAGGCACCCCATGGCCATTCAAAAACACATTGATGATTTGCTCCGAGGGCACAGAGCCCAAACTATCCAGGGGAGTTGGGTTCCATCAGCTCCCACGCGTGCACATGGCCACCGTGGACATGCTCACGATGGCCACGCATGCCCAGGATCCTTCGGATGAGAATTGACCCCCTTAATCAAATTTGGCATTGCCTTCTAAGAAAAACCGTAGTTTTGGAGATGACACAATAGCATCATGTCTAGGAGTTGGAGGCACAGTGTGGGGGTTCCCACAGCTAGAACTCGTTGTCTTGAATCCATCGAAATCGACAGATTTGCGATCGGAGTCACGGTTTTGGTGCTACAGGAATTTTGTGCAGGCACCCCGTGACCATTCAGGGACGCTTTGAAGATTTGCTTCAGTGGCACGGAACCCAAACCGGCAAGCAGAGTTGGGTTCTTTCAGCTCCCACACATGCACATGGCCATCGTGGACGTGTTCATGATGGCCATGCATGCCCAAGATCCTTCGGATGACAACTGACCCCCTTCAGCAAAATTGACATGGCCTTCACTTAGAAAAACCCTAGTTCCGGAGACAACACAATAGCACCATTTTCGAGAGTTGGAGGCACGGTGTGGGGGGTCCGCCAAATAGAGCCCGATGTCCCGAATCCATCAGAATCGATGGTTTCGTGATCAGAGTGAAACCCTAGTTCCTAAGATGGCACAACAGCACTATTTACAAGCATTGGAAGCACTGTGTGGGGGCTGCCCTAGCTGAAACCCGGTGCCCTGCATCCATTGGAATAGACAGATTCATGATCAGAGTCACGGTTTGGGTGCTATGGGAATTTTTCTCAGGCACCCCATGGCCAATAAAGGACACTTTGAGGATAAGTTCCTGGGGCATGGAACCCAAACCAGAAAGTGGACTTGGGTTCCATCATCTCCCACACATGCATGTGGCCATTGTGGATGTTTTCACAATGGCCATGCTCGACTGGAAGCCTTTGGATCATAAATGACTCCCTTGAGCAAGATTTGCATGGCCTTCACTGAGAAAAACCCTAGTTACTGAGATGGCACAATAGCACCGTTTATGAGCCTTCGAGGCACCATGTAGGGGGGGGCTAGCTGAAAACCGAGGTTCAAAATCCATCGGAATCGACGGATTCATGATCAGATTCACATTTTGGGTGCTACGGGAATTTTTTCCAGGCACCTCGTGGCCATTCAGGGACACTTTGAGGTTTTAATCCAAGGGCACGGAACCCAAACCGGTGAGCGGACTTGGGTTCTGTCAACTCCCACACATGCATGTGGCCATTGAGGATGTGTTCACGATGTCCATGCATGCCTGGGTGCCTTTGGATCATAAATGAACCCCTTGAGCAAGATTGGCATGGCCTTCACTAAGCAAAAAACTAGTTCCAGAGATGGAACAATAGCACCATTTCTGAGCGTTCGATGCACGGTGTGGGGGGTCCCTTAGCTGAAACCCGGGGTTTTGAATCCATTGTAAAATCGACGGATTCGCGATTGGAGTCACATTTTTGGTGTTACAGGAACTTTGGTCAGGCACCCCGTGGCCATTGAGAGACACTTTGAGGATTTGCTCCAGGGACACGGAACCTAAACTAGTGAGTGAAATTGGGTTCCATCATCTCCCACATGTGCATGTGGTCATTGTGGATACAAATATAAACAACATCCATATAAATCACATAACTGGAAATCCATGTACATCAAGGCTACAAAACTCAAACAAAAATATAAATTTTATTATCAAATAGTGGAACATGGTTCCCAATGTACATACAATGGAAACTCGTGCCCTATATAAAATCTGACTACTCGTGCCGTAGATCCAAAATACATGGCAACTCGTGCCCTATACAAAATCCAACAACTCATGTCGTAGATCCAAAATACATGGAAACTCGTGCTGTAGATACCAAGTACATGGAAACTGGTTCCCAAAAGTGCCACATCATGGCTAATGTACAAAACATGGAGTCACGGTTTTGCTGCTGCGGGCATTTTCGTCGACTACCCCGTGGCCATTCAGGGACACTTTGAAGAATTGCTCCGGGGTCACGGAACCCAAACCGGTAAGCGGACTTGGGTTCTGTCAGCTCCCGCATGTGCACATGGCCATTGTGGATGTGTTCATGATGGCCACGCACTCCCAGGAGCCTTCGGAACATAAATGACCCCCTTGAGTAGTATTGGAATGGCCTTCATTGAGCAAAACCCTATCTCGGGAGATGGCACAATAACATCATTTATGAGATTTTGAGGAATGGTGTGGGGGGTCCCCTAGCTGAAACCCGACATCCCAGATCTATTAGAATCGACGGATTCATGATTGGAGTCATAGTTTTGGTGCTACGAGCATTGAGTCTTTGGGCACCCCAGGGCCATTCAGGGACACTTTGAGGAATTTCTCTAGGGGTACGGAACCCAAACCAGTGAGAGAAATTGGGTTCCATCAGCTCCCACACGTGAACGTGGCCATTGTGAACGTGTTCACGATGGAGACACATGCCCAGGAACCTTCGGATCGTAAATGACCCCCTTGGGAAATATTGGAATGGCCTTCATTGAGCAAAACCATAGCTTCGGTGATGGCACAATAGCACCATTTTCAAGACTTTGCGGCATGGTGTGGGGGGTCCCCTAGCTGAAACCTGGCATCCTGGATCCATCGGAATCAATGGATTCACAATCAGAGTCACGTTTATTCTACTATAGGCATTTTGGTCTGGCACCTCGGGGCAATTCAGGGACACTTTGAGGAATTGCTCTAGGGGCACGGAACCCAAACCGGCAAGAGGAGTTGGGTTCCATCAGATCCCACATGTGCACGTGGCCTTTGTGTACATGTTCATGATGGCCATGCACGCCTGGGATCCTTCGGATCATAAATGACCCCCTTGAGCAATATTGGAATGGGCTTCACTGAGCAAAACCCTAGCTCTAGAGATGGCACAATAGCATCATTTTTGAGACTTTGAGGCACGGTGTGGGGGGTCCCTTAGATGAAACCAAGCATATTGGATCCATCAGAATCGATGGATTCATGATCAGAGTCACGGTTTTGTTTCTACAGGCATTTTGGTCCGTCACCCCGGGGCCATTCAGGGACACTTTGAGGAATTGCTCTGAGGGCACAGAACCCAAACCGGCGAGCGGACTTGGGTTCCGTTAGATCCTACACATGCACACGGCCATTTTGGATGTGTTTATGATGGTCATGCACAGACAGGAGCCTTCATATCATAAATGAACCCCTTGAGCAATACTGGAATGGCCTTCACTGAGCAAAACCCTAGCTCCAGAGATGGCACAGTAACACCGTTTCCGAGACTTCGATGCACTGTGTGGGGGGTCCCCTAGATGACACCCAGTGTCCCAAGTCCATTGGAATCGAAGGATTTGCGATCGAATTCATGGTTTTCCTGCAACAGGAATTTTGGTTTGGAAACCCAGGGTCATTCAGGGACACTTTGAGGAATTGCTCCAGCGGCACGGAACCCAAACCGGCAAGGGTTCTGTCACCTCTCGCACATGCACGTGGCCATTTTGGACGTGTTCATGATGGCCACACACGCCTGGGATCCTTCAGATAAGAAATGACCCCCTTGAGAAATATTGGCATGGCCCTCACTAAGTAAAAACCTAGCTCTGGAGATGGCACAATAGCACCGTTTCCATGACTTCGAGGCATGGTGTGGGGGGTCCACTAGCTGAAACCCGACGTTCTGAACCCATTGGAATCGATGGATTCACAATTGGAGTCATATAAATTGGGTGAAGTGCCTAGTGAAATGACATATGAAAAATGGCTACGTAAATGTTGCTAATGAGATGAAATGAGTCCATACTTGCTTAAGCCTTTTGATTGGGAAATATTGGAATGGCCTTCACTAAGCAAAACCCTAGCTTCGGTGATGGCACAATAGCACCATTTTCGAGACTTTGATGCATGGTGTGGGGGGTCCCTTAGCTGAAACCTGACGTCTTGGATCCATCGGAATCAACGGATTCACGATCAGAGTCATGGTTGTTCTACTATAGGCATTTTGGTCTGGCACCTCTGGGCAATTCAGGGACACTTTAAGGAATTGCTCTGGGGGCATGGAACCCAAACCGGCAAGAGGAATTGGGTTCCATCAGATCCCACATGTGCACGTGGCCTTTGTGTACATGTTCATGATGGCCACGCACACTTGGGATCCTTATGATCATAAATGACCCCCTTGAGCAATATTGGAATGGGCTTCACTGAGCAAAACCCTAACTCCGGAGATGGCACAATAGCACCATTTTTTAGACTTTGAGGCATGGTGTGGGGGGTCCCTTAGATGAAACCAAGTGTCTTGGATCCATCAGAATCGATGGATTCACGATCAGAGTCACGGTTTTGTTTCTATAGGCATTTTGGTCCGTCACCTCGGGGCCATTTAGGGACACTTTGAGGAATTGCTCTGAGGGCACAGAACCCAAACCGACAAGCGGACTTGGGTTCCGTTAGATCCTACACATGCACGTGGCCATTTTGGATGTGTTTATGATGGTCATGCATGCACAAGAGCCTTCAGATCGTAAATGAACCCCTTGAGCAATACTGGAATGGCCTTCACTGAGCAAAACCCTAGCTCCAGAGATGGCACAATAACACCATTTTCGAGACTTCGATGCACTGTGTGGGGGGTTCCCTAGATGACACCCAGTGTCCTAAGTCCATCGAAATCGAAGGATTTGTGATCGAATTCATGGTTTTCCTGCAACAGGAGTTTTGGTCTGGCAACCCAAGGTCATTCAGGGACACTTTGAGGAATTGTTCTAGGGGCACGGAACCCAAACCGACGAGCAGACTTGGGTTCTATCACCTCTCGCACATGCACGTGGCCATTTTGGACATGTTCACGATGGCCACACATGCCTGGGATCCTTTAGATAAGAAATGACCCCCTTGAGCAATATTGGCATGGCCCTCACTAAGTAAAACCCTAGCTCTGAAGATGGCACAATAGCACCATTTCCAAGACTTCGAGGCATGGTGTGGGGGGTCCACTAGCTGAAACTCGACGTTCTTAACCCATTGGAATCGACGGATTCACAATCGGAGTCACAGAAATTGGGTGAAGTGGCTAGTGAAATGACATATGAAAAATGGCTACATAAATGTTGCTAATGAGATGAAATGAGTCCATACTTGCTTAAGTCTTTTGATTGGGAAATATTAGAATGGCCTTCACTAAGCAAAACCCTAGCTTCGGTGATGGCACAATAGCACCATTTTTGAGACTTTGAGGCATGGGGGGGGGGGGTCCCCTAGCTGAAACCTTGCGTCTTGGATCCATCAGAATCAACGGATTCATGATCAGAGTCACGGTTGTTCTACCATAGGCATTTTGGTCTGGCACCTTGGGGCAATTCAAGGACACTTTCAGGAATTGCTCTAGGGGCACGGAACCCAAACCGGAAAGAGGCATTGGGTTCCATCATATCCCACATGTGCATGTGGCCTTTTTGTACATGTTCATGATGGCCATGCACGCCTGGGATCCTTCGGATCATAAATGACCCCCTTGAGCAATATTGGAATGGGCTTCACTGAGCAAAACCCTAGCTCTGGAGATGGCACAATAGCACCATTTTTGAGACTTTGAGGCACAGTGTGGGGGGTCCCTTAGATGAAACCAAGCGTCTTGGATCCATCAGAATCGACGAATTCATGATCAGAGTCATGGTTTTGTTTCTACAGGCATTTTGGTCCGTCACCCCGGGGCCATTCAGGGACACTTTGAGGAATTGCTCTGAGGGCACAGAACCCAAACCGGTGAGCGGACTTGGGTTCTGTTAGATCCTACACATGCACGTGGCCATTTTGGATGTGTTTATGATGGTCATGCACGCACAGGAGCCTTTAGATCGTAAATGAACCCCTTGAGAAACACTGGAATGACCTTCACTGAGCAAAACCCTAGCTCTAGAGATGGAACAATAACACCGTTTCTGAGACTTTGATGCACTGTGTGGGGGGTCCCCTAGATGACACCCAGTGTCTCGAGTCCATTGGAAGTGAAGGATTTGTGATCGAATTCATGGTTTTCCTGCAACAGGAATTTCGGTCTGGCAACCCAGGGTCATTCAGGGACACTTTGAGGAATTGCTCTAGGGGCACGGAACCCAAACCAGCGAGCGGACTTGGGTTCTATCACCTCTTGTACGTGCACGTGGCCATTTTGGACGTGTTCACGATGGCCACACACGCTCGAGATCCTTCAGATAAGAAATGACCCCCTTGAGCAAGATTGGCATGGCCCTCACTGAGTAAAACCCTAGCTCCGGAGATGGCACAATAGCACCGTTTCCAAGACTTCGAGGCATGGTATGGGGGGTCCACTAGCTGAAACCCGATGTTCTGAACCCATTGGAATCGATGGATTCACAATCGGAGTCACAGAAATTGGGTGAAGTGGCTAGTGAAATGACATATGAAATATGGCTACGTAAATGTTGCTAATGAGATGAAATGAGTCCATACTTGCTTAAGTCTTTTGACATTAATCTGTGCTTACCATCCACATATAATATATCAAAAAATGTATTTTTTTTTTTAAATGAAATCTACTAACCCTAAAGAATAATTTTAGTTGGAATTCTTAGTTGTTCTAGATCTACTTGACATATGGGATTCTTCCATTTTGATCCACCCCTTTTTGTATTTACTATTAGTCTATTTGGCATTTGCCAATGCCTAGTGGCATTCCGACATCTCTGTAATACATTTTGATTTTGATGACTTAATGAGAAATATGGTTCCAACAACTTGAGCTATTGCCCAATGCCTATAAAATTTCAGTGCATCTATGTGGCTCATTGTGATTTGTGAATGACAAATGTGTACTCATTAATGTCTATTGATTCTAATTTCTATTGAATATTATGAAATGTTATAATATAAGATGAGTTTTCAATCTTGTTTATGCATGTGAATTTTTCCTAAACGGATGGAAACTTGAATTAGAGTGGTTGGTGTAAAACATCAATGTATTGTAATAATAACTTAATCATGACTCAAACATCAAATAAATGATATAAGATAACGATATCAAATAAACAATCTAACATGAATAACATTAGACATGCATGAATAAACAATCACATGACTATACTGTTGATGTATATGTAACTTCAGAATGTATTTCATCTGTGTATTATATATATATTTATTGTACCCTTATAAGAGATGTGTTATTCCTCTATAAGGAAGTGTCGTCATGTGTATTGACAAGTGTCACAAGTGTGTGTACTTGCCGATGGGTTATTAGACCACCATGTGTGGGGTCGGCCCTGAAATATATATTATAATGTGGATGTACCTAGCTAGACAAGTCGGCCCCATAAGGTCACTAGGCAAACAGATTAGTATAAATAGAGATCAGGTGATCTCTATTTATATCACTTGGAAAAGTATCTCACTCTCACTCAGAAAGTGGCGCACTAGTGAGGAGGAGGATCATCTGCTACTAGGAGACTATCTTAGTGTATTTTGGTTGTACTTTGGTTGAGCCATTGCTCTCTCTATCTCTGAGGAAGTTGTGGGGTTTTTCACCTTAGGGTTTTCCCCACGGAAACTCAGTGTCTCTTGTCTCTCATGCTTTTGATTCTTGTGATGCTTGTCATGCTTATTGTGATTGTCATGCATTGATATACAGTATATGTTATTCTCTCAGTAAATATCCTAGAGTATTGTGAATTAATTCTCAAAATTTAACATGGTATCAGAGCTAACCTGAGAAGAAGACATTTTGCAGTGATAGAAACTTGAGTTTCTTGTTTATTGGGTTTCTCTCCACAGATTTTGGAAAAGTAGTATAGTAGATTGACTCTACTCATCAAGGTGCATCTATCTGTCCAATCAGAATTCAATTCCTAGCATTTTCAGATTTGGCCCTAAAAATTAGGGTTTCCACAAAAATAGGAATTTCTGAAATATGAAGACATAGCTGGAAGCTCCTTGCAAAAACCAAAGTTTAGAGATTTGGATCGAGATTTTTGGCTGGGTAGATCTCCAGGAATCTCAAACCCTAATTCAGGGCTCTCCCTAGTGAACCCGGGAGGACAAAAAGACAAATCTGAAGGGTAAAGCTTTGCTGATCTCAAATTCGGAATGCACCAGGCTGATCAGCTCATCAAGGCGCATCTTTCTATCCTTTCAGAAATTTGAAATTCACATTTTGAATTTTTTAGGGTTTTTCTAACAAACCCTAATCCAGGACCAGATCCATTTTTTAGCATTTCAAGTGGTAAGACCTAAATATTTTCTATTTCCATTTGAAGTACTCTTTAAGATGTCTCACCACACCAAGCTTGAGGATAAGCTTGAAGGGGCTGATAACTTCCGAGCTTGGAAGTATAGGATTGGGTTAATCCTAGAAGAGAATGAGTTGGACTCATATATAAAAGAAGACATCCCTATCCCAGAGGATGAAGAGGCTAAAGTATTGCATAAGAAGAACTTGGTCAAGGCAAAGAGAATCATTGCTGATTCTATCAAAGACCATCTCATACCCCATGTGTCTTCTCTAAAGACACCCAAAGAGATGTTTGACTCTTTGACCAAGCTATTTGAAGGGAAGAACATAAATCGGAAGATGACCCTGCGGAACCAATTGAAAGGAGTAAAGTTTCAGAATGGAGAAACCATTCAATCTTATTTTTCAAGGGTCTCCCAGATCAAGGAACAACTAGAAGCAGTGGATGAAATGGTAGAGAATGGTGAAGTTGTCATGACCACTCTGAATGGCTTACCTAGGTCATGGGACTCCTTCATTCAAAGAATCTATGCAAGGAAGAAGTTGATTTCCTTCAGTAGACTACGGGAAGAATGCTCACAAGAAGAAGCAAGACTTGTGGCACAAGAAGAAAAGATGGGGAATGAAGATCAAGCTCTCACAGCTCACACCAAGAAAGGGAAGTCCAAGAGAGAGCCATCTCACTCCAAGAAATCTTCACATCACTTCAAAGAAAGAAGAATATGCTTCACCTGTAATGAGAAAGGACATATTGCCATAAATTGTCCCAAGAACAAGAAGGACAACAACAACTCCAACAAGAATAAAAATGGCAGCAAAAGAAGGTTTCATGCTCATGCTGCCGAGGATGATGAACCACCCAAGAAGAAGGCTAGGGCAGAAAGTGATGATAACTCATCAAGTGAAGAAGAGTATGTTCTGATCTCTGCTCTCACAGGTACCATCTCCCATGGTTGTAATGATTGGTTGATTGATAGTGGGGCTTCCAAACACATGACTGGGTTTAAGGAATCTTTTGTGAATCTATCTGAACATGAATCACCCCATAAGGTGAAACTTGGGGATGATTATCAATACCCAATCAAAGGAAGTGGTGAAGCCTCCTACAACCTAGATTCTGGAAAATCTTTGAAGATGAAAGAAGTTCTTTATGTAGCTCAGCTCAAGAAGAAATTACTCTCCATCTCTGCATTGGATGCAAAAGGTATGAGGGTTGCATTTGTGGATGGCCAAGTCCTAATGTGGCCAAAGGGAAAGAACATAGATGATGCAGTAGTGATTGGAGATAAAGAAGAAGGTTTGTATAAATTGAAGGGACAACCTGAACATGCCATGGTACATGAATCCATGGAGCCAAGTGAAATTTGGCATAGAAGACTTGCTCATATGCACTATAGGTCACTTCCAATTGCAAGCAAGGTTGTAGAGGGTCTTCCTGAAATCAAGACCAAACATGAAGGTGTTTGCAAAGGATGTGCAAAAGGTAAGAAAATTAAGAATGCTTTCCCAAGCAGTGAAAGCAAGGCAAAAGACATCCTGGAAATCATCCACTCAAATGTATGTGGTCCTATGTCATCCAGTTCTCTAAGTGGGTATGTCTACTATGTCTCATTTATTGATGACTTCTCCAGGAAGACTTGGGTATACTTTTTGAAGAACAAAGATGAGGTGTTTGATAAGTTCAAGGAATTCAAAACCTTGATGAAGAATCAAACTGACAAGAAGATCAAAACATTCAAATCCGACAATGGTGGAGAATTCACCTCAGGTGACTTCAAGAAGCTTTGCAGTGATTCAAGGATTAAGAGGGAGTTGACTGCTCCTTACAATCCACAACAGAATGGAGTTGCAGAAAGGAAGAACAGAACAATCATGGAAGCAGCAAGAGCAATGCTCCATGACCAGGATCTACCTATACATCTATGGGCAGAAGAAGCTAGAACAGTTGTATAGGTGTAGAACAGAACACCCCACAAGATATTGGACATCAAGATACCAGAAGAGGTACTTTCTGGTAAGAAACCTGAATTCAGCCATCTCAGAATATTTTGTTGTCCAGTATACACTCATGTCCCAAAGGAAAAGAGGACTAAACTAGATCCTTCAGGAAAGAAGGGTATATTTGTGGGTTATAGTGAAAGCTCGAAGGCTTACAGATTATACTTTCTAGGGTTCAAGAAGATTGATGTCAGCAAGGATGAATATAAGTTCAAGGACAGGTAATCCAGGAAGCAAAGATCAAGAGGGAGCACACTCCGGTAGCTCCTGCAAGGATGCATATTTTCAGAGGGAGTTGACCATCTTCCTACATTCCACAACAGAAAGGTGTAGAAGAAGCTACTTCAGTAGCTATTGCCAAGAAGCAAAGACTCAGAGGGAGTCCACCCAACAAACAAACAAATATAAGTATTTCAATTATCATTTCTTGCCTATTTTTTTTAAAATAATATTATGCTTAGGAGATGTATTGTGCATATTAGAATGATTGCATTAATGAACAGGATACTACTAATATGCATGTGATGGGTAAGTGGCCTATGGAACTGTACAACATTCCAGTGCTACTTATCTAGAATGAAACCTCTTTGCTGACATGTTGGGAGTAGTGCAAACTCTTAACAATGTTTTGGTAGAGATTGGAAGGCATCTAGAAAGTTGTGGAACATGGATAAATTTTGTATTGAAGCATTGGCTAAGATAACTGCATGACATATTTCTTTATGTGTAAAGAATTTGTTCAGAAAATTATGAGATGTTTCTAATCATGCAAGTTAACTTGTTTTGTAGGAAAGACCGTATATCTTCACCTAAAAAAGGACTACAACATTTGTTCCAGCAACAAAGATATCTATTGAAGATATTGAAGATATTGAAGTTCCCAGGATCTGGGATGAAGAAATGGAATGCCATGATCCGTCGATCATGAAGAAGATGTTTGGGATGCAGTCCCAAGGCCTGACAGGGAGGCACATGTGTGCAGATTGAAGAAATCCTTGTATGGCTTGTAGCAAGCTCCCAGAACTTGGTGTGATACAAAGAGGAAGCTTGCTGCTGAGTTCGATATGAAAGATTTGGGAATGATGCATTATTTCCTAGGTATGGATGTGTGGCAGAGTGCAGGTGGGATCTTCCTTGGTCAAGGGAAGTACACAGTAGATATCCTGAAGAGATTCGGGATGATGGATTGCAAGGCCATGGCCACACCTATGGCATTGAATTTGAAGATTCTATGCGATGCTTCATCTGAGTCGGTTGATGTCTCTATGTATCGTCAGATGATTGGGTCCTTGAGGTACCTGACGAACAAGAGACCAGACATTTGCTTTGCTGTGAACACATTGAGCCAGTTCCTAACGGATCCGAGGAGTGTTCACTTGGTTGCTGTAAAGCATGTTTTGAGGTACCTGAAGGGTACAGTGGATTATGGGCTCAAGTATGAAGCAAATCAAAAGTATAACCTATAGGGTTATGTTGATTCAAATTGGGATGGCAGTGCTGCAGACAGGAAGAGCACATCTGGCTGCTGCTTCAATATGAGATCAGGTGTGATCTCTTGGTTTAGCAGGAAGCAGTCATGCGTAGCACTGAGTACAGCTGAGGCAGAGTATGTTGCAGCCTGTTTAGCTAGTTGTGAGGCAATATGGATACGGAAGCTACTGTCTGAGTTATTTGATCTCTTGTTGGATGCTACTGGTATCTTCTATGATAACCAGAGTTGTGTGAAGCTGTCCGAGAATCCAGTGTATCATGACAGGTCAAAACACATAGAGATCAAATATCACTATATCAGGGATATGGTGCAGAGAGGAGCTGTGAAGCTCCTATACATTGCGACGGACGAGCAGATTGCAGATGTGCTGACGAAGCCACTAGCCAGGGTGAAGTTCGAGTACTTCAGGGAGAGGCTTGGTGTTCTTCAGATTGATGACACTTCGAGGAAGAAGTGATGGACACATTTGCTGAAGCCATTCCAAGCATGTTGGAAGGAGAATTCTTTGCATGGCTGTCGATGTAAGCGCTGGATGATGAGCATCAGGATGATGTTCTAGTTTCTGCTTTGTATGATCAGTTGGATCATTTATATGTATGTGTGCATCATGTTGGATGCTGGATATGATCAATTGGATCATTTATATGTATATGTATGTGTGCATCATGTTGGATACTGGATATGATCGGTTGGATCATTTGTATGTATTGTGTGTATGCATCATGTTGGATGCTTGGACCATGTATCGGTATATGTATCAGGTGGATACATTGTATGATCATGTAGATCATGTAGATCATGTATATTGATATGTATCAGGTATGATTAGGTAGATCATGTATGTTGATGGATACATTGTGTGGATCATGTATCTATGTATCAAGTGGATACACTATGTATGATGATATGTATCAGGTAGATACTTGGTGTGCATCAGATGGATGCATTGTATGATCAGGGTGATCGCAGATGACGAGCTTCTCCAGATGACATGCAGCAGGATGTTGCAGTGATGATGATCAGGATGATCATGTGTACATCAGGATGATGTATGGTGAGTGTCAGGATGATACTTTGTGGCCGTGGATCAGGTTGTGCAGATGAGCATGTCTGGGAGATCCTATAGGTCAGAGTTGCGTACCCATAACAGCCTGGGATGCTCTTTCGAGACATTGCTCTGGGAGGACATGTAATTTGTGCCCTAGGAGATCTTCAGGTCGGAGTTGTGTACCCGTAACATCCTGAGATGCTCTTGCGAGGTTTTGTCCTATGGCATGTAATTTGCTCCTCGGAGATTTGGACAGGATGAAAAAGGCCTCAGATGCTTCAACCAGTTTTTGCCATGACCACATGTAATTTTCTCCTGGGAGATCTGGATAGGATGAAAAAGGACTCAAATGCTTCAGCCAGGTTTTGTGGTGGACCACATGTAATGTGCTCCTGGGAGATCCGACAGGTAGAGCTGTGTGCTCGTAACAGCCTGGGATGCTTCAGCCAGGTTTTGTGGTGAGATCACATGTAATGTGCTCCTGGGAGATCCGATAGGTAGAGCTGTGTGCTCATAACAGCCTGGGATGCTTCAACCAGGTTTTGTGATGGGTCACATGTAATGTGCTCCTGGGAGATCCGACAGGTAGAGCTGTGTGCTCGTAATAGCCTGGGATGCTGTAACCAGGTTTTGTGACGCACGTAATAAGTCCTAAGAATTCCACAGTATGGCCAGTGATGATGAAGACCTGCAAGTGGTGGGCCTACATCCAGTATGAAAAAGGACTGGCTTTGTAGAACTTCCTATGACGAGTAGATTCAGAGATTGGTTGAGATAGCAACAGCAGTGATGATGATGATGACAATGCATCGATGACGATGATCCCAAGAAGAAGACTTGTCTAGCAGATCTATGTCGAGAAATACCTTCCTAGTTAAGAGGGAGTGTTGATGTATATGTAACTTCGAAATGTATTTCATTTTTGTATTTTATATCTATTTACTGTACCCTTATAAGAGATGTGTTATTCCTCTATAAGGAAGTGTCGTCATGTGGATTGACAAGTGTCGCAAGTGTGTGTACTTGCCGATGGGTTATTAGACCACCATGTGTGGGGTCGGCCCTGAAATATATATTATAATGTGGATGTACCTAGCTAGACAAGTCGGCCCCATAAGGTCACTGGGAAAACAGGTTAGTATAAATAGAGATCAGGTGATGTCTATTTAGATCATTCGGAAAAGTACATCTCTCTCACTCAGAAAGTGGCGCACTAGTGAGGAGGAGGATCATCTGCTACTAGGAGACTATCTTAGTGTATTTTGGTTGAGCCATTGCTCTCTCTATCTCTGAGGAAGTTGTGGGGTTTTTCACCTTAGGGTTTTCCCCACGGAAACTCTGTGTCTCTTGTCTCTTATGCTTTTGATTCTTGTGATGCTTGTCATACTTATTGTGATTGTCATGCATTGATATACTGTATATGTTATTCTCTTAGTAAAGATCCTAGAGTATTGTGAATTAATGCTCAAAATTTAACATATACTATGTACCTCAATCAATTAGGCCTTCTGGATCCTCTCGGTGTTTTATTGTCTCAAACAACCTCTCGTGCTCTGCATGAGGTAGTAAGTAGGGTACATTGTTTGATGACTTCGTTGACATTGTTTGTAGTTGGATGTTTGTACCAACGATCAAGTGCGTAAAGTGATACAACAGTGAACCTAGTCTATAATCCGTGTATGTGTATCCATTGCTCTTTGACCCCTTTCCATCTATTGTAAGATATTCCACCTAAACAACCATCAAGCCATTCGGAAAGGTAATTCCTTCACTATCGGTTAATGATGCGAGGAGGGTTTGCTTCTCCTGGATGCATCGTGCCAACCAATAATTCGTCCCACTTGCACTGTCTGTCAGGGAGACAACTGCGTAGATGTGTCCTGCAAAAATGCATTTTACGGTCATATTCCAACAAGTAGTGGTTCAATAACTTGGATAATTACAAAAACAAGTACAGAACCGAGATATGTATGGAGAAATGTTTACCTGGATGTATATGATCAGATATATGATCGTATTCATTTGAAATAGAGGATTGGCCTTCCTCTAACTAGATTCTTTCAACAACTACACGTGGGTCCACTGCAAGTGATACATGATCCCATTCATCAACCCAATCCATTGATTCACACTCATCCCACTCACAACTACTGGAAGACCCACAAAAGCAAGCAAGTTTCTGTGTCCATATTTCAAATAAGGGGTTGTTTTAGCTTCGAACCGAATGAAATCCACGAGTGCCTTGCACAGTACTACAACTATAAGAACGCAGTCGGTCTATATCAACTACATGCCATAAATTTCTAACAACATGTCCTCTACCTGTTGGTCTGTGCTGCTCCGTGGTTCAATCTGACATTTTTGCAGAGCACCATTGAACTATGGATTTTGCATCTCGAATATGAGGTTTTGTCATGCACCTCATCTCCTCCCTTCGTAGGGAAGTTTTGAGACATGCTCTCCCTTTCCATTCCCAGTCTCAAAATAGTTCCATATATGCAGCACATCATAAGTCTTGTGCAAAATACTCAACCAAAGGAATACACATGCATTTTTTAACTGGCCTACACAACCATTTGACCATATCCAATGCTGATCCATAAATATACCTCTCTCCTTCATCTAATCATAGAAAATTCTGAAGCAATGTTGCACATAATGCAGGTCGTGGCACCTGTCGTCACTGATGTGGAAGTTGGTCTCTTTCAATATTATCCCCATGTCATTGCTGCTCTCTAGCGCGTGCCTATATGTCATATGGACCATTATGCTAACTTGGTATGAATGGTAGTGTTGACTTTGAATCTCATTCTATGGCTGCAAGGTGTAGTTTTTATCAAAGTCCACAACCGACAATATTATGCCATTGGGAAAGGTGTCCCTTCATTTTTTGTATTGTTCATCCTTCCATCATGCTACAATGACATGTTGTACATACTGCTCGATCTTTTGGTATAATTCCTTCATGAAATCACAAATTTGTATTTGGTGCCACAAAACCAAGGGCATTAATACAACATGACATTTTCAATCTGAATATATATGTACAAATTCAACATGTACAATATGAAAGTATGCAAACTTAGATCGAATTACCTGTGACTTAACCAATGCAATTTTTTTGATTTCCTTCGCACTATCTACTTGATATGTTATGTACTTGAAGTTTTCACTTCTACTGACATCCTCCCAAATTCGTGCTCCTCAGTTTCATGGATGTAATGGCTCAATAATGAAAATCCACTACACGTAGAACATGTCCCATATAAACATGATCTTTTATAATATTTTTGTCCTTCAGGTCTTGGACACATTATGCTATGTATAAATTCTCAGGATGCATTCGGTGGTTGTAACGATGGGCAGTCGTGCACAATGTTAGTATGCAAATCACAAAATATATGTCTATATGTATCATAATAGTACTCAAATTCTACATGGTATCTACAACATGTGTTGCGATCAATACAAATTCTAAGATACCAGGGTTTGCATTTTTCAAAGGACCTTTGGCCCATGTTCAATTGTGTGTGCTCATTCTTGAACCTCTCATAGAGTTCTGTTTGTGTCGTGTCAAGGAAGTGCTTGACATGGAGTTCACACCCCTTAACACCTTTTCTCAACTTTAACACATCTATTTGATTCGATGACAGTCTAGTGTTATCATGCCAGAAATTTTGTACTAGTTCTTTAACATCATCAATAAGCTTCATGTCTGAATGAGGTAACCTACCAACAAAGGCCCAACAATATTTTTGGCCTGGGGTGTCAAGTTTTTCTCTGGCATAATAATTTTGAAGAGTCTTTCTATTTACTTTAAATATTTTACATGTGTGTGATAGTAGGCGACGTTTCCTTGTGGATTTGTCTACAATCGATTCCGACAGTACACAATGGGCCACATTAAAATCTTTTGTACGAGAAGTTTTTTCAATCAAATTAAATGCAGACTGTAGATTTGTAACAACATGATTGTTGGCCTCTGAACTTCTAACTACCTTTATGCCCAAAATTATCCTAACCATTAGAGAAATTTTGAGGTCTAAAATGGGCCTCCTAAGGAAAATTATAAAATAATAATGGAAATAATAAAATAATATTATCATATCTCATCAAATTTTGGAGGAAAAAAGAAAAACTACTCCTTCAATTCGTATTTTCAACTTATCTCCTTGTATATTCATTCTAATTTCGATCACGAGCAACCATTGGATGCGGAATTGAATTCCTCATCCAACAATTTCCCACTTTGCATACTTTTGATGGACCCTGCTTCCCCCAAAAGAAGAAATATATGAAAAAATGTGATATCATCATCACATTTTTTAATGTATTTCTTCTTTTTGAGGTAGCGGGGTTCATCAAAAGTATGCCGAGTGGGTACTCGTTGGATGCATAATTGAATTCCCCATCCAACAACTACTCGTGATTGAAATTTGAGTGAATATACATGGAGATAAGTTGAAAATACGAATTGAAGAAGTAGCTTTTTCACTTTGACATTTTTACCTTTTTACTTTTTTACCCAAAAATGGTGATTCATCCCCCATGGTTGACATCATCACCTTGAATCCTATTGGTTGATTTTTATAGTACATTTCTTTTGTTTTGAGGCCCATTTTTTACTTCAAAATTTCTCTAATGATAAGCTAGACAATGTGATTTTAACAAATCCAGAAACAATTGACATTTTGTTGCATCGGTTTTGGATTCAAAAAATTCTTTGATTATCCTGTTACAATGGAAATCAATAGTGCATTTGGGAAACTTACCTTCAAGTCCTGAAAATGAACTTTCATCCACATGAATACGTCTTGGAGTTCTTCGTCGTCCACTTGATAGTCGAGGAAAGGGAGTTGGAAAGGAAGTACGAGCCTCGTCACCGGTTTGTTGTGGCCCTTCATTCACAATTTGGTCCTACAAGGGAGTGTGTTCGACATGTGTGTGCTCTTCTTGGGGAGGTTTCCAATTAACAACTTGTTCAACATCCATCCCTTCATACTTGACATCAAGCAAGATTTGATTAACTTCAACCACTTTGTCATTGCTTGTTGATGGATCTAAGGCACTAACATTTTGATGTCTACAGTTTTCCATGTACAACCAAGCCTTTTCTCTTATCTCATGGGCCTTTTCAAGGGGCGGCTCCTTCCTTCTAGAATTTCTTTTATTATTATGTATGTTGCCCATATTCAATATGTTTTTTAACAAAACAAAAATATCACCCCTGCAAGAATGAACATCAAATAAGATATTAAAACTCGATGTGTATGATTATTAAAACTCGATGTAGAAATTGATTATGTACACCAACATCTAGTGAGAATGTTTTCATATAATCTTAAAAGCTATTGAGAATGCCCTAGATATAACAACAACATCACCTCTAGGAACTCAATTGGATGTTATTGGATAGTGGTATGGGATGTTAGTAGGAGCACATTCCCTACAAAAGGAAAAGATCCTACTCACTTCATTTTCATGTTTTGGATGAAGGAAAATAGCCCCAAAAGATTAAGAGTTATCATTTCTTTAGGTGTTTGTGTGAGTTGTTGTAGTGAAATCATGAGGAATTCAACAAATGTTTGTGTACTAGATGGATTTATGTGATTATGAAAGGTTATTGGTGGTGATGCAAGTAAGTTTTTTTTTATTATCTTCATGAAAGGTTGAAAGCATTGCTTGGTGCATGTCGTAGCTTTTTTGTGGTAAGATGGTTTTATTGTCTACGTTGAAGATTAAGAAGACTAAAATACATCTATCATACAATTCAATAGGAAAAACTAAAATAGCTACAATTCAAACAAAGTGAATGAAGAATAAAATACATTTAACAAGTGGAATAGGTCACCATACCTCAAGGATTATGATTTCTCTTTGCTTCAAATGTAAAATGCTCTTTTGATGTATCCACTATATGTAAGAAGAGTTCAAGTGTGTCCGAGCAGCATGAGAATTCAATCCAAGGAGCCAAATAGAGTTCAATTGTTGTGTATTCAATCAAAGGAGCCAAATAGAGCCCAACTGGTGTGTATTCAATCCAAAGGGCCAAATCGAGCCCCAATTGTTGTGTATTCTATCCAAATTGTCAAAGAAACACCAAATGGTGTGTGAATTCAATCCAAAATGAAAATGGTTGTCCGACTGAGTGTGAAAATAGTGAAAAACATGTGTGGAATGACACAAAAAATGCGAGAGAAGAGCACGGGTTATTTTCTGAATTTATGCTTAGTAGAGTCGCACACACGCCAGGAGCGCGTGTGCGCTAGATGCGCATATGCATTGCTAGCACGTGTGCACCTCTGGTGAACGCTGCATAGTTCGGTGGGTAACATTTACTTCATTTATTGCCCAATAAATCGATGTGTCGGTTTATTCCTAGAGCCCCTCCCCCATAAAGGTTTTTAGGCCCTCTTCTAAACCATAATCCCTAAGTGCATAGGTTCTTCTAGGTGTTTGGGGGTTTTGAGGTTAGGGTTATAAGGATTGTAGGTTAAGAGTTAAAGGTTATAGGGATTGTAGGAAAATTATAGGGTTAAATGTTATATAAAAATAAAAATCTACCAATCTTCATCATCATAAGGAGCTTCTCTAATTTTGTTGAATCATTACTAGTGTGAGGTGGTGATGATGATGATGATGATGATGATGATGGTGATGATGATGATGATGGTGATGTTGATGATGATGATGAAGAGGGTGATGATGATGACAATGATGAGGATAAGGAAGAGGCTGATGACGACGACGACGATGATGATGATGATGATGATGATGATGAAGAGGGTGATGATGATGACAATGATGAGGATAAGGAAGAGGCTGATGACGACGACGACGACGACGATGATGATGATGATGATGATGATGATGATGATGATGATGATAATGCTGTTGACGAT